>JAOANR010000006.1:6781914-7127522 GCA_030278955.1 Hygrophila difformis
CTTAAAAATACCACGAAAATTAATTCACACATTTACATTTATTACAATAGTCAAACCTATATTCTACCCAAATAAGCCTTCAATTATTTTTAATTATGAACTAAATGCTTATATTGAATTTACTATCATTACCTTGAAATTTACTATCATTACATTTCGTATCCTATGTTCATTTACTTATATTTCCCTTCTCCTGATATTGTTTCGTACTCTAAATGGTAACCAACGCCACAGATACAAATCACCACAAATTAACAGTTGAGGTGGAAATTGAAAACAATTGGCTTCTTAATCGAAGGCATAGAGCCACAATTGAAGAAGTTGAGTATTTATTAGATGAAAGGTACAAACATAAAATAGTGTCACCACTATCATCTCTTTCAATATACATTTTCTCTATATAGCTTGTGTTGTTGCTATATCCTTAATTGCCAACGGTTTTTTTGAATCCCCCGGTAAGGCCGCCCCTCACTAATCTTAGATTCATAGGATACCCAACCCCTCATTGATGATATATAACTGGAGTGTAGTAAATGTCAAGTTTCACATGAACTTGATTATTACACCACCAATCAAGTACATAATCTTTGAAGAAAGACAGATACTAAGGGCCCGTTTGGATTGACTTTTGAAAAAAACAGAAGCCAAAAGTAGAAGCAGAAGCAGAAGTCAAAAGCAAAAGCATGTAACTTTTGTGTTTGGATGGAATGTTTGAAAAGCGGCTTTTTCTAAAAAATATGTTTGGATGAATAAAAATGAAAAGTGCTTTTAGAGTATTGTAATTACCAAAAAGGACAAGCTACTTAATATGATAATAAGATATATTTATAGTGTAATTTATATTAAGTAGTGGGGTATTTAAGTCCTTGCACATTGTACGAAGTGCTTTTGGCTTCTGCTTTTAGGAGAAGCACCCCTGGGCTGCTTCTCCCAGAAACACTTTTTTTGATTTTCGAGGTGCTTTTGCTTTTTCTTAAAAGCCAAAACAAACACCTAATTTCTACTAGAAGTGCTTTTGGCAGAAGCAAAAGCCAAAGCACCTCCCTAGAAGTCAATTCAAACGGGCTCTAATATATATGGGATGCATTGTGCAAACTGTTGCCAGAAGTCTTTTACTACATGATGTACCCACACCTGCAGGTCAGTAGGGTGACAAAAACCTCGAGAAGCATTCCTCATTAGTCAAATTAAATTACCCAAAATCAAGTCTCCAAGAGTTTGTCAACATACAAATAACGGTGCGTTTGGTTGGAGGAATCTTAGATTACCAGTGGGAATGTGATTGCTGGGAATGTAGGATTACTGCGAATATGAGATTACTGAGAATCTTATTTTTTTTATGTTTTGAGATTATTGCGTTTGGTTAGATTGAGAATCTCAGATTTTCAGTTCTAATTTATTCACCATAATGTCCCTGAATTTCAATTGAACGAATGTTATAAATATATCATTTTGCTACAACAAAAAAATATTTAAGCCGATTTGTTTTTTAAAATTTTGAATATTCTTTATACGCGATTTATTGTATGATAATTACTTATTTAATGTCTCTGAATCCATATTATTTTTATTTTATATTTTATATATAGAAGAAAAGTAAATTTTAAAAAAATATGAAAATATATATTAAAAATATGAAAATATATATTAAAATATGAGAATATATATTAAAAAATTTGTTTAAATAATTTAAAATTTTTTAATTAATTTTTTAAAATTAAACTTCATATACTTATCATTTTTTAGAATACAAATATATAAATTTATAAATAAAATAAGTATAAAAAGTGAGGGTATAAAAGTCAAATTAGTATAAAAGTATGTAAAGTGGAGGTGGTAATCTAAGATTATCTGCCCTCCAGGTGGGAATCACATTCCCACCTAAAACAACCAACATTCCCACCGAGTTGGGAATGTGACATTCCCATATGAAACATGCCCCGAACCAAACATGAGCATGTTTCATTCCCTACCCAAGATTCCCAGTGGGAATCTGAGATCCCGAACCAAACGCCCCGTAAGAGAAAAGCACTGTAATATACCCGATGATGCCAGCCACAGTAGTAGTACTCCACCATATCGCCCCTGCTTGCTATGCGACTTATATTGACACCAACTGCTGTTTGTCCCAATAAAATTTCATAACTTAGTATTAGATGAATCTGGTGATTGGTAAGACTCTAACAAACACGCCACCAAATCATCGCCCAACAAAATACTGCTTACCTACTACTATTACTACTGTTATTATTGCTTCCACCAACTTAAAAAAAAAAAAAAACGTGTTTAAATTCCCAAGGCACAGCAGTGCAGCAGAGGTGCAAACAATTGAAGAATGCAGTGAAAGATTGGTCAAAACGAATTTTGGAATATTCCATAAAGCAAGAGGAGATTCGTAGATAAGTACAGTAGATGATGACCAATCCATATTTCCATAACATCTCTTTTAAATGCATCATCCTGCATTTTACGCCGTCCAATACACATTTTTAAATGTTAATAACTCAAATTGTACCTAAATAAAAATTATAAACATTTGATATTCTAAAACTACGTGATTAGACGAATTTAACAAGATCTCACTTGATTATATATATTTTTTCTTATATAACTATATTAAAAAAATTAATCAAATTTACTCAATTAATAGTGATTACTATGCAAATGAGTCACTTATTTGAGAACGGAGGTAGTATATGTATCGGGTTTATCAAAATTAAAATCATGTTTATATAATATAGTAGTATTTCCTCCGTTTTTTATTATTTGTTACGGACCCACGTTTCATGCAGTACAATACTCATTTAAATATTAATAAATCAAGTTTGATAGAAGTAAAAATTCTAAGAGTTTGATAATTAAAAACTGCACGACGAGACGAATCTAACAAGATATCACTTGATTATATTTTAATTTGTATAACTATAATAAAACTTTAAGTGAAAGTTTATGTATGAATAGTAGTAACTTATCCAATGTTATAGATATTCTAAAACGGAGGAAGTATATATTTATTGTGGAAAACATAGTGATGACAATCATTGGCGTATCTACTTGGAAGCAAAGTGGGTCAATTGACCCACCAAAAAAATAAAAATAATATATTAGTACTAATATTTTGATATAATTTGAAATTAGGTTGTAATTTTAGGATAAGTGTTAGTAATTGGAGGAGTCTAATAACATGTTGGTTGTTTTTATTATAAATGTATGTATATACTTAAGATAACATAAGATAGATAGCATATATGGATATATTTTAAGGGGTTCATAATTCTAATGGAAATGAATTCAATAAAGAGCCTATAATATTTTTCTAGCCACTTAAAATTCGATTGTTTTCGATTGAAATTTTAAAAGGTAGTTAAAACACTTAAGATATTTAATACAAAATTTAAAAGGTCTTTAAAATCTTTAGGGATTCAACAACCTAATGACTTTAGACTCCATCAATTTTAATGGGATCTTTTTAAAAAATATAATTATAATCAAAAAAGATTTCTACGGATTCTATACAACATTGCGTGTATACAAAGTCAGCAAACTCTACGTGAAGTATACGGATTTTCTAAATATACCGATTTTTAAATATCTAAAAAGATGTAACAAAATTTTAATTAAATATATCTTCCTAAAGTTAATTGCTCACTTTTCATAATATTTGACCTACCAAATAAAATAATCTGGATCCGACAAGCCACCGATGACAATAAAATAACTATATAATGGGGTCATGAGCTATGCTGCAATCTTATCTTGGCATGAGTTGGAACTTGGAATGGAATGGGCCTGGAATCTCGATGACACAATAAGACATTCTTACTCACTACGTACAATTCAATAAAAATGTATACTTTTAACAATTTAAAAACCAACCGGTCAAATTTGATTTAGAAATATCCTTACTATGGTGTAATTATGTTTCGTTAATTTAACTAACCTAACCTACAATACAATATATATATTCAATCAAGATTTTGTGTGATTTTTAAAAAGTTTAGATATATTCAATCTAAAATTTAAAAAAGTTTGTATCTTGTGAATGAATACAAATATTTTGGGAGATGTATATTCACTAAATTTAACTGCAATTAGAAAAATAGAAATCCAATGTAATAATTTTATAATTACTAGGTGGGAAGCAATCCAGTTACGGTACAACTCTTTCAAGAACCTTTAGTGCAGACATACACCATTTAATACATCACACAACACAACTCCATATCATACATGGTGGCTACATGTGTAGCCACGTGCACACTAACACCTTCATGTGGGAAGTTTGAATATTGATAGTCTGATATACTAATTGAAATCCCAAGTTTAGGCGATATCTTCGAAAACAAAAGTTGGTTGGTACAAGTGTACTTGAACATGTGACAGAGTATTAAGTGGATTTGTAGAACAATATTTATAACAAACGACAAAAGACTGAAAGAAACATTAACAAACACGGGCTCACTCTTCCTGGTATTTTTTCTTTTTTCTAGCCATTAAAATTCTGAAAAAGATTGTTGGTAATCCATACCACTAAATTACAAAGAAATAAAAAATAATAATAAAAAGTGGGGTGTGATTGGAACCCGAGTTGGGACTTACCTAAGTCTCCAACCCCTCTTCCTGGTATTGGAGAGGCGTTACTTTAGACTTTGGATTTATAATTTTATAAACAAACAAAATTTAAATAGATTTTTATTTATTTTTGCTTCATTTTAAT
Source organism: Hygrophila difformis (assembly GCA_030278955.1). Classification (NCBI taxonomy): domain Eukaryota; kingdom Viridiplantae; phylum Streptophyta; class Magnoliopsida; order Lamiales; family Acanthaceae; genus Hygrophila; species Hygrophila difformis. The sequence continues at coordinate 6,786,632 of JAOANR010000006.1, forward strand.
TTTAATTAACCCTTTTCACAGTCACAGCCTCACAAGTCACAGGTTCGGGGATTGGGACTTAGCCCAAGTGGTTAAGCCCCTGGCTCTCAACCTTTAGGTTGAGGGTTCGATGCCCGCTGTGGCATGGGCCTCACCACTTCTCTAGCCTGTATAGGCTGTTCCGAAAAAAAAAAAAAAAAAAAAAAAAAGTCACAGGTTCGCCTTTCCCGCAACCAACTACCGCGTTTGTGTACTTTATAATCTGTATATGTTTAGACACCTTATGAAGTAGTACTGTATATATATATATAGAATAGAAATAGAAATAGCGATACAGTAGTGGTGTTAGAATTCCTATGTTCGTTTTTCGTCAAACCTCGCCTCCTCCTCGCTTTATTCGCCTCTTTACTCTCTCTTTTTGTTTATTTTTCTTCCTTGTATTCCCCGATTTTTCTTAATTGTTGTTGTTGTTCTTCTTCTTGTTGTGCGCGCTAATCAATTCTGCCATGGCATCCTCTCTCCACCAACCCTTCTTGCCAATCAATACCCCGGATTCTCTCCGGTCCAGGGGTCTCCCTCCTGCTCGCCGATCGCTCCTTTTGCCTTTAATCGAGGACGCTCCCAAACGCCGCCCCATTATCTCGCTATCCAAGCCGCTCCATGTTTCCACGGTTCAGTCGCTTTCCTCAAAGCCGAAGCTATTGTCTTCCGCTGTCACGTGCGCCGCATACGATGCCGATCGATCGGAACCGGTGAGTGATTTGCCGGCGGTGGCGGCGGGGCGATCTGAGGCGGCGAAGAGAATTAAGATCGGAATTACCTTCGCCACGTGGTGGTCCTTGAATGTTATTTTCAATATTTACAACAAAAAAGTGCTGAATGCGTATCCCTTCCCTTGGTTAACCTCCACGCTTTCTTTGGCCGCTGGGTCGCTCATAATGTTGGTTTCCTGGGCGCTAAAGATTGCCGAAGCTCCAAAAACCGATTTTGATTTCTGGAAATCACTCTTTCCGGTAGGGTTAATGCGACCTGCATCCACAATATTACGATCAAGGATCTTCCTTTTTCGTTTCCTTGTTTTCTTTTTACCCAATTTGTTGGTTTCCTAATTTTGTTTTCTAGTCAATTACTCAATTTTGTTAATTTTCTATTCGATCTTTCAATTTAGGGTTTCGATTCTAATGTTTTGTTTCTGGGATTGACGATTAGGTTGCTGTGGCGCACACAATTGGGCATGTTGCGGCAACTGTAAGCATGTCTAAGGTTGCAGTTTCGTTCACTCATATAATCAAAAGTGGTGAGCCCGCCTTTAGTGTTCTGGTGTCCAGATTCATCCTGGGGGAGACCTTTCCGGCCTCGGTTTACTTGTCACTTCTTCCGATCATTGGTGGTTGCGCCCTATCTGCGCTTACTGAGCTGAATTTCAACATGATTGGTAATTCGCTGTTCTTATTGTTTTAGTAGTTAACTCTTTTACTTTGATAAGCTTATCTTCCGTGTTTGGTGAAATTATTGACCTCTTGCTTGTGTAAAATTATAGATATTCATTTGCGGTGCATTTATTGATGCTTTCTTTGTATAAATGCATCGAAGCTGGCTGATGCATGATCATCAACTTGTAGTTTCCTTTTAGTTGGTTTCTTCATTGTGTCACATTTAGGTGGATTGGTTTGGCAGTATTAGTATTTGGTTTTGCTGACGGTAGTATCGATTCGTTTGAATTTCTGATGGAGCATACATATTGTTTCTTGTGCTTTACGCGGTTGCTTTCTGTCAATATCAGGTTTTATGGGGGCCATGATCTCTAATTTGGCGTTTGTTTTTCGAAATATATTTTCCAAGAGGGGTATGAAGGGGAAGGAAATCAGTGGAATGAACTATTACGCCTGCCTATCTATCTTGTCTCTATTCATACTTACTCCATTTGCTATTGCTGTTGAGGGACCACAGCTGTGGGTTACAGGTTTTAAAGAAGCCTTTGCTCAAATTGGGCCAAATATAATCTGGTATTCACGCCTTTGCCATTCTGGTTTCTTTTAATTGTTTTTGTAATTCTGCAGATTAAGAGTTGGAAAATCAAAAATATGTTTCTCTGTTTTTTTGTTACTTTAAACTAAGCAGCTTCTTAGTATCCACGTAAATGTACATTTTGCTAGCTGCTTTTATCTGTACATCTTATTCTATAACTTTTGGCGAGATTTAGTAATAGGATATTGGAAATGGGAATTACGTATGTTCTTCGACTTTCTATGTTCAAAATCATGATTTTGATATCATATCTAAAAATTTGGGAATTGACAAAATTCTTCACCTAAAATACAAATTCATTTTCTAAAAGGAATGACTCAGAATCTTATTTTGATATCAAATGCTATCTCATAACCTTCTAGTCGTCAAATCGATTCATTGTTAGTATCCTATACATTTGTTTTGATATATTGGGGTTGTTTGGCTGCAATCATATTTTAATACTCCCTCTGTTATTTTTTTGTTGCTCCATTGGGGTTTTTGATACTGTTCACATACACTTTGATTTAAAGTTTTATCTTAGTTATACAAGTTAAAATATAGTCAAGTAGTATCTTGTTAGATTCGTCTCTTGTAGTTTTTAAATTTCGAACTTTTAGAATTTTTACTTATACCAAACTTGAGTTATTAATGGTTCAAAATGTGCGTTGGACTGCGTGATATATGGATCCGTAGCAAAAAAAAAAAAAAAAACGGAATGAGTATATTTGAATGGCCTGTAAGTTTGTTTAGTAACATATTGGAGAACAGATTTTAGTCAATTTGCTACTTATTATCTGCTAGTTAATAAATATTTTTAATTAGATATGCTATTATTATCTGGAACAAATCTATTATTAATATCTGCTAGTCAAATATGCTATATGTTATATGCTACTTCCTCCGTCTCAGTATTATTGTTACGGATGGTTTTTTGACACTATTCACTGTTTAACTTTGATTCAAGTTTTTATCATAGCTATGTAAGAAAAAACATATTCAAGTGAGATCTTGTTAGATTCGTCTAATCTTGTAGTTTTAGACAATCAACTTTTTATAACTTTTCGTTGTACACAATTCAAGCTATAAACCATTAAAAATATGTATCGGCATACGTGCTGGGTGGGTCCGTAACAAAAAGAATGAGACGGAGGTAGTATCTTTTTTTTTTTTTAAAATCCAAACAAGGCCGTTGTGTAATTGCGTTTTATTATGAGTGTGCTTGCCAATTCATATAAGATTTCTAGAGATTTGGCTACGTTGGATTTTGGGCAGTATTCTTTGTATTGCATTAATTTGTCTTTCCGTCTTAAGTTTTGTTGTCTTCTTATGTTCATATCGTTATTGTCAACGTTTGTCCATAGGTGGATGGCAGCCCAGAGTGTCTTTTACCACCTCTACAACCAAGCGTCTTACATGTCATTGGATGATATTTCTCCGTTGACTTTTAGCATTGGGAACACGATGAAACGTATTTCTGTTATCGTATCCTCTATCATTATTTTCCAGACACCAATAAGGCCTGTCAATGCTCTTGGAGCAGCTATTGCAATATTTGGAACATTCTTGTATTCTCAAGTAAGTTGCTAACTTTTGCCTTTTATGGTTTTTGTCTTCTATTGGAAAATCCAAAATTATGCTCTTTTGCCTCAGCTAAAAGAATTTGACTTGTATAAATGATAGTGACTTTATTACTATGAATTTGTCCTCCTCTCTGCAATAGTCTAGAGTCTTGACTCTTGATAACAATATCTGCTGAAAAAGACATTTTCTATTGCTGGTGGTTCTGCACTTTAGTATTCACCTTAATTCGTATTATTGTAACTCAGTTATTTTGTGAGATAGTTGCTGGAGCAGTCTAACCATCTAACTCTATAATTTAAATTTTGTTGAAACTGCATGCTATAATTCTGGTAAACGACGCTGTCCTGTCGAACATGGCTGGGATGATAATATCCGACACTTGAGAGCAAAGATTACTGTATTCCGTTACATCCTGCAAACTTAGGATGATTAACATTAATATTATTGTAATTTCTTTTATTTTTCTTTATCCATTAGTCTATCAGTGGCAAAAGCATTGGCGTTGGATCAGGTGGCATGTCGCCTGCATCTAGCAACTAAAATATTTCAGTTTTTAACATGGATTTCCAATGCATTCCACAGGCAAAGCAGTGAAGGTAGGATTTTGTAGCGTAAGTGAAGAAACTATTAAGATATGCAGCGGGTGAAGTTCAATGGTGTTTACCAAGTGGAGCAGCGGCTTTACTTGTAGATAGTAATCAATAATAAGAGTTCCAAACCCCTTTTTCAATATTTATGATTTATATGTATACTCTTTGCATAAGCCTGGTTGGTTTTGCTGCATATGTTTTTTGCTCTTGAATTTTGAGGATAGTTGACGACTGTACCTGAACAAAGGCAAAACTGCATCCCATCGAAGAGTGATGGGACGAGACAAGACAATGTTATCACGCATTCTTTACTAATAATATATTTATACAAGGTTAGTTTCCTCTCTCCGTGTGTTTAATACTACTATAAACTAGCTATATATATATATATATATATATATATATATATATATATATATGGATATATAGATGGATTGATGGGTATGTGAGAAGTGGGTTTCATGATTGAAACATATACTGTGTTGTAAAATCCTGCGATAAAAATAAGTGAACTCTGGCTAAGATTTTGAATCATGGCATGAGTTGTTCTATTGGAAGCTCAGGATTAGCATAATTAGCCTGTACTAGGTGCATCTTTGACAAAGCTACTATTTGTAAGTTTTATGACCCGCTGGTTATAGTGGTGAATATGAATGGTAAGCTTTTACCACAGCTGTTAATTCTGACATTTTTTGTAGGGCAGCAGTTAGCTCCTTCCATACGATAATCAACATTTAGGGAAAGAAAATGGGAAGTGTCTGTTTAGATTTACTCGAGCTTCCTAAATGCCAAGGTTAGCCATAAATCAGGCACATTATTTTGTTGATTTGCATTGTACGTACCCCTTTGAGAAAAATGTACTACTACTTTTTAGGAAAAAGTAGAGAGGTTAGCCGTTAACTTTTAGTTTAATATTCAAACATAAATGTTAACTTTTAGACGATATGAATATCCAAACACTAGCGGAATACTTCATGCTTTTTTTTTTTGCGTAGCCGAAGCCAAATAACAAACTTCATGCTTATTTGAACCAAAGAGAAAATTAAAACCATTGGTGCTTCTGTTCAGAAAGACGAGCTAGAATTGAGTTGCATCGATAGTGATAGAAGCAAAGGCTATAACCATAAGCAATGAATACAACGTACAGTACACGTCAGAAACTTCTTGTCTTCAAATTTGTCTCCAGAAAGTATGTTCAGCAAGGCAGAGTTACGGCGGCCCCATCACAATTTCACAATATCACGTTGATCCATATTCATAGCTCATGTTTCGAAATAGCATTGATACCTGAAGCTTTCAAAAAATAAAGATATTTGAGAAACGCCCGATAAGCTTACAAGTACAACGACGCCTTTGGAGTAAATCTCCCCGCCGATGTTTTCAAGCATCAATTTGCTATGATACTCAATTACAAGTGTTGGAGGTTTGAGTACTGAAGAAGACAATATGAGAACATGAAGAGAACACGTTTCTGATGTCATAAAACTGCCAATGCCACCAGAGATGTAAATAAAGAGATAAGGTCCTAAGGATATCAAAGGCCACACTTATCCCACATAGGATTGTGATGGTATAATTTTGTCCATCCAAGTCTGTTGTGTACGATACTAGCCAAGTGCGTTACCGTATAATTCAATCTAAAATTGATTTTAAGTAGGTCAATCTTAAAGATTTAAATTTTTTAATACACTCAGGGTGTACACTAGCTTTAGCTTTTGTGAGGTTCTTTTTAGAAGCTACTTTTTGTAGCGTTAAAAATAAGCCAGCAAGCTTATTTATGTACAATTACAATTTTTAACCCAATAACCAACCCACTACCCAGTAGTCTACATAAATATTTGTCATTTTTATGTTATTTCATACATTTTTTGACAGCTACAGCTAGTTGTACAGAACACTTAAATAGAACTGACAAAGTTCAGCAGTATATTACGTAATTTGTGCAATTCTAATTGCCTTGTTCTTAACATGGAATAGCAGTTTTCAGTCCCCCTCCTTTCTTGCACAACTCAACTTCTGGGATGAGAATGAAGGAAAACTCCAAAGCACCCGACCAGATTGTGGCCCATATATTGAGTATCTCTTGCCAAGCTTTTAATGGAAAGCAGAAAAGGAAAACCAACTGATAGTACTATTAAGGAAGAGCTAACCCACGTGCATCCCCACGCTTTGCCAAGTTTTCCAATCATGTCGTCGTTTATAAAGGCTCAAACTCAGTGTTCCAAGTTTGGCAACACTGACCTCCTCGCGGTGAGGCTCTTATTTCAAATACACAAGAATTCAAACACTTAACTATATGCTTCATTCAATGGTGACTTTGCCTAACTCCTAAGCCTAACTAAAATACTATCAAGCTAACACAATTTGATGAACAGCTGACATATTGAGAACAGATTGCCAAATACCAGGACCCGGTAAGCCAAATGCCAAAAAACTAAATAAAAAGAGAACAAATTAACTTGCACTGCAACAAAGCTATATTGTTATGATAAGGAATTATTCAAATATAAAATCAACTTTTATTATTTCAAACCGTTCTTGGCCATCGTTGATAGCTCTAACAGCACAAATATAATTGACTTGAGAAGGGATGCATGCTCGGCTAGTTTCACCCACACAAGGGATTTTTAAACATTCAAATACTTGAGGGCTGTGTGGACATCCTTATCGCCTCTTCCGCTGCAGCACAGCACGACCTTAGCTCCATCAGGAAGAGTCGGGCACAGGTACTCCAGATAGGCTAGAGCATGGGATGTCTCTAGCGCTGGAATAATGCCTTCAAGCCTCGATAGCCTCTTGAATGCTGCACTCAGGAGAAAAAGTTCATGAAAAACAGGAATGCACAATATGATGCAGCAAAAATTTCAAAACTGATTGACATCAGAAAATGGAGTGTCATTGAAAAGGAGCTTATCGCAATACTTCTTACCCTCTAATGCCTCTTCGTCAGTGATACTATGATACTCTGCCCGTCCGAGATCTTTAAGGAAACTGTGCTCTGGTCCTACTCCAGGATAATCCAGGCTATACATAGAAGATGAATAAATAAATATATGTGCTGGTCATCAAGAAGTAGGGCTAATTTTTACTCTTGAATTGGAAAGAAGAGTGGATTAGCATTTACCCAGCACTAATGGAATGTGGCTCGACGATCTGCCCATCTTGATCTTGCAACAAGTAACTCATAGCTCCATGAAGAACTCCAACCTCTCCTTTAGTCAGGGTAGCAGCGTGCTTGCCGCTGTCTATGCCAAAACCAGCAGCTTCAACACCAATTAACTTAACTTCCTTGTCATCAACGAATTCATGGAAGAGACCCATGGCATTTGAACCTCCACCAACGCAGGCAACGAGCACATCAGGTTTGCCACCCCATTTTTCCAATGCCTGTTTTCTGGTTTCCTTGCCGATCACAGCATGAAAGTCTCTAACCATCATAGGATAAGGATGTGGCCCCGCAACAGAACCCAATATGTAATGAGTAGTTTCAACATTAGAGACCCAATCCCGTATAGCTTGAGATGTAGCATCCTTCAGTGTGGCAGTCCCAGAATGGACCCCTCTAACCTACACAAGTTATTCACAAAAGCTTCAACGAAATATCCTTGATTGCTAATCTTAGACACCAATCTTTCTGACCACCAAAAAAGCACCAACAAAACAAGCAATCTAATTCTGAAACAAACTCCCTCCGTCCCATTAATTTTGTCTATCTTTCCTTTTTGGGTTGTCCCAATAACAATGGCTACTTTCTATTTTAAGGAAATTATATAAGCATGATTAGAATAGCCAACATCGGCATGATTGAAGAAATAGATCTTCTATCAACCCACCGTTCATTTATTTGCTTATCTAGTAGCTTCAAATTATAATAATGAAGAAATTTCAAATATAACAGCCTAAGCAAAGGAAATTGCATATCACAATTCTCACAGGGGATATCACAATGATTTGAGGCTCAAGTTCGATTCAGAGTGTGGACGTGGGTGCACTCGGGTGAAAAGTGAAGTCTTTAACACATGCCAGATAATTTAAGAACTAATAGCAAAAGATAGAGCGGAGACATACCTCAGCGCCAAGCAGACGCATTCTAAAGACATTGAGCGCCTGTCTCTCCATATCTTGAGCACCCATGTAGATTACACATGGCAAACCAAACCGAGCACAAACAGTAGCGGTGGCCACACCATGCTGACCAGCTCCAGTTTCAGCAATGATTCGCTGCTTTCCAAGACGCTTTGCAAGCAAAGCTTGGGCAATAGCATTGTTGATCTTGTGTGCTCCCGTATGATTAAGGTCTTCCCTCTTGAGGTATATGTGTGGCCCGGTTCCGTCGGGGCGTCTATAATGCTCAGTAAGCCGTTCAGCGAAGTATAACGGGCTCTCTCTTCCTACATAGTCTTTCAATATTCCTGCTAGCTCTTTCTGCAATTGATTTCAAAAGACAATGAATATTGATGAACAGAATTGCATAATTGAATACCCGCGACGGCAATAACGTCCTTGACGCAAAATATATCATTTCGAGTGTTTCTTTCTAAGTCGACGTTTACAAATTAGATTCACACTCCATGGATAAAACCACATAAAGTTTTCAATATTTCTAATCAAATTCGGATTAATTCAACAATACTACTCATAAAGTTTCCTAAACTTTCCACATAACCAAAAACAGAATTAGCAGACAAGATTAAAAGGCTCAATCTTTGAACCAAAAAAAAAAAAAAAAAAAACCTAACCTGGAATTCATCGTCTTTGGATAGAGCTTTGAAAGCGGTCTCGAGCTCGGAAAGAGCGTACATCAGAGTCTCGGGCACATATTTACCGCCAAATTTCCCAAATCGGCCGAATGCGTCAGGGCGCTGCAGAACCTCCGCCGCCGCATTCACCGCCGTCGCGGGTATTTTGGATGGGAGCCTGCAAAGGATTGAAGGACAAGGAGAAAAGGGGTTAGGGGAAACCCGAGTGGATTTGAGAGTGAGAAGGGAATGGGAATGGGAATGGGAACGGAACTGCGACGGAAGGTCGGCCTGGGTTGGGGAAGATGTGAAAGAGGAGGCCAGAGAAGACGCCGCTGACATTTTTGGGTGTTTGAAAGGGACAACGGCTCGCCGACGACTGCAAATTTGAGCCCACGGAGGTGTGTATTTATGCACCTACTTTGATTTTTCTCTTTGTAATACCAAACGGGGCATTAAATGTAGTACTAATAATATTGTGAAAATTACAGGTATTGGTGAAAATGTCCTGTTTATTTAGGGAACTTGACAAATTTAACCTATCTGCGTCGTTGTTTAAAATAAGAATACTTGTTGAAAGTCACAATTTAAACAATCATAGCATATAGATCTGACAATAGTCCTTATACAGTTATACCGACGTTGCTTGTTAAATTGTAAACTTTTTGACTATAGATGATAACATCATTAAATTAATAGGACTTCTTACCAAAAAAACGCATGGATATTTCCTTGCTATAAAATAGTACTCCTTATTTCCTTATCTAATACTACTTCTATATGAAATGCACTGACGCGAATTTAAAACTAAGCAAACACAATGTTGTCTCATGAAATCCAATCTTTTCGTGCTTTATTCTTTTCTATAAAGTATTCCCATAAAGAATTTTACATCACAATTTTAGTAAAATTATAGATTTCATTCTAAATATTGTAAATACTGTGAGCCGTAAACTATAAAATAAGGTTTTGGTTAGGGTGCGATCAAGTCATTTGACTTGATGTGCTGCGGAAGTTCCCACCATTGATTAATTTTGTAAATCAACGGTTGAGATTAACTTGAAGGTTAAAATAGTAAATTTGCTATATTATTTGAGAATGAACGTTCTTCTTCTTCTTCTTCCGTCTTCTTCCGTTCTTCTTCTCTTCTTCTTTGCATTTCAAGGATTGATATCATACTACCCTCCAATTTGCTTAATTATGCTGCTATACATAGATATACGTCGCTGAAATATTTTTAAATAAAATCATTGAATTGTTCATGAAAACGTACCCGAAATATTCTAGTTGAGTCGCTGAATTATTCTTCATAGCATCGCTGAATTATTCTTCATAGCATCGCTGAATTATTCTTCATAGCATCGCTGAATTCTTCTTGACAGCCTCGCTGAATTCTTCTTTGTAGCGTCGCTGAATTCTTCTGTGTAATGTGGCTGAATGCTGAACTTGTCGCTTAAATATTTTTTATTTGAAATTATCTATTAATATATTTGTTACCATTCGTTGATGATTATTTGAATATATTAGATTAGATATGATATTATTTACCAAATATTAGATATGATAACATACTAAATATAGGTTTACCAAATATTAGATATGATATTATTTACCAAATATTAGATATGATAACAGAATTGTTTTTGGTAGCATCGCTGAATCATTCTTGGTAGCGTCGCTGAATTCTGCTTGGTACCATCGCTGAATTACTCTACCTGATCTCGCTGAAATATATTTGATAGCATCCCTTCATTATTTTTGATAGCATCACAGAATTGTTTTTGGTAGCATCGATGAATTATTCTAGGTTGCGTCGCTGAATTATTCTTGGTATCATCGCTGAATTATGCTAGATACGGTCGGTGAAATATATTTGATAGCATCGCTTCATTATTTTTGGTAGCATCACATAATTATTTTTGGTAGCATCGCTGAATCATTATAGGTTGCATCGCTGAATTATTCTTGGTACCATCGCTGAATTATTCTTGGTACCATCGCTGAATTATGCTAGATACTCTCGCTGAATTCCTCTACTTGTGGTCCCTGAAATATATTTTATAGCATCACTTAATTGTTTTTGGTAAGATCGCTGAAATGATCTATTAATAAATTTGATACGTATCTTTGATCATAAAAAGATATTATTTGAAATATTAGATATGGATTACCAAATATTTGATATGATTTACCAAATAATAAATATGATAACATACTAAATATAGAGTTACCAAATATTAGATATGATAACATGTCTAAAATACTTGTTGTATCGCTGAAATGCATTGTTTTTAAAATGAACTATTATTGTGTTATGACAATTATACCCTTTATCATTTACAACCCTTGGATTTTAAACGGACGCTTCAGATCGCTGCCTTGATGTGCTGCGGGATTTGTTGATTGCACCCTAACTGGACCCATAAAATAAACCATAAAAGAAGGAAAAAAAAAAAAAACTATTGTATGCTAATCTCATTCCTTTTCTTTTTAAAAAAACTTATACATACTATGAAATTGGTGGTAGAAACCCATGCCACACAAGTTACAAAGGGACAAAGAGAAATGATAGGAGACCAAGTGGGAAATGAACCCCAACTTAAAGATTGAGAGTTAGGGGACTTCCACTAGGCCAAGCTAAGTCTCAACTCCACACGGACATCTATTCTAAGAATATTTTGATTAGAATTGATATCATAAAATTTAATACTACAATTATTCCAATATTACACTTGAATTATTTTTATGTACATATGATTATGATTTCATTATAATAGCAATAATGGTGTTATTTTAAATAGTTGATATTATGAGTTGGCATATACTAATACTAAGTATTTGGAAAATTTGAATTTGGTTTCATCGATAAGCAACTTACTAACGGTGCGTTTGGTTGGAGGGATCTTAAATTACCGGTGAGAATGTGATTGCTGGGAATGTAATATTACTGGGAATATGAGATTGCTGGGAATCTTATTTTTTTGATGTTTTAAGATTATTGCGTTTGGTTAGATTGATAATCTTATATTTCTAATTCTAATTAATTTACCATAATGTCCATGAATTTCAATTGAACGAATGTTATAAATATATCATTTTGCTACACAATAAAAATATTTAAGCCGATTTATTTTTTAAAATATTGAAAATTCTTTATATGTAATTTATTGTGTGATAATTACTTATTTAATATGAGAATATATATTAAAATATGAGAATATATATACAAATATAAAAATATATATTAAAATATGAGAATATATATATATAATATGTTTAAATAATTTAAAATTTTTCAATTTATTTTTTTAAAATTAAATTTCATAAATTTATCAATTTTTAGAATACAAATATCTAAATTTATAAAATAAAATAAGTATAAAAAGTGAGGGTATAAAAGTCAAATTAATAGTATAAAAGTAGGTAAGTGGAGATGATAATCTAAGATTACCTGCCCTACAGGTGGGAATGTGATTCCCACCTAAAACAGCCAACATTCCCACCGCCCACCTCGGTGGGAATGTGACATTCCCACATAAAACATGCCCCGAACCAAATATGAGCATGTTTCATTCCCTATTTAAGATTCTCAGTGAAAATCTCAGATCCCGAACCAAACGTCTCGTAAAAGACTTGGTGGAGTCATGTTTGAAGCGAAAGAATTTACTGAAAAACTCGGCAGTGGCAATTGCATTAATGATGTTAATTACCTTCCCAAATCCCACACGACACGAGGATTGTAAATTGTAATTGTGAAACAGCGGATATTTTGGGGTTCAAAATCCTAAATGGTACACACTACACTAATACTTAACTTGGTAAGTACTTCCGGCATTACAACGTTCTTCACTGTCGCAGCTCACTGCCCATAATCTTAGGTGGTCTTGCCAGCATTGCCTTATTTCACCCTAATAAGATAAGAAGCTTACTTTTCTTCCATCCTTTTTTTTTTAATCACTTCATGCATCTTCTATCAGGCGGGCCTAAGATGGACTAGCCTAAGCCCTTATTTATGGAATGACCCACACTCTTAAACCCTGATTTGCCACACTATAATTTAATTCTAATAAATTATGCATTTAGTTATTAAGTCAATTTGTATCAAATTCAACTATTTTATTTAAATAATAAAATAATCTTTTATTTTATTTTAAACTTGAAACTTAATGATTCAAATATGTTAGATAAATCAAACGACATATTTAAACCAATATTCAGTTTTATTGAATGACTACTAGTCAGTATTTACAAAGAGTAACAGGAAAAGTAAGTAAGTAACCCAATTCTAGCATGAGCAAAGGGATGAGGGATGTATAAAATAATGAAGGAATATTATTCAGAAGTCCACGATGGGTTCGCCAAGAGTCAAGTTCCTCTGTATAGTCCATGGTAAGTTAAAAAGCTTTGCCATGATGAACTTGAATATCTTATTTACATTTATGTTATGCGTTGCACTTGAGAAGAACAGTGTTGCCTTCATAGCCCTTGCGTATGCCCTTGCCTGCATCACCATTTATTAATTGCTTATTATTTTTAAAAACCACATTATTTTAAAAACTTTCTAATCGATAAACTCTAAATTCCATCCGTATAATCCAAACGACACCCCTCCCTCAGTTTTTACCTTTTCAAATTTTAAATTTTAATATCAAACACTATTGTTCAAAACCATCTCAATTTTAAAACTTTTTTTTTTTTTTACCATTAACTCTAAATTCTAATTATTTATCAAATTTAGCTCTAAGGCTATGTAATTCAATTTACAAATCAATGGAGACTATTTATTTTGGTCTCCCTCAAAATAACACCACTGATTCCATAGTTTTGTTGAATGACAATAATTTTTTTGGCAGTTTAATTACTTCTATATCTAAGAATTCCGTTTCCTATGGGGGATTAATTATATAAAACATAAGAGGAGATGAAATACACTAGTAGTAATTGGCAATATCAGTAGTACCTGTGTGACCACAGTCCATTGAATATCAAGTGGGAGTTGCACAAAATCATCGAATTTGGTCCCTATTAAAATAGGAATTGCTGTCTGCAAACAAGACAAGATTTAGAGAGATGAGACCTAATCAGCACAAGGTTTCCCCCTATTGTTGTTGAATTTTGTATCCACTCTCTGTCAGATTTAATAGTTTCAATCCCCCCCCTCGAAATGTAGTGGAATAAAACAAAACATCCAAATTTGACAAACACACAGTTGATAATCATCATATGCACAGTAGTTGTGTCCCACCACACAACAAGCATTGAAGTTGAGTTCACGTGTAGCACACGACATAGACTTGACTTTGGGTTTCCTAAGAATCAACTCAGACGCACGAATTATATGGAACATAATGGGTAAGTTCAATTAACCCAATATGGAACCCCATGAGTAATTTAGGAGAATACTTTCTAAAAGACGAATGTGTTGATACTCTAATCAAATGAGCCCACAATCTTCTCAAGAAAAAACAAGAAATCATACAACTCAAGAGGCGTGAGTTAGGGACTTTCGATTACTCTGATGTACTGTATATGCACCAGGCCAGTATTAACTGTTAACAAGTGCAAGTTAGCCCACATGGATGCTTCGACCAAATATCTAAACCATAAGTATTGTACAAGTATGGCTGTGGACATAGGCGGATCTATGTGGAAGTTTACGATAGCACGAGATACCACTCATATTGATAAATTGTAATTTTAAGCTAAATTTTTTTTAAAGATTTTGCTTGATTTGGCTTTGTGCAACCACTGATTTTTTTTTTTTTTTTTTGTGGCAATACCACTATAATCAATTATAAGTTTATAACAGTCTTTTATAATAATTTTTGTATTTTGACTATTATTCTTAATTTCAACATAGTTTCGACCACTTTTGTGATACCACTGAAAAGAATTTCTGAATCCGCCTATGGCTGTGGAGCTAGCAATACATTTGCAGTTCCAACTCAATTAGTTCCACACTTGAAACCTTATCATGTCATAAGGGTATACTTCCTCCGTTCTCATTTAAATGCTCCCTTTCAATAGTTACTACTATTCATTGAGTAACTTTGATCAAATTTTTTCACATAGTTTTATAAGATAAAACATAGTCAAGTGAGATCTTGTTAGATTCGTCTAATCACGTAGTTTTAGAATATCAAATTTTTATAATTTTTACTTATATACAATTTGAATTATAAATATTTAAAAATGTGTCTTGGACTGCGTGAAATGCAGAAGTGGAGCACTTATATGAGAACAGAGGAAGTATATAACAAATGCCAAATGGCACAAATCAGAAGCTTAAAATTTACAAAATTTTATACTATAAAGTTTAATAAACGGCGTGATCCTATATACTAGAACCCTGTATGTTCTTAATTTACTCTGTTGTCTGTTCGTTTGAAAAGACATACATATAGAAAAAATAATAATAATAATAATTCATAAAATGTTCTCGTATACAAATTTTAATTTATTAAGTACTACTTGTATAAATACATGCAACTTTATAATAAAATGAAAAATACGGAGTATTTGGGAGGATGACGGTATTACTGCTACAGTAACCACTAACTATGCAGGAGCAGTTAATATTCTCATTTAATGAGCATGGGAAAGGAACGGACATACTACTCCCACAGCCACAGGCCACAGGCCACAGCTACAATAATATTTTATGGCAATTTGTTGCAGTGTGAGTGAGGTGCTGCTTTTAAGAAACTACCAGCAAATTATTTACTAGTAGTAAGTACTACTTTCTTGGGTAATGTTAAAAGTAAAAGCCTTGGTTTCAAAGTAGATACCTGGTTCCACTTCATTGCTTCACAGTACCATCCAATTACACTGCAATTCCCCATCAAGTTTCAATACAATTTTCAAAATTTGAAACTGAATGACTATTCTGATTTACGGAGTAGTCTACTACTCATTGTGCAGAGTTAGAATTCAAGATATAGTATAACTGATGAAATGAATGTACTAACAAACAAGGTGCTGACCTGCTGAGGGTGCTTCTACTTGTGAGATCAAACATAAACAATATAGCCACCGCATCTTTGCAGGCAATTGGAACTTGATCGGATGAACTGTTCTTGTCCCCTGAGATCTAATTAAACTATGTCATGTATGTTGGAAATTGGAAAATAGTGTTTACTTTTTTAGATTAAAAATCTCCAACATAAACAAGTATTTATAGAAACAACGTAAATTAACCTCCAACATCCCAAATACTGCAAGCAATTCTTGCTCCTTGTATATACATTGTTTTATCCATTACATTCACTCCTTTCATCTGCAAACTTCTCTTTTCCTCTTCATCTCCAACATACTTCACCTTCACCCAAAAAACAAACACTCACATAAATTAAAACTCCAAACAGACAAAATCAAATTAAAATGCTGAAAACTAGTGTTGAATCTCACCAGGAACCTTGTTTTTCCAATCCGGCAATCGCCTAACGCACCGATCTTCAACGACACTAAATCCGACTCATCGCTCTCGTAACCGCTGCTGGTGGACGCCACCGTAGTACGGCAGCCGCCGCCGGACCCGATGTCCTCCGTTGACGGAGAAGACTCACACCTCGGACGAGCGTACAGTCTCCTGTACCTAGCATTAGGGATTCTTATGGAGCAGGCGAGAATTCTGTCCCAAATTAACTTCAACAACCGGCGGAATACTGCGCCTTTTTCTAGTATTCCCCAGCGGACGTCGACTCGGATGATTTTGCGACGAAGCTTCGTCATCTTTCCAGCGGCGTTGTCAAATTCGGCAGTAGCCATAGCAGGAGTGAGGAGAGGAACAGCAGAGGCAAAGATGAAACGCAAGATTGAAGAAAGTTGAAGAAGAAAAGCATTAATGACGGTTTTGGTGGGTTTTAACAAGTCAGTTGACAGCCAAACAACCCCTTAAATGGCCGAACCAAATGGCTAAAATCTCAATAGTAACTGATAGATAAGGTACATAGGCCTAGGGGACGTTAATAGGGTTAGGTCATTTTCATTCTTCCATTTAAATTCAATAGATATTTCATACTAGTATTTTCTTCAAAAAAAAAAAAAAAAAAAAAAAAAAAAACTACTTCTTCATATGTGTACTTATAATATTTTTAGGTCTACTAGTAATAGTACTTTATTAGAGCATCTCCCATGGTTCCCTAAAACCCAAAATGGGGTGGCATCTTCTCTCCAACAATACCCTAAAACCAAACTTATTTTAAGTTTTTTGAGTTTTATGAATAGTAAATACTCAAATTTGAGTATTTACTATTCATAAACCTATATCACTTTTTGCAATTAAATTAATTGCAATTTCATTCCTCCAATTGTTGCAAGTTGAATATTGATCTAATTTTGTATTATGCTTGATAATTTTATACTTCATATAATTTTTTTATTAAATTAATTTTATATTTAATTAGATTATAAATTTTAAGGTTTCTTTATAAAATAAATTTTAAACATAAAGATAACTAAAATTTTTAAGTTTTGGTACAATTTTAGCAATCAATAAAAAAAATTACATTAGCATATGAAAATATAATTAAACATAACACATCTCAAATACTTAAAAAAATGTACAATATTAAACAACTAAATAACTACGCAAATGGAAAATTAAGTTAATAGTCATCTAAATCAACATCGGATCCTCCAACATTATTGAAATACATAGATGAATTTGTATTGAATTTATGTGGGGTTAATGTATAATTTATAAGAAATGAAGGATATGATTGAAAAGATAAATAAGTTTGTATGAAAAAGAATATATAGAGAATATTCTTTTAAGTTTGAGTTTAGTGTAAATGGTTGGAGATGAATTACTGTTTGATGTGACATTTACTGTAAAATAGGTTTGAGTTTGGTGTTGGCTATTGGAGATGCCCTTAACATTAGTAAATACCAAAAAACAAACATTAGTAAATACCGATTAGAGGTGGTTATTTCATTTTCTTAACTTAATATATATATATATATATATATATAAGTAGTATTTCTAAAGTTAGTAATATGGGATTAGTAAAAAGGGTATTTGATTCTCTCTCTCACTCCCTTGCCTAACTCAAGAGAACTTTTCAAATTTCTCATCAGTTTTATTTAATGAATTATTAACATTATTATATAAAGTTTTTAACCATAAACTACAAAATTTTATGTAATTTGCAAATAACATTATTAACATTATTATAATTTGAGATATTTGTAATATGATTATGATCGAGTGCAAAATTTGATCGCCGATCTCCAGTCCATTTTGTAATTGTGTATTATATATTATGGGCAACCATCAACAAACTTTGAATAAAATGAATTAATAAAATACTAACAACGTGAAGTATATATATATATATATATATGTTGGAGCCATATGGAATAATGGGCCGCGAAAGAGCTATTGGGCCATAAGACATGGGCCGGAAGAAAGAGGAAGTCCCAAAAGAAGATGGGCTCAAGATTAGTAAGGCCGAAAGTACATAGTAAACCGAAGGGAGGAAATCGAAGCTGATGAAGATTTCGGCCGAAATAGGGAGAAACAGCCGAAACCAAAACAACCGAATTGAAGAAAGAAAGAATTCGGCTCAGAGGAGTTAGCCGGAGAGCGGTTATTCCAGCTCCGGCTATAAATAGGGGTCGACACACTCAAAATCAGGGAGATCAATCCAACCCCCAAATTACTTTTATCAAGTTTAATTCCTTGTTATCTTTACTGCTTTCTTTACAGCTTTCCTTTACAGCTTTCCTTAGAATCTAGCCTAGTTTGTAGCGGTTACCATTTCCAAATCCACCGTTGCTCCTTAGCAGCTGGTAGTTTGGTTCCTTGTTTCTGGTGAATTCCGCCGTTGTTTCTTAACAACAGGCAGATTCTCCGTTGTATCTCGTTATTGTTGATCAATTCAAAGAAGATTAAGTCAATTGTGGGCGCATTATTGTTAATCCGAACCCGTAATCGGTTTGATCCTTTTCCGGTAGCCTCCCTTGAGGAGAAAAAGGTCATTGGCTACACCCGAGCCAAACAGTGGCACGCCCAGTGGGACGCAAAATGGCGTTTGAACAAGCAACTCCAGCAGCAAACACGGCGGCGAGGACTGATTTGCCGCCGATTCAGGAAGAGCGCGCACCAGAAGCCGGAGAATTCCCCCCAGGGTTCCCCGGACCATCACATTTCCATAATCAGGAGTTTTCGAACGATGATTTAACCCCGCGATTCCGAGATCAGGTTCAATTTATGGTGGAGGCGGCGGTTACTAATTCGGTTCGCCAAATCGAAGGAAATATCCTGGCAGCGATGCCAGCCATGTTTAGAGCCGAAATCGCGAGGAGTATGTATCCGATGGGAGCGCAGCAAGCTCCAGTGGCGCAAAATCCACCGCAAAATCCTCACAATTTTCAGCAGCAGGCCTTCAGGCCGCCAGGAGGGCACGGAGCTCGGCCTTTTGTTCCTCCGCAGCAGAGGTACGATCAGCAACAGAATCAACCGCCTCAACCAGCTGCTCAACGGCCTGCTCCAGTGGTTCAACAACAATACGCACCGCTTCAGCAGAATCCACCACAACTGGTTGACAGAGAGCTTATTGCTGAGATTATTCGCACACAGTTTGGGAATCTCATCGGCCAGGAGAATAGGCCGATGTATCGGAAACCTTATCCAGACTATATTGAGGAGCAGTATCCACTGCCTAGAGGGGTGAAGGTTCCAGATTTTAACACTTTTTCTGGAGAAGTCGGCCGCTCTACCATCGAGCATATTGGCCGATTTACAGCTCAATGTACCAGAATCGCGCAAAATGATTTTCACAAGCTGATATTGTTCAGTTTGTCATTAACTGGCCCAGCATTCGAATGGTACATTAATTTGCCAGCGGGATCGGTCAATACTTGGGCCGAAATGGAGCGGTTATTCCATGACCGATTCTATAATACTGGTCCGGAAGTCTCGGTAGTTGATCTGACGTCAACCAAGCAGAAGGCGTCTGAATCGGTTACTGAATTCATTGAAAGATTTTATGCAGTAAAGGCTCAGGTGAAGACAATGCTGCCTGAGCATGAATATATTCAAATCTTAAAGCAGAATTTGAAGTTTGCCATTAAGGACAGATTGATGGTAACAAGACCGAGGACAGTAGCCGAATTAACGGCTGAAGCTATAAGGATGGAGACATATTTGGCGGAACAGGCGGCTTTCAAATCAAGCCGAAGTCAAAGCGGAAGGTCACAACCTATCCAGTCAGCGGCCTCATTTGCTGAATCTCTGGATAGATGTGAAATTCAGGAAGAGTACAATACGGAAGACGTTCCGGCATTAGCCGAAGTCGCAAGGGCAGAGTTAATCATAAAAAAGCCTATGACTTGTCCAGCACTTCGGCCAGCCAGAGGCAAGGAGAAAGAAGGAGGAGATGAATCTCAAAGGTTTTACTCTTTCGACTTGTCACAAATGGACGAAATATTTGATTATTGCCAGAAGAACGGATTGCTAGAGTTTAAAGGAAACCATCCACAGCCTACCAAGGATCAGTTGGAGGCTGGATGGTGTAGATTCCACGGATCAGCCACTCATTCCACGGCTATTTGTGGGCATTTTAGGAAGCTGATTCAGAAGCATGTCGATGATGGGAAGCTGAAGTTCCCAGAGAGGCTTATGGCAATTGATAAGAATCCGTTCCCAGTTGCCAACATGGTGATGGTGCAGCCCAACCAGAATAAATCGGTGCATGACCGATTGGGGGATCAAACATCATCTAGCAAGAGTTCTGTGCACGATCGGCTTGGGGATCGGCCATCGGCTCAGAAGTCAGGAGTATGGAAAAGGCTAGGATCTCCGAAGGGAAAAGAGAAAGTTACAGATGTTTTTGACCGATTGGGGAATTATGAGGTGAAAGAGTGGATCAAGCAATCGGAGAGACATCAGGAGATCGAGGTCGGAGATAAGAGTGAGAGACCAACGTTGAAAATCATAACCAACGGATGGGACTCAGAGATGAAGTTAACAGCCGATAAACAGAATGGAAAGACTGTGATACAGATCACAGTCCCTGAAGAAGCTGTTAATCCCGAAATGAAAAAGCTTAGAAGGCCACCAGCAAATACTCAGATAGGCCGATGGGTCCAAAACTCTCCAGAAAGAAGGCATTTCGATCAACGCCGGTATGACCATTCAGCTTGGAGGGCAGAGGAGAGAAAAGTCCCAAAAGGAAAGGGATCATATCGTACTTTCAAACGAAGAAGGCAACGGCTTAAAGCAGCTGCTGTTTCTGAGCAGGAGGAGTATGATATGATGCATATGGAAGAAGACTTCCCTGATGACTGTTCGTTCTCGGGAGGACGAATACTCAATAGGGTATTTTCGGCTCGTTTGAAATCCGAATCCAAAGAAGAGAGGAAGCCGAAAGAAGGACAGGATCGGCTAAAGAATAAAACTGAATTTCGGCCAAAAGCAATACAGCCGAAAATTGAAAGTGAGCAGCCGAAATCGAAAGAAGAATGGAAGCCTAGACCAGTCAGAACCAGGGAGTGGAAACCAAAGACAACTATCATTCCGAATAGTGATACACCTCCTGTCGGGCAGTTTAAGTTCGATTTCGGATCTAGCGCGAATATGGTGACGGTAACCACCGAAGAGAGAGGAGTACTGGTCGGATTCCGAACCAGCTGTGGTTTTCTGTCAAAAGGATGGAGAATACTATGGTGATGAAGAACCCATAGTGGATTTTTGTTTCGATAAACTTGAGGTATTTCGGCCGGAAGCCGAAATAGAGAAATCGTTTGAGGAAGGATATAAAGCATTTGTTCCAGAAGCTCAACCAGGTACGATTTTGCCTCCAACTGCGAAGATGTCTCAGCATGTGAGGCCTTTATACGTTAAAGGTTGGGTCAATGGGAGACCACTTAGAAGAATGTTTATCGACGGTGGAGCCACAGTTAATATCATGCCGCTATCCACGCTAACGAAGATAGGCCGTTCGAAGGAAGATTTACTCCCTACGAGAATGAAGGTAATGAGTTTTGTGGGAGCTCAAACTGCGGCTGAAGGATGTATATTGGTGGATGTAACTGTCGGAACAATATCAATTCCGACCATGTTCTTCGTGGTGGATGCAGAAGTCCCGTATGCGGCCCTATTAGGCCGATGCTGGATTCATACATCCCGATGTTTGCCATCAACGCTTCACCAGAAAGTATGGTTCTGGAAGAAGGATGGCACAGTAGAAGAAGTGGATGGGGATCAACCTCCATTTCCAGTCAGCTCAGCCGGACGAATTGATGCGGTGTTATATGAAGAACCGATACAACCATTCCTAGCAGTGGTAGGGGATCGGTACCCGCAGGTGATCGAGTGTGATTGGACAGATTTGGGGTTTCAAATCAGATACCAGGCCGATGAACGGCCAGTCGAAGAAGAAAGTAAATGATGGAGGCACAACCGAATCAAGCAACCGAGTTCGAATCGGCCGAACTCGGAGTTTCAGACGACAGGGCAGGATGGAGTGATTTAATAGACGCAATTCCAAAGCGAACGCCGGATTTCAAAGCTCAAGACCCCTTGAAAATGGTCAATGTTGGTACAGACGAACACCCGAAGGAGATCCCGTTGAGTGCGAATCTTGATCAGCAGATGACAAGCCGATTCAAGGAGGTTCTAGTCGAATTTAAGGATTGTTTCGCATGGGACTATACAGAAATGCCAGGATTGGAGCGGTCGATTGTAGAGCACAGATTGCCTATTAAAGAAGGGTTCAGGCCGCATAAACAGCCGGCCAGGAGGGCAGCGCCCGAATTAGTCCCAAAGATAAAAGAAGAAATAGAGAAATTGTTAGCGGCCGGGTTTGTTAGGCCAGCTAAATATGTAGAATGGCTATCGAATATTGTTCCTGTAATAAAGAAGAATGGAAAATTGAGAGTTTGTATCGATTTCAGGAATCTTAATATAGCCACTCCAAAAGATGAGTATATGATGCCTATTGTCGACTTGTTGATTGATTCGGCCGCAAAACAGGGGATGCTATCTTTTATGGATGGATATTCAGGATACAACCAAATTTTTATGGCCGAAGAAGACGTTCACAAGACTGCATTTCGGTGCCCTGGTGCCATAGGGATATATGAATGGGTGGTGATGCCATTCGGACTGAAGAATGCAGGAGCTACATACCAGAGAGCCATGAACTATGTTTTCCATGACCTCATAGGGGATTGTGTTGAAGTCTATATTGATGACGTCATGGTCCGATCCAAAGATATCGAAAGCCACTTGAACGATTTGCGGAAGGTGTTCATGAGGATGAGGCTGCATGGAGTCAAGATGAATCCAGCCAAGTGTGCTTTCGGAGTACAGGCAGGAAATTTTCTTGGGTTCCTGGTACATAACAAAGGAATAGAAGTTGATGCGAACAAAACCAGGGCTATCCAAGAAGCCAAACCTCCACATGATAAGAAGAGTCTACAGAAGTTTCTTGGAAAGATCGGTTTCCTGAGACGATTCTTAGCAAATGCGGCTGGAAAGTCGAAACCACTAACCGATTTATTGAGGTTGAAGAAGGAAGAGGAGTTCAAATGGGGAGTCGACCAACAAAAAGCCTTCGAACAATTGAAGCAGGATTTGATGAATCCACCTGTGTTGGTTCCTCCAATTTTAGGACGGCCATTGAAGTTGTATATAGCAGCGGCCGAAGAATCTATTGGAGCATTACTAGCGCAAGAAGACGATGAAGGAAGGGATCGGGCGATTTACTATCTTAGCCGAATCCTAAGGGACGCCGAAGTAAGGTACTCGCCGATTCATAAACTATGCTTAAGTCTTTATCATGCATGCCAGAAATTAGAATATTATATTCAGCCAAGGCAAGTGATAGTGGTAGCTTCGGTTAACATAGTTAAGATTATGATGAATGATCCGGTTAGTAGTCGAAGAATGGCCAAATGGGCCATGAAGTTAAATGCATACGATTTGAGATACCAACCTTTGAGGGCTATGAAAGGTCAGATTGTAGCCGATTTCCTAGCTGATCATGTGATATACCCGATAACCGATGCCATTGATCATCAGGATCGGCCGAAAGGAGTTGGTGAGATAGGGATTGTATACTTGCAACCATGGGTAATGACATTTGATGGTTCTAAAGCCGCTTCAGGAGTTGGAGCAGGGTTTACCCTACAAACACCGGATGGCAAGATATACAAATATTTCGTGCAACTGCCAAAGTCATATACGAACAACCAAGCTGAATATAAAGCGTTAATTTCGGGATTACAACGGTTGATGGAAGAAGGAGTCAGAGCAATCATTGTCAAAGGAGACTCGCAAGTAGTTGTTCAGCAATTACTAGGCGATTTTTCGGTTAAGAGTTCTCAGTTGATTAGATTATATGAAGAAGCGGTTACTTTCTTAGAAAAATTTGATGAGGTGTACATTGAATATATCCCGAGAGAAAAGAACGAAGTAGCCAATGAATTGGCTCAACATGCAGCTAAATATCGGTTGATGCCGATAGCAGGAAATGTAGAAGCCCGTTTGGCCGAAACAGAGAAGGCCGAATGGATAAAAAAGATAGCACAGACATTAGAAGATCCTTCGGGGGCTAATCCAGCCGAAAAACGGAAAGCGATGGACTATGTCATAATAGGAGGATTATTATTCAAGCGCGCTATTGATGGAATATTGCTCAGATGCGTCGGAGAAGAGGACGCTAGAAGGGTAATGGGAGAGGTTCATGAAGGAATATGTGGTGCACATCGGGCAGGAAAATCGATGAAGTGGAGTATTATTCGGCTGGGATATTATTGGCCGAATATGGGTCCTGATTGTGAAAAATATGCAAGAGGATGCACCGAATGTCAAAAACATGGGCCGATTCAGAAGTTACCGGCCGAAGAATTACATATAATGATCAAACCATGGCCATTCAGAGGATGGGCCATGGACATCATAGGAAAAGTTCATCCCTCTTCGTCGAAAAGACATGAGTTCGTGCTAGTGGCAACAGATTACTTCACAAAATGGGCCGAAGCTCAGGCGTATGTCAGCATTTCACAAGAGGAGGTGATTGAGTTTATTAAGAGACAGTTGATTTATAGATTCGGGATCCCACAGACGATTCTAACAGATAGAGGAACTGTATTTGTGGGAGAAAAAGTCAAGGCCTTTGCAGACGAATACGGGATAAAAATTGTGCATTCGTCACCATATTACCCGCAAGGAAATGGACAAGCAGAGGCCACAAACAAACAGCTAATATGAATTATAAAGAAAATGATTGAAGATCAGCCAAGAAAATGGCACGAGAAGTTATCTGAAGCATTGTGGGCTTATCGAAATGCTAAGACTTCAGCTACTGGGTTCACACCGTTTCGGCTGACTTATGGAATGGATGCAGTATTGCCAGCCGAAATAACAGTGCCGACTTTGAGAACAAGCCAGGCGGATTCAATGTCGGCCGAACAGTATGATCGTGCGATGAAAGATGAGTTATTGGAGATAAATTCCAATCGGGTGCAAGCCTTTGAGAATTTGCAGAAAAATAAAGATATTGTGGCCGATTGGTACAATAAGCGAATTCGTCTTAAACGGTTTGAAGTTGGAGACTTAGTTTGGAAAGTTATATGGCCACCTAAGCAGAAGGATGGCCGATTAGGTAAGTGGAGTCCCAATTGGGAGGGACCATTTATTGTTCATACAAGATTACCGAATGGAGCGTACGTTTTGGTGGACGAAAATGGTGAGCAGATGTCAAATCCAGTTAATGCAAGATACATGAAGAAATATTATCCATCAGTATGGGATTAAACATTAAGCGATGCGAAAAAGTAAAGATTTTATTGCATAAACGAATAAGTACAAAGAAGGTGCTACTTCGGCCGAAAGCGGCGTCGATAGCCCGAAATTACAATATACAAGGGAAACGTCCTATACTAAGCAGGCATATACAAGGGAAAGGTCCTTGAAAGACATTCAGCCTTGTAGAAATGCCGCTAAAACTATCGGCAACACAGAAGCAGGGCACAGTTGCTTGCCCCAGAACAGTATTGCCGATTTAGGTACAACCACCGAACTTCTACTCTAGGATACGATAGAACGAAGAGTACAACGTCCCAGAGGTAGAAGTCAAACTCGGGTACAGCCTCCGCACGACCTCAGACAGAAGAAGGAGGAGTGCAGCGAGGCAGTCACCCAAAAACGGTGGAAGGGGGAAAGGAGGGAAGAATAACTAAGGATAGTTATTCCCCCCATTAGAAAAGGTCCGACAGGATATGCAACCGCAAAGTCGAAAAGGGGCACATCAGCATAGCCGTCGAGACCTTCATTTGGAATAACATATAAAGATCCTCGCCCATACGAACATGGTGAAAAGGGCATTAGTTGAACTCGTGTTGCATAAGCAAAAGATTTTCGTATCACGTCTGGAAATCCTTGCACAAGAATACTTGCCAAAAACCATGGAGGAACTGGAGACATGAGGTTGAGCGATAAAAAAGGGAGATCCATATTGTTATAAGAAAAAGGAAAAAAAAAAAGGAAGTGATAGATAAGTGTCAACAAAGCCGGGTATTTATAGGAAGAGATAAGTGCTTGGCGGAAGAAACGGTCAATAGTAAATGTTATTTATGGGAAAACGTTACAGCTGATTCCCGGAAAAAGCTGCTAATATTCAGAAATCAGCAATAAAGGAGACCGAAAACAATGGAATCAACGGGATACGAATCGCATTACAAAAGATACAGAAGATACGAATCCAAGTACAATGTATCGGCCAACATAGTCTAAAAAGGCCGATTACAGCTGTCAAGAGAAAAAAGAGTGATCGAAATGTACACTTGACAAAAGACAAGTCAAAACACAGAATTGATATACAAAGACAAATTAGTGGTCTTCCTGATCATCAAAAGGAATAGCATCATCCAAGCCTCGCGAAGTAGCGGAAGTAGGATTAACCGAAGACGTCATCAGATTCGGACTTGCTGAGGAAGAAGGGCCAGCAACTTCGCCAGGTGGGAGGTGAACGGTGGATGAACCAGCACCACAGGAAGCACCAGTTTTCCCTAGAAGAGAAGAAAGAAAAGGGAGAATAATAAGTAAGAGAGCATAAAAGAGGAAAAACCACAACAGGAAATGGAAGGAAGCAGGGTACCTGAAGGAATGATTGGCAAAGGTGGGTTATCGCCCGAAGGGGAGGACTCTATTTCGGAAGGGTCCAAAGGAAATAAGACATGTGGAGAAAGGACTTGAACAACACTTTGCCCACCAAGGCTCTTGATGGCCGAATCCAGTTGACCAACTAAAGACTGGGTTTCGGCCCATTTTTCTTGAAAGGTACCAATAATGAAATCGTTGAAACTGATCCGCATAGCCAAATAAGAAGCATCCTCCTGAGAATCCAAGATTTTGGCCCTAGGAGCTTCGGCCGATTGACGAAGGGTTTTGATCGATTGTTTCAGATCGGCCGATTTTCGCTTAGTGTGAGCCAAAGTTAATTCCAAATCCTTCTCTTGTCGCTGGAGCTTGGCTATCTCAGCCCGAATCAAAGAAAGATCCTCAGACTGTTTGAGTTCCTGAGATTCCACTTCAGACAGCTCACTCATTTGAGCCCGATACTCTGCAGAATAATTGTCAAAGATGGCTCGTGAAGAGGCTGCAGCCTCACGTTCGGCGGCAAGCTTATGTCGCAGTTTTAAGTGAGCCATGAGTTCCTGATCCATTGAGAGGACAGACTTCGTAATCATCTGAAGAGTACCATTCAAATTCAGAGATACCATCTCGTCATGAAATTGCTGCTCAAGATGAGACAAGAGAATAAGGATCGGCTTAGGGTTGACGAATTCCACGTCAGATTGCCGGCCGATTAGATTACATAGCCTGGCCAAACAATCGCCAAGGTGAGTAGAAAGATCCGACGGACGAGAAACCAGAGACGCGGGAGAAAAGAAATCGTCCAAGACATGCCGATCAGGAAATGGCGATAAAGGGACCTGATCGGCAGGGGTTTCATCAGCAGTCATACCACTAGGTAGGGGGCCAGACGGTTTCGGAACAACTAAAGACGAAGGTGTAGCAGAATCCGTAATAGGCTGAGGACGATCGACCGAAAGAGGGACGGAAGGGTTGGCCGAAGTAGAGCTTGCAATCAAACCCTGAGGGTTAACAGCAGAAGAACTAGCGTGAACGGCCAAATTACTGGTACTGGCCGATGTGCGAAATTCGGCTACCTGAGAGGCCGATACCACAGTTGGAAGTGGTTGAACATCGGGTTGTGGCAAAATAGGTGGGACCTGACAAGAATAAGAAAAAGGAATTAGTCGAACGATAAGAGCCTGGAAAAAGAAAAGAATAGTGTAACGAACCGCAAAAAGGGAGGCATGGATTCTGCCAAGCGGTGAATGAGACGAACGCCTTTTGGTCTGAGTAGGAGGGAGAAAGTCGATAAGAGAAGCCGAAGGCGAAGCAGGCCTTTTTCGACCAGGTTCCGAAGTAGAGGAGCGAGGAACATCTGAAGAAATCGGATAAGTGAGACACAAAGGAAAAGGAGCAAGCAACGATCAAAGAGGAAAGGGAAAGAAACATACCTGGGCGAGAAGCAGAAGACGAACCGAGAATGCGCTGAGGAGTGGGACCCGGAGATGGTGAAGGGACAGAAGAGAATGCCAGAATAGGAGAGAAACCACCCCTCCGCAGAACCGAATCAAGGTTGGCACTAAAAAGACACCAGCAACACCGTTCCACCAAGACTGAAAGCGGGAGGTAACGGACCCTGGACGAACGGCAAACTTCCAAACCTTGAAAGAAATCAAACGTTTATGATAGAGGGAGCATTGCTGACGACTGGCAGAAGCAGAAAGGCGTCTACCGGCTCTGAGGGCCTCCACTAAGTCTTGACCAAAGCCGAATTGGCGGCTAACCAGATGGGGATTGTAAACTTCAAAAGGAATAGCAGACTTGGCAGATACAAATGTGGAACCATTGAAGATCGAGCGGGGTAATATACACCTGTTCCATATTTGAGCAAAAGCTAAAGGAAGAGGAGTCCCGAAGGGGGAAGTAACAATATCCCTGACCCAAGCAAAGTCAGCTTTCCAGTAATGATAATGGGAAAAGGCTTGTTCGACAGTACGACCCAGGAAATAGTTGATCCAATGAGGGATCGACAAAGGAGGAAGGGATGCTCTAAGAAGATCAGGAGCGACAAAATGATTAGGACGAATAACATGGGGAGGAAACTGGGAAATGTCACGAAAGTGCCAAACCAACCACAAGTGAAGGAACCATAACGGGCCACGAGCTTTATCAGACGAACCTTTCTCCCAACCCGACACAGTAGCCGAAATACCCGCATACAAATGAGCGAGGAAGAAATCGGCTGAGGGCAGGGTCACATGATTAAGAAGTGCCGAAGCAAAAGAGTGTGTTTCGAGGAGGACACCCTTAGAAGGGACACACCAGAAGAATTTCGTAAGGAAATACATCATGAAAGCAAGAGGCTCTGAAGGGTGTGGAGCAGGCGAAATAGGATCACTCTGATGGGAAACGATCCAATTAGCAAAGGAATCGCCAGAGGAAAAGCCAGTATTTTTCTCCTTGGGCAACGACATAATGGCGAGGTTATCCCCACGAACAGAGAGGCCAAGGAGAAGTTTCACATCCTGAATGGTGGGAGTCATCATCCCCCAAGGGAAACAAAAACAGTTCACAGAAGGATTCCAAAAGCAAAGAAGGGCTTGAATAGGGCGAAGATCTGTGGGAAGTGGCAAGGTACTAAGGGAAATCATACGGTAGACAGATGACTTATTCCAAGAGTCACGACAGTGGGGTTCGAGGTGATGATACCACGCCACATAATCAGGAGAGGGCGAAGACCAATTAGCGAAAGATGAAGGGAAAAGCTTGGAAGAGAAACAAGGCTCATATAGAAGAACGGAACGATTATCAAAGATCCGAGCAGTACATTCATCGATATCTTCAGGAATGCCCAACGGACCTAAGGAATAGAAGCCCTCAGGCAAGAGGCGAACTGCGGAATGAGAAGCAAAAGAGTTCTCAATTCTGAGAAGATCAGCGGAAAGAGCAGTAACAGGTGCAGAAGGATTTTCCATCGGAGAAGGTGGAAAGAGAGAGAGAGGGAGGAGAAGTTGAAAAGGCAGTTCACTCCAAGTACGTGATAGGCTACGTAAATAGGGGAGTGATGGAGAGTATCCTCGAGAAGAAGAAAATAACCGCCAAAAGGAAGAAGAAAGGGAGGTTACTTGGGCTCTTTCGCATGAGAACAATTCGCCCAAGTAAGGAGGGCATCTGTTGGGGCCATATGGAATAATGGGCCGCGAAAGAGCTATTGGGCCATAAGACATGGGCCGGAAGAAAGAGGAAGTCCCAAAAGAAGATGGGCTCAAGATTAGTAAGGCCGAAAGTACATAGTAAACCGAAGGGAGGAAATCGAAGCTGATGAAGATTTCGGCCGAAATAGGGAGAAACAGCCGAAACCAAAACAACCGAATTGAAGAAAGAAAAAATTCGGCTCAGAGGAGTTAGCCGGAGAGCGGTTATTCCAGCTCCGGCTATAAATAGGGGTCGACACACTCAAAATCAGGGAGATCAATCCAACCCCCAAATTACTTTTATCAAGTTTAATTCCTTGTTATCTTTACTGCTTTCTTTACAGCTTTCCTTTACAGCTTTCCTTAGAATCTAGCCTAGTTTGTAGCGGTTACCATTTCCAAATCCACCGTTGCTCCTTAGCAGCTGGTAGTTTGGTTCCTTGTTTCTGGTGAATTCCGCCGTTGTTTCTTAACAACAGGCAGATTCTCCGTTGTATCTCGTTATTGTTGATCAATTCAAATAAGATTAAGTCAATTGTGGGCGCATTATTGTTAATCCGAACCCGTAATCGGTTTGATCCTTTTCCGGTAGCCTCCCTTGAGGAGAAAAAGGTCATTGGCTACACCCGAGCCAAACAATATATTATTTATTATCATTTGTTATTTGGTTAAAATATACTCTATGTATGTATTTAATCTTTTATTTAATAGGAGTAGTTTTTTGAAAGAATAAACTGGCCGTATGTCACTATTACAATGTAAAATTATTTTGTTTATTCGGGTAGTGGAATATATATTGCTGACTTCGTCACAATTTTGGGCGTAATGAATATATATTTCCATGTCTTATTAGGTATGATGGTGAAGTTCATGATAAGATAATATATATAGATTGCGATATTTTGTACTATTAATAGTGCAATGGGATATGTCAATAATATTGATGTAACACGACAATACTGCAATGCAACAAATTACTAATTTAATAAGTTTTTACTCGTTTGTTTCATCCACATCTTTTGGTACACATGCCGATTTTTTATTATTATTATTATTATTATTATTATTATTATTATTATTATTATTATTATTATTATTATTATTTAAAAGGATAGAATGCTTTGGATTAATTTAATTATGATTATTCATTTTCTTAGCCACGAGATTCCGCTTTGTGCAGACAGCAATTCAACTAAAATTGAGTTGCATTTTTCTTGAGTCGAATTTGAAAACACAATTTAAATTTAAATGTAATTAGTTTGGCATGACCATGAATGACGACTGTTAGAATTATTCAAATGGAAGATGAATGTTCTTTTTCGTCCCTTTTTATATTATTTATTTAAGTCTAATAAAAATAATCATTACAAACACCCTTTTCACCTTAAAACATTACTTATTCATGAATAAATAAATCAACTGAATATTTATCTTCAATCTAGATTAGGACCGAAAAATACCGAATATATCGCATACCATATATACCGTATTAAAAAATACCGAGAATATCGAAATTTTTGGTATTTTTGGTACTGTTAAGATTCCGGTATGGTAACGGTATAAATTTTTTGATATCGCGGTATACTGTTATTGTACCGAACTTCGACATATACCACGATATCGGTATGTCGGTATATATACCGATTGATTGTTCGGTATATTGGTATATACCGCGATACTGGTATATACCGTAATACCGGTATGCTGGTATGTAGTGAAGGTTCGGTATTTCGATATACTACCTCTGTTCTTGAATGTTTTTTATATTTAATAAGGTGTCACTATTCACCCACAGTCTTTACTTAAAGTTTTATCATAGTTATACAAGTTAAAATATAGCTAAATGAGATCTTGTTAGATTCGTCTCGCCGTGTAGTTTTTAAATATAGAACTTTTAGGATTTATATATATACCGAACTTGAGTTATTGATGATTTAAAATGTGCATTGAACAGCGTGAAAGGTGGGCCCGCCAAAAACAAATGAAAACAGAGGAAGTATACCGCAATATCGGTATGTCGGTATGTAACGAATGTTCAGTATGCCGGTATATATCGAATGTTCGGTATATCGGTATATACGAACTTATCGAAATGTCGGTATGACAATGGTATAGAAATATTTCATACCGAAACTTTCAGTATACCGAAATATTCGGTACGACAACGATATGAAAATTTTTATACCGTAACGTTCGATACGACGATATTTTTTCGGAATACCGTACCGACACATCCTAAATTCTAGATCTAAAATTATTTAAATGTATAGCATCATCATTATATCACCTTTTCGCCCTACAGTTTGTATACATGACTTTGAAGCATTCATCTATAGAGTGCGAACTACTACTTATTAAATAGAGCAAAAGAGAAAAAGAGAGAAAATAGTTCGAAGAATTTGAACTCTAAAATCCTTGATATTGGAGGTTATTCTTCCTTTGTTTTGTAGACAATTATTATAATGAAAAATATAAAATACTAGTAATACCTAACAAATAGTAGTATAGAGTGTATTGATTCATCTTGAAAGAATATATGAAACAATTCCGTTAGGGTGCGACTAAGCATTTTGACTTGATGTACTGTGATACATCGCAACTATTGATTTAATTTATAAATTGATGGTTGAGATTAACTTAAAGGTTAAAATAGTAAATTTGCTACATTTAGTTTGTGAACATACAATTGCTGATTCTTCCATTCTTCTTCCGTTCTTCTTATTCTTCCGTTCTTTTTCTCTTCTTCTTTGCATTTCAAGGATTGATCTCATATTACCCTCAAATTTGCTTAATTATGCTGCTATACATAGGTATACGTCGCTGAAATATTTTTAAATAAAGTCATTGAATTGTTCATGAAAACGTACCCGAAATATTCTAGTTGAGTCGCTGAATTATTCTTCATAGTATCGATGAATTATTCTTCATAGCATTGCTAAATTCTTCTTGACGGCCTCGCTGAATTCTTCTTTGTAGCGTCGCTGAATTCTTCTGTGTAATGTGGCTGAATGCTGAACTCTTCTAGGATAGTGTCGCTTAAATATTTTTTTATAGTATCACTAAATTGTTTTTTTGTAGCATGATTGAAATTATCTATTAATATATTTGTTACCATTCTTGATGATTATTTGAAAATATTAGATTAGATATGATATTATTTACCAAATATTAGATATGATAACATACTAAATATAGGTTTACCAAATATTAGATATGATATTATACCAAATATTAGATATGATAACAGAATTGTTTTTGGTAGCATCGCTGAATCATTCTTGGTAGCGTCGCTGAATTCTGCTTGGTACCATCGCTGAATTCCTCTACTTGATCTCGCCGAAATATATTTGATAGCATCCCTTCATTATTTTTGATAGCATCACAGAATTGTTTTTGGTAGCATCGCTGAATCATTCTAGGTTGCGTCGCTGAATTATTCTTGGTACCATCGCTGAATTATGCTAGATACGGTCGCTGAAATATATTTGATAGCATCCCTTCATTATTTTTGGTAGCATCACATAATTATTTTTGGTAGCATCGCTGAATCATTCTAGGTTGCGTCGCTAAATTATTCTTGGTACCATCACTGAATTATGCTAGATACGGTCGCTGAAATATATTTGATAGCATCCCTTCATTATTTCTGGTAGCATCACATAATTGTTTTTGGTAGCATCGCTGAATCATTCTAGGTTGCGTCGCTGAATTATTCTTGGTACCGTCGCTGAATTATGCTAGATACGGTCGCTGAATTATGCTAGATACGGTCGCTGAATTCCTCTACTTGTGGTCCCTGAAATATATTTTATAGCATCACTTAATTGTTTTTGGTAAGATCGCTGAAATGATCTATTAATAAATTTGATACGTATCTTTGATCATAAAAAGATATTATTTGAAATATTAGATATGGATTACCAAATATTTGATATGATTTACCAAATAATAAATATGATAACATACTAAATATAGAGTTACCAAATATTAGATATGATAACATGTCTAAAATACTTGTCGTATCGCTGAAATGCATTGTTTTTAAAATGAACTATTATTGTGTTATGACAATTATATTCTTTTTCATTTACAACCCTTGGATTTTAAATGGACGCTTCAAATCGCTGCCTTGATGTGCTGCGGGATTTGTTGATCGCACCCTAACTGGACTCTCTATGAAATGCTTCGTATATATTTCAAAATGGATATAGTTTAGTAGAATTTTATCATAGAGTACATTTTACTTTAAAAATTGATTTTTATTTTTTTAACTTTAGATTTTTAAAAAATAATGGAAAAAAGGTCAAATATATCCCTTTTGTTTCAAAAAAAGCCAAATCTATCCTTTTTTATTTTATTACCGAATTTATCCTCTACATATGCTAATTATATCCAAAAATATCCTAAATTCACTAATCGTGGAATGGCTGCTGACGTGGCAATAAATTAACTTAAACCCTACACGCTGGATGGGATTTGAAGTGTCTCTCAATTAGGGCTGGGGAAAAGTACCGAGTATACCGCATACCGCACATACCATATCGAAAAAAGAAATATCGAAATTTTCGGTATACTGTAATTTTCGGTATGGTATCATACCGAAAAAAATTCTCCGTACCGTATATCTTACCGAACTTTACGGTATGAAAAATTTCATACCGTTGCCGTACCGAACATTTCGGTATACCGAAAGTTTCGGGTATGAAATATTTCATACCGTTTCCATACCGACATTCCGGTAAGTTCGGTATATACCGCTATACCGAACATTCAGTACATAACGACGTACCGTATCGCGGTATATACCGACATACCGAACATTCACTACATACCGACATACCGGTATTGCGGTATATACCGGCATACCGAACTTTCGCTACATACCAACATACCGATATTACGGTATATAATGGTATCGCGGTATATACCGATACCGTGGTATATACAAAAGTTCGGTACGGTAGCGATATACCGCGGTATCAAAAAATTTATACCGTTACCGTACCGAAATCTTACGGTACGGTATGATACCATACCGAAAATTACGGTATAACGAAAATTTCGATATTTTCGGTATTTTTTCGATACGGTATGTGCGGTATGCAGTATATTCGGTATTTTTCCCCAGCCCTAGTTCTAAGTCATATTAGAGTTGAAGACAAAGATAGTAAGCTTGACCAGAAGATACAACTATTACAAAAAATAAAAGTTATAGATATATGTTAGATTAAATTAGGATAAATAAATACTATTTAAATTTCAAACTTAAATAAATAAATGTAATCATTTAGAATAAGATTGAAATTTAGAATTAGGGTTTGCTTTATATAATAAATATAAACTTAATTTAGATTATTCAAATTTGAATTTGGGACTTAACTATGTTTTTTTTTTTTGGGTTTAGTAATCAATATGTAGTATATATTTTTTTTATTTTAAAAACATGTAATTATATATTTATAATATATATCGGTATTTCAGTATTTTCGGTATACCGGGTTTGCTTTATATAATAAATATAAACTTAATTTAGATTATTCAAATTTGAATTTGGGACTTAACTATGTTTTTCTTTTGGGTTTAGTAATGAATATGTAGTATATTTTTTTTTATTTTAAAAACATGTAATTATATATTTATAATATATATCGGTATTTCGGTATTTTCGGTATACCGAATATATTGTATTCTTATATCGATACCATACCAAAAATATTCGGCACGACAATATACCGTACCAAAAATTTCAGTATACCATAAATTTTGGTATTTTTGGTAATTTTCGGTATGGTATAAACGGTATACCGAGTTTTCGGCAAAATTGTCCAGCCCTAGGTTATATTGAGTCAAATACTAATTCCTAAAAAAATTGGTAAGAGTTATTTATTTTAAATCAGAATTCTATATGCACAAAGGTTAATCCAAAATTTTTACTTAAGCTGCTAAAACCCCATACATCCCATGCCAAATAATGTGTTTGGTTATTTAAAATAAATTATATGAATTAATATTAATATGTTTATTTTTTAATTTTAATTAATTTTTATTTATGATATTCTAGTCGCTATTTTTATTCTTAATTGCTATATTTCTTTTTTTTGGTCATATTTGGGGTTCTTTTTTTTTTTTTTTTTTTCCAAAGCCGAAGCAAGGGAAAAACTCATATGTAGTATTAGGTATTCCTATTTCATTTGTTAAAGATATTTTATATTAATGTATTTTTTAAAAGATACGATTTTTTTTTGAGGAGCCATTGAAGGCCTGAAAATGGGTGGTGGGAACCCATACCACACAATTACAAAGGGGAATTAAAGGGAGGGATAGGGGGCCGGTGGGGAATCGAACCTCCAACATTCTGTTGGAAGTCAAGAGACTTAACCACTTGGGCTAAGTCCTCATCCCAAAAAAAGATACGAATTGCTATGACCTATATCTTTTTTTTAAAAAATAGCTTCCCAAAAAAATCTTTATTATAGTATAAACTAAGCTACATCCACACACATTTTCCCGCCTAATTCTTTTCATCCCTCACAAAATCTATTTCAATTCTTTCTCTCTCACACACTCACTCAATATAGAATAAAATCAACTTACCCAAAAAAAAAGATATAGAAAAAAATCAATCAATTAATACCTTCCAACTTTACCATTTTTTCAATTCTTTCAATTTTGGTCCCAAAACACTGCCTGACTTCACTGCCCAAAGCACAGATACGCTACACATCCATTCATCCACCTCCATCCATCCCCCAGTTATGGAAATAAATCCCAATCAATACCTTCGAATTCCAAAATCATTACCTTGACGAATTGCCATTCTAACGAATTTTGCCCCAATTGGCTCAGACTTCGCCTCCTCCATCTTCCCTGGCATGTCCAGCTCTGGTAAGTCTTCACAACTGCTCCTGTGCTTGCGCCACCTGCTTTGCCGGTGCATAACCCGCCGCTGCCGATTTTGGATATACGATGGTGGTGCAGCGACTTGCTGCATCCTTATCGGTTATCCCATATAATAATCTACAGATTAATCAATATTGAGGTGAATAAATCGCTTCATGATCATTGCGGATTAATCACTTTGCAGCAAGCGCTTGCATATCCGATTTATAATCATTCCGATTTTTTCCTGAGTTTGCAGATCCGATTCAGGGAAACACTTGATTGGCTAAATATGTAGTGTGGCAGGTATTCCTTTTTTCTTTCTATTTAAATGGATTGCTTTATTCAATCTGTATTGAGGTATTCTTTTTGGATTATTTTCCTATTGTAATGTTCAAATTATTGGGTGGATCTCGAGTGTTAATGTTGCTATTAATTTGATGTTGCTCACTATATGCATGATGCTCGATAAAATGCCTTTGTGAGTATCACTCTAAACGTTTAATTGCATACAATGAACAGGTATAAAATTTAATCTACAGTTTTCATTTAAAGCAAATAGTTGTATACCAGCAGTTTGTATTGACTGAGAATACTCAAATATATTTATTTCCCTTATCTCTGATCGCTTCATTGATCATCTCTTAAAGTTGGCACCTGCATCTTTCATTTACTTTAATCTCACGCAAAATACAGTTTTTTGTGAACACAGGCAAAAATGGAAGACATGAGTGTTCAGGGGGCACACAACCTTCAGATAAATAACTCCGATTTCATCATTGTGACAAATGTCATCAAGAACAACTTGACGCCTTGCTTGCAACATCTGCACTACAGGGCCATCTTCTCTAATACCCTGCAATTACAAAATGCTTGTTGTTTTATACACCGGAGAATTTCGAAGATGCATCCTCTACGAACAAATGCTTTACTGTACTGAAGAGTTCTATAATATTTCAATATTTGTAAATTGTTCTTTATAGGTTCAATGTTATTTATAATCCAATTTTGATGGCACTCCTAAATTTTTAATATATACTACCTCCGTTCTTTTTTATTTGCACGTTTTGACTTTTGTCACTGTTCATTGAGTAGCTTTGACTCGACTTTTTAATACAATTATATAAGATAAAATATAGTCAAGTGAGATCTTGTTGGATTAGTCTAATCGCATTGATTTAGAATATCAAATTTTCATAATTTTTACTTGTATGGAATTTGAGTTATTACGAATTAAAAATGTGCATTGAATTGCGTGAAATGTGGGTATGTTGCATTTATTTAGGAACGGAGGAAGTAGTATTTATTATTTTCTTTTTCTCTTTTGGAACTTTGAACACCATTCATTTGTTTATTTCTAATTTTAATGACTGGGAATCAACGTATTGATCAAACAATGGGTTTTGGTAAAGCAGCTTGCTGTATTCTTTGTTCATACAATATAATTTACATTTCTTGGCTTCGTACAATATAACAATGGGTATTCGAATGGTTTTTCTTATTCGTTTCTTATTTTGTTGATTTTGAATTTGTATTGACTTCATTGTTACAGTTTCATTGGTTGGTTGTTAAAAGGGATCCCAAATTCACCAATTTTGTGAAGGTAAGCAAATCTTCATTTTCATGATATTCAATTTTCTTCTTTCAACTAATTTTCTGGAATTGGCATATAATCCGCCACCAATTGGTAGGGATTTCGTATTTCCTTTGCAAGTGGTGATTCAATTCGTTTCAGTAGGTTATTAATTTTCCAGATTAATATTTTCATGCAAGATGCAGGTCTGTGGGAGGTAGTAGGTGCTGGGGCACAGATTAGATGGGGGATGATTCCGCTGATGCTGCCTGCTTGCCGCTGTTGATGTTTATTCAAGTAGGAATGTGGTTCATATGTGGTTGATGCTGCTAAAATGTGTCGTCGCAACAGGCAACATTAGTTGGCTGTGTTTGAAGAATATTAAATTATGGTTGGGAAGAGATTGGTCCAGGAGTTTTCTTTTTTGATTTTTTGCAGGTACATACCGCGGTTTGTACATCAGGCCAGTTGCTGATACTGCCACCTGCGTGCCAAAGATCCAAGGTGGTTGCTACATTATTTGGAGGATGCTCATACATTTTGTCTTTGAGAATACTACCGTCCATTTCTAATATTGCTCGAAACAAAGCCAAGGGCATTGAAGACCCATGTCTACAGGATGGGATTGGTGTTTTAATTACAAGGAAGGATGTGGATATCACGCAATGAACTTCCAGCCGTTGGTCAGACTACCGGGTGAGATCTGAATTTTAGGCCTTATTTGATGGGTGCATATGGGGGGTTCATTTTGACACTCAAATGTTGCTTTATCATCCAAGTCGAGCTGGGATATTTTCAGTCCAATGCATCGAAAAGGTCTTGGGCTATAGGGCTAACCCTTTTGAATTTCCTTCCCATCGACAGTCGCTCAAATAATACCTGTGAGCCTTATCCATATAGTTTCTTCTCGCCATTGAGTTTGTAGGAGGTACCTATGATCACTATTGTAATAATCTTCCTGAAGCTATTTCGATATCTCGGCAAATTTGGGGAGGTGGTGATATTATGGCTAAGTGAGTGGCTATGCTCCTATTATCAAGAGTTGGGGGGAGTTTTGTGTTTAGGAATTATAATTGAATTTTAGAGAGTAAGGATTGGTGCGTTTTTTTTTTTTTTTTTTTTGCTATTGTTTGTAGGTGGCTGGGCACCCCCTGGACAGAATTTGTTAGAACTTATGGGTGTTAAAAAATTATAAAAAAAATAAATAAATAAATAAAAATAATAGAAGAAAAAAAAGTGAGAAAAAGTGATCGAAAAAAAAAAATAGAAGGATTGTTGGATAAACGGAGGAATAAAGCACTTGGAAATTCTTTGTTTTGCCTGCTCAAGTGATTGCCGGAATGAGTATAGTGGGTTGACATTTGGTGTTATACGTCATGGTGTTGATAGGGTCTGGATCAATCCGACCTGTTTTTGTTAGGTGTTTTGAGTTTCGTCGTTTGGAGTCTGCATCATCTGGTTTTTACTTGATCATTCTTGGTTGGCTCCTCTCTTCCACCTTGCCATTTCTCCCTTTCTCTTTTTATCGAGCCGGTCCCCGTTCTATTTCCACCATGCCATTCTTTTCGATGCATTGGACTTGAGATCTAAAGCCGGGGAGATGCGAATATGAAGCAAGTTATTTTTGGGTTGTCATATGGATTCGTCATTAGAAAGCTAGATATCATGAGTTGGCTTGGCCTCTTGGAAAGAAGAAAGAACAGTTTTAACAGGACAATCTTGGAGAGATGTTGGGTGCTATACTATGGCTGTTTCCTGTTAGGGAATTGTCATCTTTGGTGGCTGCTGTTATGAATTATGGGAGTCGATCTCAGGGGCGGACTTACATAGGGGCCTGGGCCCCATTTTTTTTTTTCTTATATACCCCTATATTTTTTAAATTTTTTTTATCTATACCAATATATATTAGATATATTAGATGAAGTATAACTATCTCAATTTTATTTCTTTTTCCATCTCCAATTCAAGTTCAAATCCATAATTTTTAAAATTTTCTCTAATCTCCTATAACTCTCTAATTATAAATTTTTCCCACAGTTTTAAAAATTATCAACTAGCGAAATTGTTTACTCATTTAAGATTATTGTGTTCTATTATAAAATTAAGACCATTATAATATCTTAAAATGTCAATTACTCTATAAAACATTACACTATAACAAAAAAATTAAAACATAAGACAAAATTTCTATTTATGTTTAATTAATTCATGCACTTAAAATATTGTCTAAATGGCAAAAAGTATCCAACACCTATGTAATTCTTTAGAAAAGATTTTAAAAATTTAAAACAAAATATTACAATTAAACTCTTTGCAAAGAAAAGTCGATTTTGGGGTTTAGGGTTTACTGCGCTATTGCAGGTCCAAAATATCAAAAGAAAAAAATAAGGAATATGAAAAATTCTTTAAAAAAATTAATAATCAAATAAATATAAAAATATGGGGCCTTAAAAAAATTAAAAATCAAGCACGGATTGTACAGTCTATTAGCCAGTCATGTAACTAGGCACAACCA
Source organism: Hygrophila difformis (assembly GCA_030278955.1). Classification (NCBI taxonomy): domain Eukaryota; kingdom Viridiplantae; phylum Streptophyta; class Magnoliopsida; order Lamiales; family Acanthaceae; genus Hygrophila; species Hygrophila difformis. Next base: position 6,827,780 of record JAOANR010000006.1, read on the forward strand.
AGAAAAATTTCCTGGGTCCGCCTCTGGTCGATCTGCTGAGCTTGCTGTCTTGCTGCTGATTTTGAGTCTCTAAGTGCCTTCATGATGATTTGGTCCTATGCTATGTTGTAGCTCCAATATGTGTTGTCTTTTTATTGTGCTGTTCGGTTTTGTTGCGTCCGATAGGGAAGAAAGTGCTGCTTGGTCTGTGTATTAACGTTTTTGTCACATTGTAACATCGCCAACTTAAAAATAAAACACACTTTTGCCTCAAAAAAAAAAGGTTATTAATTGTCCAAAAAAGTAAAATTTTGTACAAAGGATTGAATTCCTCTTTTCAGGTTATGGTAATTGGCAATATATTTTGACTTCTCTTGGAAACTTCTCTAACGTGTTCCTTAGTTCATGTTGTTGGATCATGTAGTGATGGTGCTTAATAACACAGTATGATAATTATAAGCATGAGGCTTTTTCGAAAGTTTGTTGATAGCATGACTCTTATTATCTCCATTCCCTTTGTACTTTTCTATAAACAACTGGAATATGTGTTCTAAAATGTCTATTTACATTTGCCTTCTTTTACTTTCGATTTCTTCTAAAGTGTCTAGAATATCATAATTGCTATTACTGGGCTATAAAGTTCTCAACTCTTTTTTCTTACATTTATGTAACTGTTTCTATTTGCGGCGACATGTTGAGATGACTTGGCTGCCACCAGATTGATTTATTTATTAAGTACAACAAATGAAGCAAATAAAAAATTTGAATTTATTTTCCTTTTAGATTTTATGTTTTACTTCACCTTATTTCCATGGAAATTTGATTTTGTGCTCTTAAATTTGTGGGATGTGAATCATATGATTGATCCAAGATGTATAAATTTGCATAGGTAAGTGTTGATTCCATTTTTGTTTAATTTGTGTGTAGTTATTATAGAGTACGAATATTGAAACTGGAGTATATGATATCTGTTTAATGTTTCATTGCATTAGGTGTCTTTCATTGTTGTCCCTTTTTTCGTTATTTGGCTTTCAACACTACACTGAGCTCTAGCATTTGGGTAATTTGACAATGTAGTTATAATTTAATCTTAGTATCTATTTTATAGAAATTTAAAATTAATTAAATACATTGAAAAAACGTTTAAAAAATCATTTTAGTTTGGTCCCATCATTTGATATCCGAAATAATAAAATTAAATTAATAATAAAAATTTTTTTACTTAACACCATATACATGCTAGGAAAGAGGTGGTTTGAGTCCATGCTACCAAATTACAAAGAAAACAAATGAGAATGATAGGGGACCGGGTGGCAAATCGAACCTCCAACCTATAGGTTGGTAGTCGGGGAACTTGACGATTAGGGTAAGTCTTCATCCCTAATTAATAATAAAATTAATATGTAAGAAAAGTAAAGATTAAAACGAAAAATGAAAAATATTCCATGAAAGAATAATATGAATAGATAATTTATTTATACCCTTAGATATATTATAGGATCAATTTTTTTTGGTAAACTGTGATATTCATGTGTCGGCAAAGGTGTGTGGAAGCTCAAACCACACAAATCACATAGTATCTTAACTACATAATTTTTTGAAAATAATTTAAATCAATCGTTCTGTTTGGTATGAAAATTTTTATAGTATTTAAATGAAATCATAATTCAAATCGCATATTTATTGCTCATCCAAAAAAAAAAATGGCATATTTATACCTAACATGTATAATTTGTTTAGGAAAAAAAAATAGCATATTTACAATAGGAATTTACATATAATTTTTTTGGTAAACGGAATTTACATATAATTGGTTATGCTAAAGGTGTATCATTCCATACTGCAATAGATTCGTCTATAATGGCATGTTTATCTATCTTTGAAAATGAAGCCTATGATTATATAATTTATTAAGGATATTATAAAAATCAATTTAATATTTTTATATTGAAATGTAATATTTGCTATAATGTGAAGTAATTCTTATTGCTATATTTAAATAAATTTGTAAACTTTTATGATTAAAATATAAAGAAAGTTGATTTCACTTTATTATCTTTCCACTTTTCGAAAAATCCCTAAATAACACTTGCGATTTCTTCAAATCCATTGTCCTAAAAATAGGAGTATTATTAAATATACAAATCAACACTCATCCAACATTTTTGGCAGCTTTAACATAGATGTAGATAATATTATTTTAAAATTATTGATCTATTTATTGTGTTTTTGTAAGTAAAATATCAAATTAGTAAACCAATTAAAAGCAAACATTAAAATTACGTTTATGGTTTAAATTATTTAGATGTATTTGGTAAATATATGTAACAACCCTACCCGGGTTGGGCCTGCAGACCATGCACACCAACCCCTCCCCATGTGTGCATCTCACACCCCAAGGTGGGTTTTTGGGAGTGGGATTTAAACACCATGTTTGACTTTAAATATATGTAAAAGTGATTCAAATTATGCATATTTATATAAAAAGATAGACAATGATTATAAAAGATATATAATATTATAACCTAATTTGATTAATGCTAATATTATATATACTATAATTTATCTTGCTATGATACATAAAATATAACATAATAATTAAAATTATTTTAAAAATAAATCCGACTAACTTTGGCTAAATAAAAATATTTAAATTTTTTTTGAGACGAAATTGATTTTATTCCTTCCATAAATCAAGCCGAATCTGCCTTACAATAGACTTACACAATATAGTACCATCCACCAACCTTACCACAACCCTTTAAATTTAAAAATATTTAAATTTAACCTCATATATAATGAAAATGATTTTAATTTTAACCTCATAAATTTCAATTTTAATAAAAATAATGACTTTATTTATATTTATCTGTAGTAAATAAACTAAATTAAACAAATTGTGTATGTCACCATTATAGATAATTAGAATGTTACAGAGCTGATTTAGAAGATCTTAAAGAGTATTTTTTTTTTAACTTGAACTAATAATTGATTATATATTTTACTTTCTAATGATTCACTATATATTTGTTTTAATATCCATAATATTTATTAATAATACTAATTTTTTTTATTCTATCAGAATTGTAGTCTGATGACGTTGTGCTAGACAATCAATTTTTGAAATAATATTAATTAATATTCAATCGATAGGATCCTAAATGGGTCAGCGTACGGCAGCGGCCCGCTGGCTGACCCATTTAGGAAACATCTAATAATAAAAATTATAAATTAAATATTCTATACAAGAAAATTTTAAAAGATATATATAATATTAATTTCTTTCACAAAATATATAAAATTTTACAATATTTGTTGTAATACATAAAATATATTTTAAAATGTAATATTAGAGACACTGAAATCCTGCAATGAGTTTTTTTTTTTTTGGTGAAAGCAATGAGCTTATTGTTTGAGTTAAAAGAATTTTTTGCAAAGGAAAAGTGCATAAAAAATGCAATTCGAATTAAATCAGGTGCAAGTTGTTGGGGAAATAGAGCAGCTTTAAATCCTTGCACATATAACAACTTATTTAAAGAGATCATATATGATATTTTTTGGACTTGAACTAACAACTGATAGTATACTTCTTTTAATCTTAAAATTATTTTTTATAATATTAATTTTTTTCCTATGAGCATTATAATCTACGCCCGGCGCGTCGCGCGGGCGGGTTAGGCTAGTATCTTTTAAAAATTAAATTACTAAATATATGATTAAAGTTTTTGGTTAACAGGGAATGGATTTGGTTTGGTGGTCATGTGTTCGGACTTTCAAACTTATGCTTGGAGGTTCATTCTCACCCAGCCCTATTCATCCTCGTTATCCCATACTTCCTCTGTTCTCAAATATTTGCTCCATCTTACCAGACACACACTCCAATACATATTTTCAAAAATCAATAATTTAAATTATATATAAATAAAAATTATAAAAATTTTATATTCGAAACTACGAACAACATCTTATTTGACTATATATTTTTATGTCGATATGGTAAAAAGCTTAGGCCCCGTTTGGAACAAGCGGTCCAAACGCTAAAAGCCCATCCCCAACTCTATGAGATTCATATATTTTCTCCACAAATTGTGGTTTTGAGAACTCTAACCTCTAAAGCCAAACTCTAATCTCTGAAACCAAACTCTAAACTCTAAAGTCTATTTATTTACCAAATGAAGCCTTAGTCAAAGCCATATAATAAATAGTACTAAAGTCAAAGTGGAGCAAATGTATGAGGACGGAGGTAGTATTTAATTTGTGTGGCTTAAAAAGAAAATCCTGTTAACGTGTATGTCTTTTAGTTCCGGATTAAAATTAATTTGTGTGGCTTAAAAAGAAAATCCTGTTAACGTGTATGTCTTTTAGTTCCGGATTTTTAATTTTCATTTTCCACCAAATATTTTATCCTACTGACCAAATTAATCAAATCGAAGGAACATGTACTAATATATTTAATTATTTTAATTCAGATATATATTCAAAACTTGAATCCGAGACACTTTTTATTCTTGATGCAATCTCAATACAAGCTCAATGAGTTTCATCTGAATCTATCGTGTACTAAAAACAAATAAAACAAACCCAACTGCTGGATTGCAGGCCATGAAAATGAAAAAAAAAAAAAAAAAAAAAAGTGCAAGATCACAATGTCGTTTAAAGCACTTGCATGACAAAAAGAAAGTTTGGTATCCACACAAAAATCTTACACAGAGACAAATCATGTAATGCCACAAAAAAAAAAGAAAAAAAAATGATTCTACGAGGCAGCATCCATTATTTCAGATCATTACCATAACTTAAAGAATCCACTCTTCTTAATCCAGGAACGATTTCCAGTCTTGATGCCAACCGAATTTGAGGCCTCAGCGACGATGGATTTCTGCCTATTTAGAGATGAATATGAGGCTGATGATCCATTAACAGAAACGTTGGCTGCGGCTGACAGCATCGGCATTGTGTCACTGGGGCTCTGATTTCGGTTCTGCTTTGCCCTCCTAATAATGGCTTCCAGGACGATATTTTGCTTCTTATTGGTGCCATATGATGATGATGATGCCCTGTTCTTCTTATTATTATTCGAAGATGTGTGTTTCATGGGTTCTAGTTCTTGAACTATGAGTGCACTTATCTTCCCTGTGGCGCCTACTTGAATTTGAATGGACTCTACATTATTGCTTCTCTTGAGAACTTCTTTTGCCCAACCCATACTGATGTCCTTATTTTTGAATAACCTGATCCAATCGGGTTACAGTACAACCCTGCAAAAGTCTTTATGTGCAGACATCACAAAAAAAGACATCTTTCATCACAAAATACATTTCTGAGCATCACATTTTTGGCATCACATAACACATCTCTCCCAACACACAAAATACTCCATTTCATACATCACACAACACAACTCCCACATCACACATATAGTGGCTGCATGTGCAGCCACCTGCACACTAACTCCTTCCAACCTTGATCAAACTTCTTGCATTACAAGTATAAAGCACACAAATTATTGCATGGGGCATAGAGAATTTTAAAATATACTAAAAGAATATTGATACATGCATAATTTGAATTTTGTACAAAGTATAGTTTATTTGTCATAGTGTCATTTTCATGTTTTAGTTCCTGTTGTCGGTTTCTAAAAAGTGTGAGGAAAATATGAGGAAAATAAGGCGGGGAAATGGGCTTGTGGGTTCGACCCATGCCATAGTATAAAATCTTACTATTAAATTATTTTTTTTGGATATAAAAATTCTTGAAAAAGAAAGTATTTAAGCATAAATTATAAAGGAAATAAAATGACAAAAATGTAAAGTTTTTAAACTTACCTTAAAATTGGAAGATTGAATTATTAGGCACGCTCAATACCCACAAAGATTTATACTCCCTCTATTATATTTTCTAATATAAGTGACCGTTTTTTGTATTTAGAAAGTAAAATATTCCTACTTGGTAACAATATTAATTTTAATTATTCAAATTTTTTTTGGAAGAGCGATTATTCAATTTTTTTTTGGAAGAGCGATTATTCAATTTTGAATTAAAATTAATTAATTTCAAATAATTTCAAATATCTGTACTTATCCGGCTTCTAATTTTATGGTTGAAAAGCCTTTATCACCCATTTGCTGACACCCGAGTATCCATATTTTTTTTTTAAAAAATATGAGTACTTATTTAGTTGAAAATTTTTTCATTTAAAAACTCAATGAAATATACGTATAATAATTCAAATATCAAATTTCAATTCTAGGTATAATTTTATCAATCATGCCCTAAATCATCATCGTTTCTGGCCTCATGGCTTAACAAAAAAAAAAAAAAATCATCATCGTTTCATAAAACTAATCTCCTAACAGCTATATTCTTTTGTTTATGATTGATTCGTCGATCGGAAACCCGCGTAAAACAGAAGGGCAACCAAAAACACCATTTGGCGAAAAACATGGAAAAACAGAAAATCAGATGTAGCAAATGGGATCTTTAACTATTTTATTGAAAACCCTTGTTGCACGGCAGAGGCAGATAATCATCAAAAGACAGACAATCGTCAACAGATTTATCGCAAGCAGTGTAGGAAACAAAAGGCCTAGAGAATCGACAAATGTTCACAATAATCCGACAAAAAAATTATGTAGTATATGCGTGTGAACGTGTAAATAATAGTAGTAAATAGATTTTTACCTCCAAAAACCAAAGGTAGAGATCGGCAAAAGACTGATGAATGAAGAAAACCAACCCTTGCTTACACTTTTATACATACCCGACCACACTACTACTTATTAATAGCAATAGTCATAACTCATGGGCCATAATAAACTGTAAAAGGTGAAGGTGCTATATATGATTTGATTAAATTAATCTGATTTGGGGACGGGGATTTCCCCGATCGACAAAGTCTATGCCTTCCAACCTTATGGTTGGGGTTCGATTGCCCATCCGGTCCTCTATTCCTCCCCTTTACCCCTTGTAATTTGTGTGGTATGGGCTCCCATCACCTTTTCTCTGGCTTCGGCTCCTAAAAAAATAATAATCTGATTTTGTCAATTATTATAATTTCCATTATTTTAGAAACCACTTAGGGTCTGTTCTGCACGCAGCTTTTGAGAGCTTTTGGTAGCTTTAACTTTTATTTCAAAACAAAAGTCCCGTTCTGCACACTAGTTTTTGGTAGCTTTTGGGAGCTTTTGGAAGCTTCTTTTTAGAAGCTACCTGTAGTAGCGTTAAAAAATAAGCTAGCAGCTTATTTTTTAGCAATCACAATTTTAACCCAATAACCAACCCACTACCCAATAGTCTACCTAAATATTTGCCCTTTTATGTCATTTCATACATTTTTCACAGCTACAGCTAGTTGTACAAAACACTTAAATAGAACTGACTAGCTCCCACAGCTCCTTACAGCTCTAGCTCCCTACAGTTCCAGCTTGCAGCTACAGCTCACAACCTACAGCTCTGCGTGCAGAACATACCCTTAGAAGGAGTGAATATTTATGTAATACTCCCTCCGTCCCACTTAACTTGTCTTGTTTCACTTTTGCACACAATTCAATGCACTTTTTTCAACCTGTAATATCTCAAAATGTGTACAACAAAAAATTATGTAAAATATATATTCTAAAATTACATGACTATACGATTCTAACAAGACCAAACTCGACTATTTTTTCGAAATCTATACATGCAATAAAATCAAGTCAAAGTAGAACAATGAACAGTGTCAAAAAGTCAAACAGGACACGTTAGCTGGGACGGAGGGAGTAATAAGGAGTATATTTTATTTGGGGATAAACACACACGTTGGAATACAATAGTGGAGAAACCTACTAGAATCTTTGCACTTGGTCATGCCATGATGCCAAAAGCAAAACAATTTTATTCCATCTCGTGACAAGGAGGAAAACATCCAAAATCATTTCACATTATTATTCCTAATTAAACTCTCACCCTACCACAACAATATACTTCATCAATTTCCACCATCCTCCTCATTATTATTATCTTTACATTCCTCAACATGCTTCTCTGCAACTTCTCGTTGCGCTTGGTTGTTGGCGCAGACGTACTCTAATGCAATAACTACATCACCGATTTGAGGGCGCGCCGTGTCGTCTTCCTGCAGACACATTGCTGCTATTGCAAGTGCCTGGTAGAGTCCCTTTTGAGGGTAGTTCCCTTTCAGCAATGGATCCGCCATTAGAGTGAACTTCTTCTTGTCCTTGAACAATGGTCCTGCCTGTCGACAACATCCACGAAAACCAGCCATTGGGGGTTGATCAGTTTCACATCTTGGGAAAAAGGATCCTGGAATTCAGACTTGATGCACTAATTTAATGACTTACCCAAGATATCAAGTTCTGCTCCTTCTTTGGCCTTGTATAGTCGATGACTCTCCTTCCGGTGATGATCTCCAAAAGCACGACGCCGAAGCTGTACACGTCTGATTTTTTAGTCAGCCGGCCTGTGGAGGCGTACTCCGGTGCACAATAGCCGTATGTTCCCATCACACGTGTGGAGACGTGGGATCTCCCGTCTACAGGGCCTAACTTGGCTAGGCCAAAATCAGAGAGTTTTGGGTTGAAGTTTTCGTCCAGAAGGATGTTGGATGACTTGAAATCGCGATAAATAACTGGGGGATTGGCTGTTTCGTGCAGGTAATCGAGCCCCTGTGCTGCTCCTTTAGCGATGTTCATCCTCGTGTTCCAATCCAGAGGCTTCTTGTCAGAACTAACATCTGAGGGGAAAAAAACGCAAGAAGCCACCCATTAGCACTTGTATTGATTTGAATCCAATGATAAAAATCAAGAAACAAGTTATATTTACTTAGTAGGTGATCTTCCAATGAACCATTGGCCATGTACTCGTAAACGAGCAACCTATGTTCGCCTTCATTGCAATATCCGACTAAGTTGACAAGGTTCGGATGGTGAAGAAGGCTCAACATCAAAACCTCGACTATGTACTCGTAGTTCCCTTGTAAACCATGCTTATTGAGCTCTTTTACCGCGATCTCCTACGAATGATGGAGACATGGAAAAGAGGTGTAATACAAGTTAAAACAGAGTAAAACCATTCCACAACAAAGGGGAAGAAGCCACAGACACAGGAGGACATTACAATGTTTCTTCGTTTGCAATAGCCTTTGTACACCCGCCCGAATCCGCCCTCGCCTAACAAATTATCGAAGCTGAAGTTTTCAGTCGTGATTGATAGCTCGTTGTATGAGAAAATCTCGGCAGAAATGTTGCCCTTTCCTTGCTTCTCTATGTCTTGTGTTAAATGCCTTATCCTTGAGCTGTCTGCACATTATGTGATCGATCAATCAATCAATGATGTTTTGTTCTTTCCACAGAGATCCAAATAATGCAACACAAAGGACTATAGAACATGATCATAATCAGAACGAGATTACACAAAAATATACATTAGAAAACACATAAACGATCAAGGTTAAAGCAGAGACGAAGGAACTGATGAAAATCTCACCACGTTCTCCTGAAGAAATGGAAAACAAGGATAGGGATTTGGAATTTTTGTGTTCGGATCCCTCTTCTGATGAGGACTTGAAATGGATTCTTCCTTCGGAGGCATGGCACGTGAAACAACTCCTCATCCTTCCTTTGTCTTCTGAATCCGTCGATGAACAATGACAAGTACAAAAAACACAAATCTTTGAAAATGCAAACGCGATCAAACCCCGCCAATACAAATATAATCCGCGTAATTTGATTCTCTAATCGATCAAATGATGAGGACGCAAATCAGCCACAGCCGACGACAGGATTCTTTTGTTTCGTGAAGATCAAAGGTGGGCTGGCTAAGGAAGAGGAAATTCCTTTAGCCCTGGAAAAACAAGTTAGTTTTCTGGATTTTGCAAGAGACTAAAGGGATTGATCAGGTGTCACGTTGAAACGTGCAGCCCGAAGGCTATGATCTCCTTTCCCTCCCAGCTCAAGAATTATTGTGTATGCGATTATCTGTTTTTCTCGGATATCATATATTGATCTCTGCAAATTTGTTTATCATATCTATATTTAGTATATATTGCGTTTTTGGTCTTGATTTCATTGGTGCACACTCCAATCCAATCCCCATGCAGGGACATGAATTGTAATTCAGATTGTTACTGCACGTATTTACTATTTATTTACTTTTAATAAGTTTTAGAATTTACAAACAAACTTTCTCTACTCCGAAGAAAGAAAAGGAATGCTGTGGGCTGTGGCATGTTTTATTATTAATAAAGATTCGGTAGTGTGTTTGCAAAAGAAATGAACATGGATGACAAAAGTTAACCGAGATCATAATTAACAAGCTAAGTCCTAGTATAAGGTTTTAACATCAAATTTCTGTAAATTATTATTTGTTGTTTGGTTAATGAGGCATAATGGCTTCATCAATTAAAAATTACTACTTATATAGTATTTGTAGTTACGTTTATATTGGATAGATAATAATATTTGGCTGTCCGACCCCCTTTTTTTTTTTTTTTTCCCCTTCCTTATTCCGGTTTTATCATAAAAAAGACAGGCAACAGGTGGAGTGAAATTTGGTGGACCATAGATGTACCAGCAAAGCTAGCTGGGTTTGGAGTTGCGACCAATAGGATTGCTTGGAGCACGCAATTTGATGTCATTATACACGCTGGCATCAAAGTAGACCACACCAAAATTGCCAAATCTTTTTTATCTTTTTATTTTTAAAATACAAGCATAGGAAACAGCAGTTTGACGAGAAAGAGGAGGGAGACGCCCAAATTTGATTTCAATAAAATAGGTTGATTTCAGAGATTGTTGTGCTACTAAAATCCCAAAAAGATTCAGTAATTAGGGTCAAAAGTAATTAGAGGAGATGGAATTCTTCTTTTAATCCATGCTTTGGATTTTCCTGCTAGCCGATGATCGTGGTTTCATTGAAGGGAGGTCTTGTGCGCTGGGGCTTTGGGAGAATTTAATCAATTTTCTTTGAAAAGAAAGATGATGCCGTGGTTGAACCAACTGCGGATCGCGTTTGGGGCGGCGTTTTTGTGGCTGGTTTGTTTGATTTACTTCACCCAGGTGCCATTTCCACACCCTTTTAAGGCATTTCTTGTTTGCCTAATTGTTTGTGTGCGCACGTTTATGCTTTTCTTTGTTTAGGGTATTTTGTTCATTTTGATGAGAAATTTAGGGGATTTCGTTTAATTTTGTTATTATGTCTGTTGTCGTTTACTAAAATTCGGAAGAACTGATTTCTGGTTTCTTGATTGGATTCTGTTGTGGTTTGTGATATTCTGATTGGTGATATTTTTATGTTTTTATCAATTTGGAAGAACTGATTCTGGTTTCTTGATAGGATTCTGTTGTGGTTTGTGATATTCTGATTGGTGATATTTTTATGTTTTTATCTTGTTTACTGTGATGAGGATGTAGATCTCTCGCATAGTAGATGTCATTGTCTTTTTGTGTTAGGGGGTTCAATTTGAGGATTTGACTGAATCAGGAAAATTTTGTTTTATGTTTTGGGCTCCCCAGTTTTGGCCATGATTGTTTCATTATCTAGTTTTATGTTAACTAGTTTGTGATTGATCAGAATATGTATGGAATTTCAAAGGTCTGGTGGGTGAACTATAGTTCTAGATTTCCAGGATATTCTTTCTTAATGTTATATTGAAATGAAATTTGTATAATGTTCACCGAAAGAAAAATGTGTATAATGTTAAGGGAACTTTACTATTGCAGCATTATTGCATCATTTGAGAGTTATTTGCCAACCATTTATCTTTACCTATGTTTCTTCTTACATGTGTTTAATTCACTCAATATAAATTCTGGATCCCTATAGTTTTGATGGTCACATGGTCTACTATCCTCCCTAGGGTTTCAGATCATTTGTATGGACTGCAGTGTCGTACCAGCTGAAGGACGTGTTAAAACTATCACCCTCAGCATCCCAATTTGTGACCTCAATAGCATTTTTCCCATGGAGTATCAAACCATTATATGGGTATGTCTAATTATGCTTTCAGTGTTTTTTAGGCTTCCATGAACTTGATTTGAAGATAAGGCGCTTGTTTGTTTGAAGGGAATAAAGCAGTTTGATTTCTGTGCTTTTCCAATTCTTGTCAGCCTGTTCCACTTTTCATATAAATATAAAGTTTAATTTGGCCACTATATTGCATTACCATTTGAAAAATTGAAAGTTGGAAGTTAATAGAGGTGCACAGGAAAGATAGAAGGCATTGGCCTAGGTGGTGGAGCTGTTGAAATTTTATTCAGTTCTCAAGTGGGAAGTTTGCTCTACAGGAAGGATTAGAAAAGCCAAATCTTTACGATGCTAAAGTGTAAATAATATTGCAAAATGAACCGTTTATTTATCAAATAAAATTGTAAGAGTTCGGAGCACACATTGGGTGAGCATGTGAGCAGCAGTTCTTAAGGTGCTGGTGCTGCATTTAAGTAAACTAGGCTTTGCATTGTTCAAATGTTAATTCATTTATTCTTCAACTCAGTTAGCGGTCCACTTCATGCCCACACAATGAGTGAAGGGAAATGTAAAGATTAATTACCATTTAAGCAGCCCAACCAACAGTTATTATATCCGTGCAAATTTTTGCTATTGTATAAAAAATTTTGAATCGTAATTTCTTTTCTTTGCAGAATATTATCCGATTGTATACCAATTCAAGGAAGAAGAAGGATCCCTTACTTAATAATTTCAACTTTGCTGTCCCTTTTTCCATGGATTATTCTAAGCTATAGTACAGCCTGGAGCAGCTCTAGAGTGCCTCTTATGATTCTATTGACAGCACAAAATTTGGGTTCCGCAATGTCTGATGTTGTGATTGATGCCATGATCGCTGAGGCTGTTAGGTTTGAGAGGTGTGCATTAACAATTGAGTATACATGCTCTCTCTTCAAGCTGTTTGTTGAATGGATTAAATCTTAATTGTGATGTTAAATACTGATCTTCATGATTGTTATGGACAACTGTCTGTTTTATCATGATCTTTGTCTTGGTGTAATTTTGATCCATGCATAAATAAGGTCTTAAAATTTATTTGGATAGGGCTTCTTTTGCTGGTGATCTTCAGTCTGTGTCCTGGATGTCAATGGCTTTGGGAGGAATATGTGGAAGTTTGTTTGGGGGATATGCTCTAACGAATTTACGGACGGATAAAATATTCTTACTCTTTTCAGCATTACCAGCCATACAGCTATTCTCATGTGGTTTAGTTGAGGAACATTCTGTCAGAGGAAAAGTTAATACGTCAAATGGAGTTTCCCACGCCATAAATGGGGGAGATTCCCATGAAGATAAAAATTATGCTGGGAATCCTAAAGCCAACAATTTGAGGAGAAAGAGGAGCAAGAAAACTGCGGAGCAAGGACCAGTTGCTGCAAGAAAAATTCAGGTTCCTGAAGTCCATGAATACTTGGCCACAAAATGGTTTCATTCCCTGAAAATGGCTTCATTTACGTTGTTTGACGCTTTTAGACAACCTCTCATATTAAGGTAAATACTAGGACACTTATCTGGAGCTGTTGGCTGCTTTTGCATTATAATGCCTGGGTTTCCCTACATATAACATTGTTACTTTGTAGATATACAAGAAAAAGTGCATGCATTTGGAATTAGATATAAATTCTTTTTATGAATTTATCTGAATGGTTTGTTAGACATTGAGAATTACTTGTCGCCTTACTCCATGGACCCAATCCAATGAATAGCATAAATCTTTCTAATGATGCAGAAATTCAGTAGACCGTTATGAACTACTATGATATTTCCAACTATATCCTACATGTTATTATGTTGTGTTGTCAGTTAGTTCTTGTTTGGAGGCTTGCATAACTTATTTATTTTGATATGTTTTCTTCTGTGTAGGCCAATGACCTGGTTTTTCTTGGCGCATGTGACCGTGCCAAACCTGTCAACTGTCATGTTCTATTACCAGACAGAAATTCTCAAATTAGAAGCATCTTTTCTGGGTACTGCCCGTGTCATTGGATGGTTGGGCTTGATGGTTGGAACTGTTATCTACAATCGCTACTTGAAGAAGATGAAATTACGCAGGATTCTCTTGTAAGTCTGTTTTACACTGGTTACTCTTTTGTTGTTTTGAAGCTGGCGCATCATTAATTTGCTTGGGGTCTGAAATTCTTCAGGTATGCTCATATTGGCTTGTCTTTACTGAGCCTTCTGGATGGAGTCTTGGTTTCGAGATCAAATCTTTCAGTTGGCATAAGTGACAAGGTTATGATGCTTTTCGGATCAGCACTTGCAGATGGCGTCAACCAATTCAAGTATGTACTACAGTTGCTGCGTTCAAGTGGATCTTTTCATTACTTGCATAACAGAAAACATAATTCATTCCTACCCATATAATATTCTCTCAATCTTGAATCTTGAATTTTCAGATATCAAATCTTTAGATTTCACTGCTCCTGTTTGTAGGTTTATGCCATTCCTCATCTTATCTGGACAACTTTGCCCGCCTGGTGTGGAAGGAACCCTGTTTGCACTGTTCATGTCCATAAACAACTTTGTTTCGACAGTGGGGTCATTTGTGGGTGCGGGGCTGGCCTCAATCCTTAATATCTCATCGGGGAATTTCGAGAACCTTCTTCTGGGCATCATTATCCAAGTTGTGTGCACATTCATACCAGTTGCCTTCTTATTTTTGATACCTGAAGATGCTACGGGAGTATCCACATAGAGTAGAAGAAACGTACCATTGATAACATTGTGCTGGTTGTGCTCTTCTGCTGCATAACAGAAAATTTAGACAGAGAGTAGAACACAGAAATATGATTCATTAATCATTACATTATGTGGATAACAGAGTCTGGAAATTTTGGGTTTCATATGTTGTTAAGGTAGTATATGTGTCCATTCATTTGGATTAGTTTTACGGTTGCAAGGCAACAAATATTTTTTACGAACCTCCGTTCCTTTTTTAATTGTCATGGACCCATATTTCGCAATTCAATACACATTTTCAATTTTCAATAATTCAAATTGCGTACAAGTAAAAATTATGAAACTCTGATATTCTAAATCTATGCGATTAGAGTTAGTACAAATTTTCTAAAAATATAATGGCGATTGTATGGCAATTAGAACAGGCATATTTTCCATGTTTTTTTGGGTGCAGCCGTGTTTTCAGGCATAAAAAAATGTGCATGGAATGGTTTAAAATGTGTATTGGACTGCGTGCTGAGTGGGTCCGTAGCTATCTTTAAAAAACGGAGGAAGTACTACTAAATACGCAGGTCAGTGTAGCTTTCACCGAAATATATCAGAGCCAGGTTTCGATCCTGGGACCTGTGGGTTATGGGCCCACCACGCTTCCGCTGCGCCACTCTGATTTGTTGTTTATATTCTTAGAAAAAATATCTAATGTAGCAATATAAAGTTTTCTGTGAAATAAAAAGTAGAAGATTTGATCCTAATTCCTAACTATTACGTTCGTAAAAGAAAAAATAAGAATGGAGTAACATAAATCTCTGTATAGTAATAATAATTAAAATGAATTAAAAACCGTTTACACACGTCATTAGTTTTTTTTTAAAAAAATATTTTATTTTAATTTTTATCTCAACGACTACCTAGCTAAGACTTGATTCTAAAAGGCATATATATAAGGTGATTCTTCTAAAGAAAAATAGAGTGTTTTTTTTTTTTTTTTTAATTAGTAGGAGCTCATGCCACACAAATTACCAAAGAAATAAAGGGAAGGGAGGACTTGACTAGGGTAAGTCTCCATCTCCTTAAAAAAATAGAGATTGAATCTATATATATGTGTGTAGATATATACACACATATGATTATACATTCGATTAATTATATGAAGTTCTAAATATTGCATTTCCTTTTTCCCCTAAGCGTTTGTTCAATTTTAGGTTTCTCGTCTTAATAAAAACATAAACGTACAGAAACTAATTGCTTGAGTTTTGTATATTCAAAGTTTGATACGTTTTTCAGATTTATATCTTCTTTGACGACTATAGTATATTATAATTGGCATACATGTAGTATATGCTTACCTAATCTTATTATAGCTAGCTAGCTAGTTGTGTACCTGCAGTGCGAAAAGTTCATGAACCTCCATAGCAAATTTATGGTCTTGTTTTTAATTAAAAGCCTTAAACGAAGCACGTTTTGTCATTCCCAACAATTAAACTGACTACTGATGCATAACAAACGGAACTTTAGTCTAGTATTTGATTTAATGCCTAATTGGTCCAATCTAAGTGTAATAATCAGATTGTTAAACCGATCGAGCGGTAGCATTCAATTTCAAATGTACTATACGTACTAGTAGTGTTCTTCATGTATATATATGTACGCATTCATATTTAGCCGACATGATCGGTAATTTATGAAGATATGCATGATGTATTAACGCACCAGGCCACGCATTCTGTTCTTTACTTTTTGGTATGGTTTTTTTTATATTCACGTTTCTCCTATTAGTTAATTATTTGATTTGATCTTTCTAAATAAGATAAAGATTCAAACTTCAGCTAAATTATTTGAATTAATAAACATCTCAACAAATTCATGAATACGCCAACATCAGCACCACATTACACAAGCATCATATCAAACAAAATTATTCTAGGTAGCTAATAAGGTTCCAATTCACAATACAATTTCTAAAGACACGTATTAATATTAATTGAAGCAACGTTGACTTGAAATAAATGCAACATTCAATTCGTGATTCGTGTTGGCATATTGCTGTATATGTGTTTACTTAATTCACTTTTCTTCACAACTCTAAACCCTCAAACGCTACGGAAGCTAAGCCATACATTCACTCAATATGTTATTATTCCCCGAACTTTTTGGTAAGATATTCACTCTATCCTTTCAAGCCTTATAAAGTATAAATATCAACTCCATCTAAATAATTATCATTAGCCTTCATTTCTCCCAACCCTTAAAAAATTCTTGGCGAATTTCATACCTCACGATCATTATTTTCTTTGCTACATATTCATTCCCTAGCTACCAAATTTCAGCTCATCCTTACATAGTTACATGGCTTCACCAAAGGCTAAACCCTTAGGATCACAAAATCCCAGCGCAACGTGGCAGGAACGGGCTTGGTTTACAGGTGGCTGCGCCACCATGATTATTACCCTAGCTAAATCCCTAATTCTTACCACGACGGCCAGCAATGCACGGAGCAGTTCACGGCCATGGTTCGAGCTCACGGCCACCGTGGTGATCGGTTACCTGGCCGCGGACCTGGGCACGGGAATCTATCACTGGGGAATTGACAATTATGGCAACGCAAAAACCCCAATATTTGGGTCCCAAATTGTAGGGTTTCAAGGCCACCACCAACACCCCTCCGCGATCACTAGGGAGAGCATAGCCACCAACCTCTACTTATCGGCGGCCTCCGTGACGGTTGCCGCTCTTCCGATCGTTGTCCTTTCCAGTGACCCAATTGTATTAGGGTTTTTTGGTACCCTAGGCAGCTGCGTCATATTCAGTCAGCAGTTCCATGCATGGTCCCACACGCCTAAAGCTAGGCTTCCAGGGGTGGTGGTGGCTCTCCAGGACGCCGGAATTCTACTGGGAAGAGCCAACCACGCCGCGCACCACCGGGCACCGTATGATTCCAATTACTGCATTGTTAGCGGGATTTGCAACAAGTTTTTGGATGAAGTTAGGTTCTTCAGGGTGTTGGAGGCGGCCGTGTTCGTCGCCGTCAGGATTCCACCGCGGTCGTGGAGCAAACCCGATCGGTATGAATGGACGGAAGGGATTGATTATTGACGATGATGATCAAGATCGACGGGCGTTAATTAGGTTGTGGAAAATAGTGATTGTTAATAGACGGACACATATATCACATTCTTTGATTGACGAATTGAGAATGAACATTTTCATTATTGTTTTCAAGTGTCCTGTGTAATGCATATAAATAATTGATGTAAACATATTATGTATTTGTGTATTTATGTTATGTTTGTTTTCTCTTGAATAAAAATTAAAGGAGTGTATAATTATTACATTGTGTATTTGTGTGCCCAGATAAACAAGATACGTAAAATGAGGTCCGGTTTCGGTGCAGGCCGGCTGTAGGTGCTGGCACATTCAAAAGTGATGGGTACGTGTATATGAAGTGATGTGTGAGTATAAAAAAGTGATGGATGAAGGTTATGAATCAAAAACTAATTAAAAAAATAAATTACCGTCTATACATCACTTTATAAGACTTACACATCACTTTACAAAGGCTTATACATTATTTTTAGCCATGCCTGCACCTGCTGGCAATAACATTGCCAGCACCAAAAACCGGACTGCGTAAAATGGGAATGCGAGAGTAATTAAAGACGGACAATAATAAACATAAATCTAAGATTAGGAAAAATGTATACAGAACAATAGATGTCGGAAGAAAAACACAAAGTGATATTGAGAAGATTAAAGAAATCATAAGAAATTTGGGAATGTTGGGAAAAAAATAAGTGGCCAGAAGATAAGAGAAATATGGTACTACATGACTTTATGAGATTAGGATATGTTACAATTTTCATTGTATATATAGCAGTGCATGAAAAAAATGGTTTCTTGATTTTATGAGATAGAAGCGTAATTAATACTAATAGTGAGAGACATTTTGAAGTTGCGAGAAACAGTAGCGAATGATGTAGCTCGTTCAGTGAAAATGGTTTCCTGGAACTTCTTCACTGCTACATATATATTTTGTAGAATTCTTTTTTTATACGGATGTTTTTCTGGATGAAGCTTTTTCGGGAGACCTCTTCATTTCGATTTATGCAAATTTGGATGATTTCAGTCAAACAATATGCACACAAATAAGCATTTATAGTCTTTCCACAGCCACATTTTTGCTCAATACTCTAGCCAAGACATTCCACATGAATCAATTGAAATCCATTTCAATCCAACCTATAGCTATAGCCCATGCCTTAAAATAATAACCATTGGCCTTGAATTTGATTTAATTAAGATGATAGATTTTCACAAGCCAACTTGTTTTTGAATAACATCAGTGACACACATCGTAAGCATCGGGACAAAATGAGCATGCATGCCAGCAGTTAAAGACTTGTCATCTCCATCCAGACCGGTAAATCACCCATTGGAGACCACATCCATCCCCAGGAAGTAGTTTTGTGCCATGCCAGAGAGTTTTACCCACCTAAATTCAAATTCAAAAGAGAGTTAATATATGCGAGTATTGCCAACCCGAAAGCACAGTAACACAAGAGGTAGAAAAATCTATGCAATTTGAATGGCTCTTTGCCACTGTCGATTCAAACATAAAAACAATGAATAGAGTGAACAGACTGTAATACCAGGACTCGTCATCATATGCCAACACAATATCTAAAGATAATAGTATGCAGATAACAACACATCATAATAAGAACAAATAAAGTAAATCAAATAAAGACAACATAAAGATGGATACTACATTCTTAAACAAATTGAAAAAATAGATTTTTCTCAAATTGAAACATGAAATTATACGATAGGCCTGAAACACAAAGAATGGTTCCACGCATTCCTCTTTCATCAACGTTGACTTGAAATAAATGCAACATTCAATTCGTGATTCGTGTTGGCACATTGCTATATATGTTTACTTAATTCAGTTTTCTTCACAACTCTAAACCCTCAAACTCTACGGAAGCCAAACATTCAAGGATTCACTCAACATATTATTCCCCCAACTTTTTGGTTAGATATTCACTCCATCCTTCCAAGCCTTATAAAGTATAAATATCAACTCCATCTAAATAATTATCATTAGCCTTCATTTCCCCCAACCCTCAAAAATAATTCTTGGTGAAGTTCATACCTCACGATCATTATTTTCTTTGCTATATATATTCATTCGTTACCAAATTTCAGTTCTCCTTACATGGCTTCACCAAAGGCTAAACCCTTAGGATCACAAAATCCCAGCGCAACGTGGCAGGAATGGGCTTGGTTTACCGGTGGCTGCGCCACCATGATTATTACCCTAGCTAAATCCCTAATTCTTACCACGACGGCCAGCAATGCACGGAGCAGTTCACGGCCATGGTTCGAGCTCATGGCCACCGTGGTGATCGGTTACCTGGCCGCGGACCTTGGCACGGGAATCTATCACTGGGGAATCGACAATTATGGAAACGCAAAAACCCCAGTATTTGGGTCCCAAATTGTAGCGTTTCAAGGCCACCACAAGCACCCCTCGCCGTTCACTGGGGAGGACATAGCCACCAACCTCTACTTATCGGCAGCCTTCGTGATGGTTGCCGCTCTTCCGATCGTTGTCCTTTCCAGTGACCCAATTGTATTAGGGTTTTTTGGTACCCTAGGCAGCGGCTTCATATTCGGCCAGCAGTTCCATGCATGGTCCCACACGCCTAAAGCTAGGCTTCCTGCGGTGGTGGTGGCTCTCCAGGATGCCGGAATTCTACTGGGAAGAGCCAACCACGCCGCGCACCACCGGGCACCGTATGATTCCAATTACTGCGTTGTTAGCGGGCTTTGCAACAAGTTTTTGGATAAATTTAGGTTCTTCAGGGTGTTGGAGGCGGCCGTGTTTGTCGCCGTTAGGATTCCACCGCGGTCGTGGAACAAACCCGATCGGTATGAATGGAGGGAATTAAAAGATTGATTATTGACGATGATCAAGATCGACGGGCATTATTAATTAGGTTGTGGAAAATAGTGATTGTTGACGTACACATGTATCGCATTCTATGATTGACGAATTCAGAATGAACATTTTCATTATTGTTTCAAGTGTCTTGTGTAATGCATATGAACTTATGATTATATATATTTGTGTATTTATGTTTTGTTTTCTCTTGAATAAAAATTAAAGGAGTGTATAAGTTAGTATTTGTTTGATGTATAAGCTGGCATACTGCCTGCATACATGATTGTGTAATACTAATACATTAATACTATAATGAAGTTGGAGAATGTGTTACAGGTTACTCCCCCGTGCTTATTGTACTTTAACTTATATGTAGGTTTGTGCCTCTGCTGCGGGGCTGCCCTTTCTCAATCAATTTAAAATATACTTACATAATAATGATTTTAGCTCTCAAAGAACTAAAATTTATGAAAACTATGTAATGCATTAATGCATGACAAAATGTCAGCGATCTCACACAAAATAGGAGCACCACTGGGCCAAAGCACTTGTATTTTTTGCACCGTCAAATTCGGAGAAAGTCTCTTTTTTAGTATAATTGCATGGATATACCTTATTTCCATAATTTGGTATTAATATTATAATTTTTTGTTTTCTGGCTTGCCAACTTTGGGAAAAAAAAATATATTCTTAGGTAGTACTTCCGACTCTTGGATGTTAACTTATGATAATTACAATTTCTTGAAATATTTGAGCAAAAATCATATAATTTACCCTATTTTTGGTGTCATATAGTAATACTCTTTTTTTCCACAACGCGGTAGTAATTAATTCTAAATTTGACCTCAATTATTTAAAAAAATTACAATTCTCAGCATATCTTATAATACCAAACACCTAAAAGTTGGAGTACCTAAAAGGGCCAAAATTTTTAGTTTTTTTCTAAAGTTGGTATCAAGTGGAAGGATCGGATGGATTGGGACTTGACCTAATTATCTAAAGGTTATCAACTTCCAAATCCATATATCCTAATGGAATGATGGGTGGCATGGGGTGGCGGGGACTTGGGAAATTAATTAATTGAGCATTTCTCTTGAACCCTCTAACTTTAAACTTTCAAATTAAATTGTTTTGCCGTTTGCGTAAGGTAAATATAAAATACTCCTATATTACTGAATGTGTTATTATATTTTTTTTGGACTTTTTTTTAATTAAAAAAAATATCTTTAGAAATTTTTTTGGCACTTTTCTTTATTTCAGTAACAGAGGCGAAAATTATGAGTTTTATTTATGAACAAAATTACCATTGATAGCTATATTCTTATTGCGCTGTTTCTTTTGTATTTTTTCTTCTTTTGACAATCAACATGACAACATGCAATATATGCATATTGATATTCTTAAATCAAACACATTTTAGTAGTACTTAACATCTGTCTAAATATGGCGCAACCTGCCAGCGCATGTACTGATGATAAAGCCTAGCACAACATATGGTCTCTGCACATGACCGTGATCGGAAGTAGCGGTAGGGATGTGGCGAACGCAGACCGGTGAATGATTGTGGCCGTGTGATTCATACCGCACGAGAACCCACGGCCGAAGACGATGGTGGCCTTGAATAATTGTGTTTAAAATTCTAATACTAGTAATTTTCTTTTCCCTATTGGTGAAAATGAGGGCATTAGCTATGTTAATTGTCAATGTGTTGATTAGACCCGGCAATATGGGTAAATACACGTAGACACGACACGTACACGTCCTGTGTTTTACATGTACGGGTCTTAAAAAAACAGATACGGGTCAAAACAGGTCGACCCGTTTAGTACACGAATACAATTTGGGTCAAATGCAGGTTTATCTGTTTTACCCGAATTGACCTATTTTTTACCCGAATTGACCTGTTTTTTTATACAGGTCACCTGTTATCTGAATCAGACACATATCTGTATTTTACCTGTATTATACCTGTATATATTTAAGTACAATAGAATTAAATTTAAATAAAATACGCACAAGGTAAACTTTATATTTAATATTGGATTTGAACTTTGGATTTTTTTTTAAGTTTGAACTTTTGTATTTGAATGTTTGAAGATGAATTGCTGAGTCTATTAGGAATTTTAAGATTTGAATTATGGGAATGTAATATTTTATATTTTATTTTAAAAGTTTAAAAAGTAATTTGATATAATTTAGTAGAATAGAAGTAAACAGGTAAAATACAGGTAAACATGTTACAGGTAAATTCGACACGCGTGTCCACATGTTCAAATTCACGTGTATACAGGTCGACACGCATGTTATCCGTTTTTTAAACAGGTCATGTACAGGTTTTGAAATACGGGTAAATTCTAAAAACAGGTCGTATACAGATACAGATCAAACAGGTAAGCAGGTACTTGACACGTATAACATACACGACCTGTTTACTCATATTGCCAGGTCTAGTGTTGATTGATCTGTCTAAATAATATATGGTTGGGTAATGAAAACTAACATACTCATCAACTACTTGCATATTAATAGTTTATGCAAAACAAATTTTCCTATACATAACAGTACCTGATGATCTCTCCTCTCGTGAGTATTAGTAGTATTTTATAGCAAACAGGAATTCTCCAATACACAAAAATGCATGCTTGTATACATTTACATGTAGAAAATAGAAATAAAAGAAAGTAGACAATTGTTGGCTATTGTTGCAGAAAAATGCGGATATATTGATCATAATGGCATACACAATTTACTGCAATTACTTCAGCCATTTAAAACATATCCCTACATTGACACAGTAACAGTTATAGCAAGTAGTACATTGTTCAGGCAGGCAGTTTACAATGGGGGAAGAAAAAAAAAGCATCAACAGCCCTCAAGTAGAACAAAATAAAACATTATTGCACTTATATATATACAACTCCGTGGACACCTGCAACAGCTCTAATGCCCCAACAGTATTTTTCTCAGTCCTTTACCGTTCTGTGGGAGGCAGCCTGACCCGATTAACGACGTTATCCAGACTTGATCTGAGGTCACAATTTCGTCGTCATCATTCCGGTGCCAACTCCAAAAGGCATGAGTTGAGTTCACTATCTTGAATTCACCGTGACCAAAACTTGCCTCCCGGAACACAGACCACTCGGGTGAGGGATTTTTGTACCTGTATTGGTTGATAAACCATAATTTTCTTATGTTTTGATAGTTACAGCTTTTTACAAATCCCATGCCCTGCAACTACTAATGGATTGAGTAACTTACCTGCGTGCTAAACCTTCCCTGTTACCACCATCGCCAATGGTAATGTGGACAGCTCCACAAGGATCCACTCTTCCGTTGTACACACGAGTCTGTTGCAAGAACAGAGGTTATAAATATAAGTACTCAGAAGAATGAGGAAGCGAAACAGCCCCATTTTGGAATCTTACTGAGCGCTCATAGGCATGTACGTGGCCAGTAAACACCACATCTACACCAGCAGCACGAAGCAAGGGCTCCATTGCAGCCTTCATATCGTCCCCTTCACATTGATGAGCCTCATTACTGTTATACCATGGAACATGGAATAGTGCAAGGAGCCAGGGTGTCTTTGCACGGTCTACACTTGCAAGATCCGCCTGTCAAATATTACATAAAAAAAAAAACCATCACAAAATAAGCCATTATCAAAAAAACATGATGTGCCAGAATAGCCCATACTGCCAAGGTATTCCAAAATACATGCATTATACTATATCTCTTTTTTTTCTTGGAAGCATTCAGAACGAAATAATGATAATGATAGGTCTAAAAGTAAGATACCGGTTAACTTAACAAGAACAAAGATTCGACTAACCTTCAGCCAAGCATATTGATCGGAATACTCATCATAATCAGTGTATGACCCAAGCATGACAATATGAACACCAGCCACTTCAAACGAATAGTATAAATTCGAAGTGGAACCGCTTTCTCTGTATGGCATCTTCCATCTTGAGTTATATGAAACAAAACTATCTTCCAACAAAAGTATATGCTCCTTCTCATGGTTCCCCTGAGTTACCATCCACGGTCTTGCACTCGCAAGTGGTTGCACCAGCTCGCCAAACGTGTCCCATCTGCGCTGTATAAAATCTGCATAGGAAAGGTCTCCAGGAAGCATGTGCATATCGTATTTGCACTGGTTGATGTGCTGCAAAGTAGACTTTGTCCATCCACTTTGGCCTAAATCGCCAGCCACCGCAAAAGTAATGGGGAATTGAGATGGTGGGGTTTTCAGATGAAACTCGGGACCTTCACCCCCGCACCTATAAAAATAGGTCGTATTGTCCTCCAATGGACCGATGACTGTGTGGTGTATCTTACCAGACTTATAAAGCAAGTAACTGTAAGTATTACTTTCTCCTTCAGCTTTGGCGCTGTAGTTTCGGGGTGATGTTCCATATTCGACAATAGAAGGGCAATTATTATCATCGGTGATCCAAGTGATCCGCATGTGTTTAGCACCAGCCAAGGAGATGTGCACCTAAAATGGCCATTCAAGGCAAGAACTTTGAGAACAAACTTGAAGCACAGACTGTAGGCATCAAAGTTATAAAAATCCCCAAATTCTCACCCTTGACATGAAGCAAGAAATGTGTCGTTAAAACTTAGATTATGCAACTTCTTATGAATATAAACTTCAGCTAACAGAATTGCCAATTAGGCACGACACAGTAATAGAATTGAAAATTACAAAAGACCACCCCAGAGATATACTATCATTCAGGTAGTAACAAAACCAAGATCATATCCTACATATTCGTTATTGTTCCCCAAAAACTTAATAAAACCTCAAAAACCAAACTCACGGAGATAGCCCCAAAAAGCCCTAATAAATTCCAATCTTAAAGCAGATACTTGTACAAAATTGATAGCCCTAATTCCAATTTACCATCAATTTCCCTTAGAAATCTGAGAACGGAATAAGTAAATGGCGTAAGTAGAAACGAATTTCACCTGTTGAGGAACAGAAGCAGACTTCTTGCTCCATGGAAAGGAAAGCGTATCACGAGGTGGTGGTCTAACGTAGTCAGCCGCATCAGCAATGAGGAATACGAAAAACAAGGCGAGGAGCAAGTAGGATGGCATGATTGGATCCCGAATTGTGGCCCCGATTGACAAGAGGATTGGGGAAGAATGAAAACGGCTTCTAAGATCTACTAGCTTTCAGCCTTCAGGACAGTATAGAAATTAGTATGCAGATAGAGGCGGTGAATGAACGGAGTTCATCTGGGAATATAGTACATCATTTAATTTGTCTTTAATTCGTGAGTTGCAATGTGCCAATATCTACAAAGACCGCATTTGTGGCTGATGTTGATGTTGACGTTGAGTTTGTTGACCCCAATTTGGGTTCATGGTCAGCCGTATTCTCGTTTTCACTTTTCAGGACAACAGTGTGTGTAGCAACTACTAGTAAACAGCCTCGACACTCGCTTCAG
The DNA here is from genome assembly GCA_030278955.1 of Hygrophila difformis. Classification (NCBI taxonomy): domain Eukaryota; kingdom Viridiplantae; phylum Streptophyta; class Magnoliopsida; order Lamiales; family Acanthaceae; genus Hygrophila; species Hygrophila difformis. The sequence goes on from JAOANR010000006.1 coordinate 6,853,841, forward strand.
TAGGTCGTGCACCATCGGCTCGTCACTGCTTTGCTTTGGGTCTGTTTTGACATATGGAGTACATTCCATACCAATAAATTTGAGGGAGAGGGGAAATAACTTGGAATTGGGAGAATGGGTTCCAAAAAGATCCAAAACCACAAGCATCTTTATAAACAAAGAAAGCTCCCTTTGATCATGTTGCGTGACATTGTATCATAACAGTTCACAAACCAACCACTGTTCTATTCAGTATTCACAAGTTCCCTTTGAATATGAGGCGTAGTTGGCACTTACGATTTCAGTTCAGGTGTAATTGACCCAAAGACATCAGTTAAAATGTCGGAATTAGTAGAGCCCAAGTTGAGTACCCCCAACCCCAAGCATTCATGATCACCACAAACTTGTGGATAGATTGGTTTTCAACAGAGGATGAACGGACCAAGAATAAGGATGTCTGAATTCATAGGGCGATCAAAAGATGCATATTATACAGTACTTTGATAGAGTAGAAAAAAAAAAAGGTAAATTAGAATACACATCAGAAACCTGACAATCCTTCCACTTCACATGAAAGAATCACAGTTCACAAGTTATTCGCACAAGTCATTAGGGCAGTCTAGTAGTAGTATTTGTCATGCATCATCGACTATGCAACTTGGCATCAGATAACAAAGAAAACTATGGTTGGAAAATTTCACCCCCCATTCCATCTCGGGAAATAAATAATAACAACAAAACTTGAAAAGGAATCATTTCACATGGAAGTACAAAACTCCTCAAAAACTACGAGAAACAAAATCAGAGGGGAAAAAAGAACTCCTGCAATTCCTGAAAAGGAAATGGAAAGAGTAGTTCATAAATTAGTACTGGAAATAAGTCACCAAGGGTCAGCTCTACCTCGAGAAAATAAGAACCAAACCATTTTCCCTAAATTTCATCACTGTAGAAACTTCAAAGCTTATGAGAAGGATCTATATCATATCGTACATAGATACTAACTAGATCCAGCAACTTGGGAGCCACGATTCTTGCCTACAAGTATAGTTAATACTATTATAACTACACTGTACCACCTTTGCAAACAGGATCCTGCAAGTCTGTCATTAAGCAGGAAAGTCCGCTTCCACCTGCTTATCTTTTAAATTTTCCTGCACAGCCTGAAACGGGGCATAAATTCATTAGGGACTTTAACATACCAATTTGAAATACTTTAGTATTTGTACATCAAAGAAACTCATCCTTCTCCTTACCTGTAGAAGTTGTGTCATCTTACCAGTTCCAAAATTGAGTAGGGCTGTTGGAACAGAAGCATGTAAGGGTATGTTCACACCTCCAGTTTCTTGTTTTGGAAAAGTACTAGACTTTTCAGCTGAAGTATTCAATGCTTCATTGGTCCCTGTTTGGGTATCTGAAATTCCTCCTGAAGTGTTATAAACATCAGTGGATTCCATCTCCTTGGAGTTTCCAACATCAGAGGGCCCTTCTTTACATGGTTTCTTTACAGTCTGTTCAGTTCCCTTGGGGGTTTGATGGCTGCTGATATGAGGTTGCGGACCCTGAAGTATCTGGCTAGCAGAAATTGTGCGATCACAAGGTAACATGGTCGGTGTTTCGACATTGTTCACATCCTTGTCCGTAAAAGCCATCAGAGAAGATTGGGATAAATTTGATGGTTTTGGGTTGGATCCCCCCGCCAAGTTCACAGGTTGAAGTACAACAGGAACTACAGAACCTCTCACACTGACTGGTTGAGCTGCCGAAACAGTGTGAGTGTTTTTACGCTTGCGTCTTCTACGCACTGGACCTGCAGGGTGGACAATAGCTACCTGCCTTTGGGAGCCACCTTGGTTCCAAGCAGGGGGAACACTTTGGGTGCCACCTAGACTACCATTAGGAGGATGAATGCTAGTTCTGATCATTGGCAGGTGAGGAGCAACATCATATTCTGCTGTGACAGGAAGAAAATGACCTGGCTTGAATACAATACCCCTCAAATTCATCTGGGAGTTGCCAATTCGAACACTTATCATATAACCATCATTGAACGTGCTGTCAACAGCCCCAGTTAATTCCTGGCCCACCATGGGATCAGTTTCACCAGTTCTATCAGCTCTCTGAGGAGCGTATTGTCGTTCGCAATCAAAACCAGTTGGTACATGAGCAGCTGCAGCAGCCATCTGACCTAGATCTTTACGTGGACGCCCACGTCTGCGCTTGATTGGATGGATCAATTGGCCTCCAGAGCTCTCTCCTTGGTTAACTTGATTCATATTTCCAGTTGGGGTATTCTTTATCTAGGTTCCTGCATGGCAAATACGAAACCAACTGTGACCAAGCAGATCATATGCACATTTCGCTATCCATTTTGAAAACATATAAAAATCTGCAATCTTTTGAGCAAATAAAGTTCTAATAGAAGTTCAAAAATCAAAATTAAAAGATTCATTCTTTGAGCAAAATTTCAAGTCAAAATGCTAAAAATGTCTTCACACTTGCAAATTTTAAAGAGCATTAAAGTAGTGAATCACATTCCTAAAAGAAAGTCTTGCTACAATTGTACAGATAAGGTTAAATTACAAGGCAGAATAAAATATGGTAACTTTGTTAAGAAGACAGAATAGTAGATACCTTAGGAAGCATACTAGTTAAATCACATTTTTAGATTGGATGGCATTATTATTGAAATAGTATAATCAATATTTCACCCTTTCAAACTTTATTTTTTATTCATGAGGTTGTGCTATTGGTGGCTTGCCCTGTGCTTTCAAAGGTGTCAAGAAATACAATTTAGGGACAATAGGTGGCATTGTTCTGAGCAATATCTCACCTCTTAGAAATTCAGGACATGCTTCATAGGGAATAGGGATACAGAAATACAAGAAGAAGAAATACGAACATCAAAATAATGTAAAAGATTCAACATGCAGCAATCTAGTCATAGGGAAGCCATATTTTTTTTACTTTACTAGAAGGGCAGCATGTAATATACTGCTTGCTTGTTGAGCAGGTATTGTACCATTCTGTGCAGGTGTTACCGTTTGGAAGTATTTAAATTGATTCAGATGGATACTATCACTGGACTTCTATCTTCAGTGAATAATCTGAATAGACAAACTTTATTTCGAATTCTTGGTTGTGTGTGTGCAAGAGAGACGATTTTTAAGGATCTAGCAGTCTAAAATTGCAATCAAGTTTCTATACTGTCGTCACCTCATTGTTTTGAATTCTTTTGAGTTAAAAGGCTAACATAAACCAATTAAATACGAAATGAGTTCCTTCTCTTACCCTTTTTAGAGGACACTAAATCGTTTACTCTTTCAGAGAAAGAAAATTGAAATGCCAAATAAGAACATGCACTAGAATAACCCGTACGAAGAATTAGCAGTGAAACTGAATCACCAAAATTACAGCCGAAAATAGCAAAACCCAACCTGGAAGAATTGATGTCACTTCGAGGAAATAAATATGTGCAGAACTGCACCAAAAAGGAAATTAAGTGTAAACCAAAACCCCAAAATAATACAAATGAAACCAGAAATTGAACCAACAAGCATATATAGAAACGTGCACCTGAGATGAAATTGGAGAAGGAAATTCTCGGGTAGAATAGAACCCTAGAAATTAAAATGCTTTCTCCCGAATACAATTTGGAGTAGGGATTTATAGAGGATCTATTTTTTTGGATGAGCTATAGAGGATCTATTTGATTATGTTGAAGTGTTTGAAGGTATTTTCTTATAGTTATAGATCGTTTTGAGAGGAAAAATTTAATGACAATAATAAAATAAATTATATACTACTCTCCGTCCCATTACAAATGTCCTACTTACTATTTTTAGATATCTCATTACAAATGTTTCTTTATATAAATAGAAATAATTTCCCTCCAACAACTATATGGACTTCATCGTATATTCACAAATCAACTCTACCTTAATTTATGTGTCCAACAATAACAAGACACTTAAGGTGGGACAGAAGGTGTATTATTTCGCCAAAAACAATGATATAGTACTAGACTACTAGTATTGTACATCCGATACTCAGTTCCAATAACAAGTAAACTGTTAATGAAAAATGTGAAATAGTAGTAGATATTCTTTTTTTTTTTTTGGATGAGCGAATAGCAGTAGATATTTACGTTGCTGTTTCAATATTTTTATACTTAAGTTATTTATTATTGATGAATAAATAAAGAAAAATAAAATAAAAATTGGGAGAGAGAGAGTATATCTTTCTTTGTGGTTTTGATTTATTAGATTAATTGAAATAAGCCCTTAAAAAAACGGCAAATTGCCGAAAAATCCCCCGCTGGGGTCTGGAGTCCCTGCAAACACCCTGGAGGAGTTTTATTGTAAGAAAACCCCCTCGATTGGTAAAAAAATAAAAGTAAAATAAAAAAAAAAACGTACAACTTATTATAATAATAAAGTACGAGTGGACCACAAAATCCAACGGAGGTCTTCTTCTCACATGCGTCTGCAAACTAGGTCAAATTCCAAAGATAGTTGATCGGGGAAGGTCCGACGGAGAGGGAAGAAATCAATAGCGAGTGAAGGGGTGCGTAATAACTTGCGGCGGATTTTAAATTCCAGAAGGGGGACGGCGTAGGGACTGGGTAGATCGAGAGCGAGGACTCCGGTGGAGAAGAAACGGTTAGAGGAGAAGCGGCATCGGAGGGTGCAGCCGGTGGCGGAGGTTCGGGAGGGGGCGAATTGCGGCAGAAAGCGAAACGGGTACGTAATTTCGTTTGAAATTCGGTTAATCTGTAGTTGGGGGGAAATAGGGCAGGCAATCGGTTACCGGAGGAGGTACGGGCCGTGGGGTGTTTAGGAAGTAGTATGGAGGGTTAGGGTTTCGGTCCAGAACACGAATTTGGAACAAAATTTGGTGTAAGTATGATGAATGACAAAAAATGAAGGATTGTGTCGTGGTATTTGAATGATTTTGGTTTGCCGTGTGATATCTGCTTGGGGATTAGTCGTAGATATGTAAAAATTGGGCAGAATTAGTGCTTCTGTAGTCAATGTATTTGGAATGTTGGTTGATAGGCTAAGGTGCAACATTAGCAAGTAGAAGCATAATTGGGGAAGCAGGAAATAGTAGATGGTTGATGTTGTGTATTCTAAATTGTTGCAGGGCGATTGTTCTGGGCTCGGCAATTTGCAAGGTGATCAGGTGATCAGGAATGGCAAGGAAGCCATCCGAGAAGAGAGGTGGGAAGAAAGCGGCCGAGAGTTCGGAAGAGAAAGGAGTAAGCAGGGAAAGGGTGGTTGTGGATGGAAGATCTAAGGAGATAGGGCAAAGCAGTGAGGGGAAGCGTGTGGAGGATGGATCAAAGGTGAGAGGGCAGAGTAGCAAAGGGAGAAATAGGGATGATGGAAAGAAGAGGAAAGTGGCACGGAAGGAGGAGGGAAAAAGGGCTGTTAGGAAGAGTAAGGAAGGGGTGGAGGCGGGTTTGACGACGAGGTGCTCACCACAGTTTTTCAGGGCCACAATGGATGGAATCGTTGAGGGACTTACCGAAGAGCAGGTTGGTGCAATGAGGAGGACCCCCTTCTGGCATTTCATGAAATGTCCAACAGGGTACAGTAGTTTATCATGGTTAGAAGCTTTGGTTGGGTGCTATTGTGCTGAGGGTACGAGTTTCCTCATTGGAGAGGATTTGGAGCTGAAGTTTCCAGTAGCAGAGTTTTGTTGCGTGATGGCACTGCAGAAGGAGGGGCAATATGTACACCCAAAATTGCAAGAGAAGAGTAGGACAGTGGAAAAGTATTTCGGGGGAAATGTTGCTAATGTGAAGAGGAAGAAGATTATTAAGGTCTTAAGGAAAATGTGTGGGGGTGAGGCTGCGTTGTTGGGCAGACATGACCCCGAGGATGCAGCAAGGATGTATATATTATTGGTCTTCAACTGCATATTGTTCCCCACTGCACACCAGTATGTTCCCCCGTTTGTCATACACTACGTTGATGACCTTCACAGAATAGGGAATTATGCTTGGGGAGCCGCGGCGCACACCTATCTGCTGGATTGCCTGAAGAATTGTCATGAAGGGAAGAGGTATGCCGATGGCTGTGTTCTCGGCTTAACGGTAAGTTTGGTAATACCGCGAGTTATCTATTTTTTAATTACACATATCTGAATATGTTTGGTAGTATAATAAATGTTGTGTGGGATTGATTACAGACTTGGTTTTTCGAGCGTGTCCCCCTAATGGCGAAGCCTACAGGGAAGGCATGTGTTCCCCGGTTTGCAAGGTGGCGAAGCAGTCATCCTGGGCTTGTAGAATGCGTAGATGCATTGAGGAAGCTGAAGGCGGAGGATGTGCACACCTTTTACCCTTTGGAGGAGGAGCGTAGGTATTTAACACCTGTGATAAAGCAAATGGAGGTAATCGGTGGAATTGAATTTAAGGAATGTAAAGTATAAGTCGTACGATATGAGTTATTAGATGAGTCGTTGGTAGAACTGACATGTCAAAATTTAAATTCCTGGTGTAGGATGTAATTGCAGGAAGCAAAGTGGTGGAGAGACGGAGTGGGAATGTGTCGGGGTATGTGGGCCCGCGGAGAGGTCGTGATGGAGGTGGTCAGCGCAAGGTTTCAGTTAGGAGGCAAGGGGTGAAGGTGGATAAGCAGTTAAAGGGGAAGACAAGTGTGATTACGGAAGAGGTGTTGGGGGGCCGTAGGGTTGATGAGTGTACCGAGGGTCCTGTTGAGCACGGGCCTGAGGTGGTGGGAGATCAATACAATGAGGTTGGCAAGGAGAGTCGAGGTGTGGAAGCCCGTGCACGTGCGGTTGATGGAATCGGAGGGGAGCAGCATTTGGAGATGGGCGGGGAAGAGAATATGGATGCACGACGGAGCGATTGGGTCGAGCAAAACAATGGGGCTGGTGAGGTGGAGGACGACGACAACGAGATTGGATCGGAGCAGGATGATGGTAAAATTTATTGTAATTTGTCCAAGTTTCAATCATTATACCTCATGACATGATTTTTGCTGGATGTAACATGTGTATTGAAAATAGTGGACGAGGAAAGGCGGACCAAGTGCAGGGAAGACGTTTGCCGCAATGAAATGGAGAGGGATGAAGCGGAGGCACAAGGCTGCAGCAAGATGGAGGTGGACCTTGCGGATGCACATTCCGATGATTATGTTGGTTGTACGAAGGAGAGCAAGGATGTGGATGTTGCTGGTGGAGATGATGAAATGTGTGAAGACCCAATGTCAGTAACGGAAGGTGATATGGGGCAGCGGAGTGATGAAGAGGTGGGCGATTATCCTGGTCAGGAAGAAGAGGCGGTATTTCCATCGCCGGTTGGACCTAGTCAGATTTCCTCAATCGCTGAAACAGTTAGGAATCGGGATGACCGCATCCCGAAGGCAAAGCCGCCTGATTTCATGACACCAGTGTCAACCCCGAGGGAAGTGAAGAAACGTGGGAGGAAGCCAGATTCACCTGTAAGTAATGTTTGATTAAAAACGGAAACGAATGGGGACTTTTTATTTGTTGTTCTTTGACCTTGTCTGGATTGTGCATAGATTATATTGGCTGAATGTAGTTAATCGTACTGATAGATAAACATTACCGGATCAAAATGCGATGATTCACAGGATCGGAAGGAGGAGAAACGGGAGCAACGCGTAGTGAAGAAATATTGGTCGCGGCGACGGTACTGTGGGAGACAACTGTGTGATGAGGAGACGGCGGCGAGGATTGATCGGTTTTTGGAGCAGGGTTTTAGGGGGTATCTGTTAACATTTGCTTATAAAATTAATAACCAATCCTGTGCAGTTGCATGAAATTAACTCGTTCAATTTGTGAACCAGGCCAATAGTTTGGTGCCAAGAGCCACACAGACTGAGGGTATCAAGCTTCATGGACATTTTGTTCGATGAGGCAATGAACGATGAGGTTATTCATGCGTGGTTGGAGATCATTACGGGCAACGGTTATATGAAAAAACACGGTATTCCTCACAGGATGGGGTTCATAAGTTGCTGGAGCATGGTATAATCCTCTGTCTTTATTTAAGTTGGATATCAGTACGCATCTACACAGTAGGTCCAATGAAATCTGAAACAAATTCTGTTGCTTGTTTAAGTTGGCAATTATTTCAGGTGTAACTAGATACAATAAGGAGAAAATGAGCAACGAGGAATACGATGATTTCTTGGAAAAAGCTCCAATCCACTGCAGGACCGAGCTTCTTCGAATGATTCAGGAAGGTGTGCAGGAGACGCGATACTATGTCGTCCCAGTTCACGATGGGAAGTATGCCCACTGGCATTTACTGATCATAGATTTGAAGATGAAGAAAATTTGGGCACGTGACCCTTTGAAGGGGCGGAGATCGAAATCGGGCCAGGATCGAGTTGTAAGTTGTGTGAGCAATTTCATTATATGTTTCATTTTTTTAATGCGCGGTTGCAAAATTGCATCAGGTGGCCTGAAAAATGTGGTATTGTTTGTTGAACAGGCGAATTTTTTTGTTGGTTGGCTCCAGCGTAATCTATTTGAGTGTGACCCAACGGTAAGGGTCGTGAGCGGTTGCCGGCAGCAGGAACCAGATTCAAAGGACTGCGGAGCATTTGTGTGCATGTGGTGCGAGGCATATCTGCGGGACGATGCGGAGTACTGGGCGTACGAAAAGGAGGTTGACATCAAGTTGTTTCGTGCGCGAATGGCAAGGACAATACTGGAGGATGAGCATTTTGTAATGAAAGAGGATTAAGGAGTGTTGCCTCCATTTTCAATATACTGTATTGAGTGTGTTTTCTTTACTTGCATTGAATTGTTTTCCACCAAACACATGAATTGTACTGAACTATATAATTTGTCCAAGTTGGGGGACCACCTTTTCCATTGTACTCGTTGCCATAAATGGCAAACAGGTTTAAACTATGTGGACCACTGCCCATCTTTAGAATGAATTAACTCCGTATGATGTTCCCAATCTCCCAACAAGACAAATAGTCTACACATTCTTTATTTGCATAGCATTGACTTATCCACATTGAGTTATGGTTGTGGGATATTTATCGGAAACAGTCACTTTCTCCATTTATTATTCTCAGACAAAGGAATTACCGAATGATTGGGTGCAGCTAAGAGACATTCCGGGTCACATTGGCAGCACCCAATGTGGAAAGCATTAAATACGGAGTAAAATTGGTCCATATGTTCCATCCAACAACAAGGACAAATGCATAAAAATACCAATTTCATAACAACAAAGATTCCACTCCCATCCATTACACCATAAATAGGAAATACATACAAAAGTGGTTATCCAGGCAACCAAACAACATAAAACCAGTAGCAAGGGATACTACCATCCAAACATTAAACAAAACGAACACAAAAAGACATACTTTCTACGAATCCAAACCACATTCTGGGCGGAACCAGTCCAATCTACAGCATCAACAATTCCAAAAGTGACTTCCGCCATTGTCCTAACATAAACAGTATCTCGTTTTGTTTAAACCACTACTGGCAATAGATTAAAGCATACATTCAAGGATGGAAGTGGAAAAGGAAGCGAAGCCCTCACCAACGCCCGCGGAAGCGGGCCACCGCCGATCTCATAAAGAAATCGAAAAAACCCTCGCCCTCCGCGTCGGCATTCTTGCCAAAGAAAAGGGCAAGCGCCGCCACACCCAACGGAATCAACAAGCCCGCGATTCCGACGCTCGTCGAACGGGGCTGCGCACCGCGGAGGGCCCTGATTTCATCCCGGAGCAGCTCGAGTTCACGGGTGCGTATGGCGTCGGTCGTGAGAACGTGGTTGGCGGTGGCGGCTAATGTCTGCTCCACCTGGTCCACGCGAGCCAGCAGCGCCGATTGATCGAACGTCGCCGGGTAGGGGACCGATTGGTTGGGGATCTCCATTTGGGAAGGTTTCTAGTACAAGGGAGAAGAGATTGAGTGTTTTGTTTGAGGGAACTAGGGTTTGTGGAGAGGAAGGTAGTGCCCGCCCCTATTTATGCCTATGGAGGAGGAAGATTTTTTGCAGCTGTACCTAAGATCATCTGCAAAATATGCACACTACTTTACACTACCTTTTCTAATTCCGCCAATTATTGATTGACATGTGCCTTAATTTTCCCTCCAATATACTTTTGCCAGTCAATCTTGCCATATCGAAGTATTTGATTACCATTACATACACTAAAACATTTGTGATAAGCCATGGCAAGGATTCTCGCCGTATACCGAGAAATCTCATACAGATACTACACGCACAATTTTATTCATTAATCCCTCATCTGTACATCACCATGAACTCACACTTCATGCGATGCAATCCACTTAACTCGAAAAGCATTCTAATTACATCCAATAGTAAATTTAGAACAACTTTCACAATGCGATTCCAATTAAATCTAGTAGTGCATCGCACATGTTACCATTCTCACAAATCCGTATCTTTTGTCTTATATACCATTAGCATAAACCTTGAATCGCGGATACTCTATCCGAATTGGCTAATTCAATTATGTGTGATCTACATCTTGTAAATCTAAACAATTGGTTGTTTAAAATAGTAGAATCAAGATTAGAAATTACCCGGGGTGTGGCTTAATTTGATTCGTCACACCCAATACACTGAAACCATAAATATACACACTGAAACAAATATTCTACACACCGAAATAAGTAATAAATACACTTAAATACCGTTATAATACAATTGAATTATTATCTTTTGTCCTTCTGGACAAACATGCCATGAACCATAAAAATCTCATGTTATACTATGATCACAGTTTACATGTACTCAATCTAGGACTCCAAATATGTTAACCACGCGATTCCAATAATTGTTAACTGGACAAGACACCAATGCACCATCTATCACCATTCGCATTCATAAAACAATTATAGCAACCCAATAATTAAGTTTCCTTTTATGCGTATTGTCATTCATCACTCGGGGTAAACATATTATACAATTAGTTATAACACATCGGGACATTGTTATGTCATCTCATCATAGTAATCCATATGTCACCTAAATGCAATCTCACATCTAAATACAATCACATATTATTACAATTGGTGTTACGCTAATTATTATGTGTGATCTTGATATTTCATCTCATCGAGGATTGCCCTAAGAATGTGCAAGCAATTATGAGTCTCTCATCCTTCCCGCTATATTGTTCTCCATACATGTTGACATTGTTAGTCCATCTCGCATTGTTCTTCCGCATTAGAATTTGAAATAACATATGCATTAGATCACGTGAAGTGTTACGAGTCCCCGGTCTTTCCCTCATTATAGGTTATTAATCGAACGACTTACTTATCCTATTACAAGCATACTGAAATTCGCTCTACAAGTACCAAAATATTCCGTATATGCAATTAATTGGAGAACGAGTATATCCAATACATATTCATAAAAAATGAAAATTTTTTAAAATATACTCTACGAACATAGTAACACACAATGAAATGATCATTACATACACTGAAAACTTTTTCCGAAACAATGAACCAGAACAAAGTTGGGGTGCTTACATACATACAATGAATTCACCGCTTAAATGCACTGAAAATATAATTCAAAACAATGAACATTGTAAAAATATACTATACGCACTTACTTCCGTGCAATGACCTAGTCAGTACATACACTTAAATCAGTCGCTAAAACAATGGAAAACTCAAAATATACACTATACACATGAACTCGAGGCAACTTGCCCACCACTTGATTCAACACAAACTGTAATAATTCTTGAACTGGCAACGACTACACAATATTCATAGGTTCTTCCATATTTCCACCAAACACATGTCTAACACGTCAAATGATGGTAATAAAGGTTCAACAACTTCCATTAATTAATAGCACACTACAACATTATAGTTCATCCCATTACAAACTTATCTTCCTCATACAAAAGTACTAAATCCTGTCTACAATCTAGTACCCTAATATGAGCCAAATTTCATACAAGATAATACTAGTCAATCATGTTCTAGAACACAACAAGCCAAACTTTTTCATTGCCTAGACACGCGCGAAGACTTGCATGTTACTCGGTTATGGCCGTGACCTCGACACAATCCACACCGCACCATCGGTATCGGCAACTGTGACGGAATTCTCTTTTTCTTCCTCCTACCGGGTTGAGCCCGTACATCCGGTGCGCGAACGAAATCTGGATCTGTAATCCTTTGAATTTCTTCTCCATCGCTAGGTATCGGGTATAGTATCCCGCTGTACGTTGTTCGATATGCCTGCACGCGATAGAACGGATCACAAAAATCATATACACTACGGTGAATGTGATCTAGGCAGGCACATGCATGCTTGCATGGAAAACGATATAATTGCCAGCATCCACAACTGCAGGTGCGTTGGTCCACATCAACTGCCAGTGTCTTCTCGCCCTCCACAATCTCGAATATTGTACCTGAGGCACTAAACACGCTTACTTCACGGGCTGCCAGATAGTTCGTGCTCAACTTTTTCTCAAACTCTGGACACAGCGCTGTCTCCATCTTCGCCCCCGCCTCCCTTTTCTGATTAAACATGCCCATCGTCTTGATTCGAATGCTGTTTACCATCCCGAGTGGAGGTAGCGTCCTCGCTTCTTTCACCCATGAATTCCAACTCTCAGCAATGTTATTATTCACAATTCCCCAACGATTTCCCACAAACAACGCATTTGCCCATTTGCTTGGATCGCTGGCCATTAGGTATGGCCCCGCAGCTGGTAGTGCTTTCATAATATCGTTCATGTGCCCTTCGAACTCAGCATATGTCGCTGCATAGGCCGCCATGTTCAGCTTCCCAGTCCAATAATTACTGTAGCTGTAGTGGTACTTCGTCATTACCTGCAACCCATAAAACAAGCGGCATCAAGATTGCCATCTACCTTCAATAAATATATGAATTCGTAAATTAATGTACTCGTTTTTTTCTTACCTTCGTTTTAAAGTTATCCACCAGATGGCGCATACAGATGGCATGGTTACAACCCACAAAAATATTTGGTATACCTTTCATCAAACCCGAATGCCGATCACTGAATAACGTATACCTACTCCAGACCTCCTCCCCGGTACGCTTGGAAATTGTGAACTTCAACTTCTCACAGAACCATTCCCAATTCTCATCGTTTTCTGAATCAACAACTGCAAACATCCGTACAAACATTACTATATTGTTCTCTCAACCCTGACATACAAAATTTTATTTAAAGGGAATCTTACGGGCAAATGCAACACACAGCAACCCGTCGTTCGCATCTTTGGTTGTCGCAGCCAGTATATGCCCCTTCCATTTGGATTTTATATGTGTCCCATCGAAGAACAACAAGGGTCTACATCCTGTGACGAAGCCGACAACACAGGCTGCAAAGGCGATGAATAATCTGCGGAACTTCCCAGTTTCTTCAAACGTCTCAAGATCCGCCATGCTCCCTACAATTTAAACTCATGCACCAGCTTCCGATTAAAAAACATGATATAGAACACTATTCATATTTTGATAATACCAACCTGGGTACCGACCTGGGTTTGTTTCTTTCAGTGCAGCACAAAACCCTCTTAACTTGTCAAAAGAATTGAAGTCATCACCGTGTATTTCTCGTAGAGCAATCTCCCTCCCATTCCACGCTTTCCGATACTTGATTACAATCCCAAACTCCCTCTTCAAGTCCCTGATCACGTTCACCGGCCTAATTGTTGGATCGAGTCGCAGCTTCTCCCGTATATAACCTGCTATCCAGTTCGCATCTGCCTTCGGATTGTCACGATCCTTTAGGCTATCCAACCCACATGTGTGGTTCAGGTTACATCTTCTGATCCCGAAACACCTGTCCACCTTATGAAAAGAAGCATATACCCGCCACGTACACCCCACAACCGTACACACTGCTGTTATTCTATCCCCGTCATTTCTCTCGTACCTAAACGCACGCTTGTTCGCTATGCAATAGTTTTTAAGAATCATTCTAAATTGATTCGCATCCTCGAAGATCTGTCCCACCCCCTTAATCGCACGACCCCATAATAAGGAACCTATAGGGCCATTTCTATTCGGCGTTTCATCCTCTTCACTTCTACCTCCGATTGCTACCCTGCAATCCGACATTAAAAACATAACATCAGATTATAACGTTTACATTTAATTATCTACGCAATCGTGCAACTCACTCATTCAATGAATATATTGCAAAGCAGAATGAACGACATTTCCAAAATATTTCTCATACTCTTCTTCATTCACTTCTCATTCGACCATACCAACTTCTGTAAACCCTAATGCCAGTTTCACATGCCAAGAAGACTAAACTTACATCTAACCGATACACCCATTCACTTCATCTTCCTTACAAATAATTAACCCCCCAAAAATAAAACTCACACAACGATCACAGTTTACAGCCATGCCTTCACCCTTCACTAATTTTATCACATCGAAAATGTTACCTTGTTTGAATCTGCCCCCGCTCAATCCGTCGAGCTGCAATTCTACACATTCCTTTCCCCACCAACCTATGCACTTCGACCATGTGTCCGACATCATCGTCCGACCTCAACCCCACAGGTAACCTCTCCACGGGATGCTCGTACTGCAATAAGAAGCTCCTCGCATCCATCGATCTTTTACTTGCTAAAATAGCAGTGATTTCACTCAATCCCATCCCATTCCTCACTTCCATCGATTCCATCACCCCATCAACCTCGCAGAATGCAAGAATGGACGGTCCTTCCTCAGTCTGCACCTCATCGATTTCAACCATCTTCTCCGACAAATCGAAACCCTGGTTTTTCAACTTCCGATTCTGTACTCCAAAATGACGACGACGACGATCACTGCCTCCTCCACATTTACCTGCTTAATCCAATTCTTACATCCTGCGTAACCTGCTTTAGCTAATGACAAGAAGTTTCTTGGCAATTTCCTCCATCCTTGAAAATACCCATAAGCCCCCAACGCAAATGTCTTGTGATGAAGTTTCTATGCACTTTCCTTCCATGGGTAAAAAGGTATTTTCCTATTAATAATTTCACATTTTCCTTTTTTTTCCGTCATGGACTGATTTGGAAGATCAGTTTCCTACAATGGGGTACTACTTGGTGAAACATTCCTCTTGGTACTGTCAAGGAGTTTCAGAGTTATGGCTGGGTTTTTATAATAAAAACCCCTTAAAAAAATTGTGGTGCATTTTTTCTTTAGCCAAGCTTCGCCTTCTTAGACTCTGTCAAAAAAAAAAAAATTTGTCGTACAAGTTGGAAAAAAAAATAAAAAAATGAGTCATTGTAAAATCAGTTCTTACTTGTAATACCTGGCATCAACTAGTGACACTTGTATGTCCAAATCCTAAACGCTACTTCTCAATACCAAAAGGAGAGAGAGAGAAAGGTGAAAGGGGGACACAAATTTCCATTGGAAAAAATGCTAAATATATCTTTTTGTTTTCAAAAAAGCCAAATCTATCATTTTTCCATTTTATTACCGAATTTATCTCTACATATGCTAATTATATCCGGAAATATCCTAAATTCACTAATCGTGGAATGCAGGCTGACGTGACAATAAATTAACTTAAACCCTACACGCTGGATCGAATTTGAAGTGTGGCTTAATTAGGGCTGGGGAAAAATACCGAATATACTGCATACCGCACATACCGTATCGAAAAAATACCGAAAATATCAAAATTTTCGGTATACCGTATTTTTCGGTATGGTATCATACCGTACCATAAGATTTCGGTACGGTAACGGTATAAATTTTTTGATACCGCGGTATATCGCTACCGTACCGAACTTTGGTATATACCACGGTATCGGTATATACCGCGATACCGTTATATACCGTAATATCAGTATGTTGGTATATATAGCGAAGTTCGGTATGCCGGTATATACCGCAATACCGGTATGTCGGTATATAGTGAATGTTCGGTATGTCGGTATATACCGCGATACGGTACGTCGGTATGTACTGAATGTTCGGTATAGCGGTATATACCGAACTTACCGGAATGTCGGTATGGAAACGGTATGAAATATTTCATACTGAAACTTTCGGTATACCGAAATGTTCGGTACGGCAACGGTATGAAATTTTTCATACCGTAAAGTTCGGTAAGGTATACGGTACGGAGAATTTTTTTTGGTATGATACCGTACCGAAAATTACGGTATACCGAAAATTTCGATATTTCTTTTTTCGATACGGTATGTGCGGTATGCGGTATACTCCGTATTTTTTCCAGCCCTAATTGAGAGACACTTCAAATCCCATCCAGCGTGTAGGGTTTAAGTTAATTTATTGTCACGTCAGCAGTCATTCCACGATTAGTGAATTTAGGATATTTCCGGATATAATTAGCATATGTAGAGGATAAATTCGGTAATAAAATAAAAAAGGATAGATTTGACTTTTTTTGAAACAAAAGGGATATATTTGGCCTTTTTTTCAATTTCCATTCAACTTAAAACCCTGAAAAGGTGAAGACTCAATTTTTTTATTTTTATTTTTTTTATGAGCCAAAGCCGGGAAAGGCGAAGATTAAAAATTGATATGCTATATCTGCATATAACACTTTTTACCTTTTTCCTAAACAATCCATTTAAACATACCTAAAATACTTCATAAATACACAAACATATTTTAATAGCACATAGTAGTAGATAGATAAAGCAACATACGACTTGTGAGTTGTGTCAGTGTGTGTGAAAGAGAGAATGGATTCATTCTTACATTGCTTAACAAAATAAGGGATAAAACAGACATGATAACTGAGACAATGAGTGAGGATGGATTTCATCTAGGCTCGATCACAGCTAAATCATTTCCGGAGATAACTTGGCTACATCAAAAGTTACTCGTGCAGGCACAAAGTAGGTTGCTCCATCATCCCATTTGAATAGAAACTTCAAGAATCAGCATTCCATCACACAGTCGAAAAGACAGGTATAAGATAACAAAGAGTGGAAAATGAAGAACAAAACAGGCTAACATGTTTGTGAAGTTTACAAATAAATGCTCAAATCTGAGCTGAAGTCATCGGCTCTTTCTTCCTTGATTACATCAACCATCATCAGGTTGATGTCGTCTTTTTAAAATCAATTTTGTCAACCTTGACCTCTCCATCTATTAGTTCATAAACATACACTACAACACGTAGGCCATCAATGTCCATGAGAACAAAGCTTGGGTTGACATCGTAAGTGATGCTGCTAAAAGCTCCAGTGGCAGAACCCGGATTTATAACCACCCCAGCCTCGTGTTTGTAAGCTGTAAACTGGTGTGTGTGGCCAGTTACCAGAATGTCAACATCCAACTGTCTTTGGAGCATGGCCAACGAGTCCAAGTCACCCCATGGAATAACCTTTCAAAATGGTTTATTTATTTTATGCGTAGAACCACAATTGCTTTGCAATCATGAAGGAGAATGTATCATGATGCCAGAGGATGAAAAGTATACCTGGTGACCATGACATACACCGAGCTTAAACTGGCCAATTGTCAATGTTTTGGTTTCCGGATAGCGTGGCTCCTCGTCGTACTCACCTCGAGTGATGTGTAAATCCGGACAAACAGTTTTCAAGTAGTCATGAACCTCCTGTGAGCAGGGGTGGATTAGATGAAGTAATTCAATAAAATATGACAGTGATTTCCCAAGTCAGTGGAAATGCATGAGTCAGAATTTCATACAGATATATAACGTATCGAAAAAGCAGTAACAGCATAATACAAACAATTTGGGCAAATTATGATACCAAAGCATGGTCATACCTTTTACCTATTTAGATCCGCCAGAATAGTGCATTATTCAGAATTTGGTAAACTTTAAGGCTTAGCATTAAAATTCTCAAATATTTACTTTGATATGTAGAGAGCAGATATGATGATTAACTTCCAAAGCAAACTCAATAGTTTGAGTACAGACAAGGTGGTAGGAGTAACACTATATGGCCAAGAATCTCAAAAGCAATTTAAGCTGCCAATGACGGCAGTACTTTACATGCTAAGTCATATTCTGATTCATTTAATAAACTTCACTGTAAAGCAAGAGTTACTTGTAATTATTGAATCATCCTAATCAACATGCACACAGTCATACAATCAGTGACCCATCATAATGATGAAATAATACCAGTCCACGAATTTCTCAATTCTCATCCTGGGATCATAAATGGATGCCAAGAAAATCAAACCAGAAACTATTTTCCCAGTGTGAATAACATGCAATTCGAAATATTCAGGTGTCAGTTCCTAAAGTGAATGTCCTCCAGGAGAGTAAAAGTACACTTTCGAATTCATATAGATTCTAACCACAACAGGCTAGCAAACTAACAGGCCAAGTTAAATTCATTTCAAGTGTTCTATAAGTATTTTCATGGGGAATGCAATACTTACTTTTGAACTTAAGTTGCCAGTGCAAATGACATGCTGGATCTTTCCAGGAACAAGCATGGACTTGAACTTTGCTGGAAGATCAGGTGCCCTATGAGGTATGTGCAAATCGCCCAATGCCAGAACTAGCACCATCCCTCCAATTACTCAAATAGTCAGATATTTAATCCCTTTTCCCCCAATTTTTCAGTACAATCCAAACTCTGGAGACGAAGAAAAATAGAAGAAGTAAGAATCTCAATACAACTGCACACTACCAAAATTTCCGGGGACAAAAAAAGAGACTAAACTAAAATCAATCAACGCCACATCAACGATCAATCATAAGTCCTAATTTTACAAACGTCCAACAGAATACACAATCTGAATACACAATCTAAAACCGCACAAACTCTGAATACAGAAACTATCATTCGGTACAGCAAGGCACTTCCTCTAATGAAATTGTGCATACTAATTTTCAATACCAGCGACAAACGACAACAATAAAACAATCGAATCTAGAAACGCCATTAAACCAGGGTTACCATGTAAGAATCAAATCTTGATACGCCATCGAACCAGGGTTACTATGTAACAATCAAATCAATCACCTGATAATTCTTCCCTTTTACATCCGAACGCGAGACCGTCCAGATCAAGCCCCTCCTCGTTGACACTCCCCACACAGGCCGCAGCGGGGTAAACTTCCGCTACAATGCACAAATGCAGGAGGCAATCTGCAAGAGTGCGGCGCAAAAGCGTGTTTGGAAATTGAAATCATTTAAGTATTTAAACGCGACTTCGTTTTTTCCTCCTCGATTAGATTTAGTAATGGGCCCAGTCCAACCTAACAAGCTGGGCCAGCCCAACTCTTTTTTTTTTCCTTATTGCAAAATCTCACTTTTGTAGTAATTTATTTTTAATTTTTATTTCTTAATTTATACTCGTATACATCAATCATATACTCGTTTCCTTTTCTAAGGAGTGTCATCATCTTTTTTTTATAGATGTTTTGAAAAAAGTAAGATGAAAAAATTGATTTACCAAAAAATATGCCAAATAGCAGTCATTACAAAATTTGATTTGCTAAAAAATACTATGTCAAAGGAAATGATAACACTTACGGTTAGTTTGGTTGGAAGGATCTTAGATTACCAGTGGGAATGTAATTGCTGGGAATGTAAGATTACTGGGAATATAAGATTGCCGGGAATCTTAATTTTTAGTATTTTAAGATTATTGCGTTTGGTTAGATTGGGAATCTTAGATTTCCATTTCTAATTAATTTACTATAATGTCCTTGAATTTTAATTGAACAAATTTATAAATATGTCATTTTCCTACAAAATAGTGATAATATTTAAACCGATTTATTTTTTATAAATATTTTTAAAAAAAAGTTATATATAATTCATTATATGATAATTAGTAAATTAATGTCACTAAATGCTTATTATTTTTATTTTTTATATAGAAGATAAATAAATTTTAAGCAAATATCAGAATATTTATGTAAAAATATGATTAAATAATTTAACAATTTTCAATTGATTTTAAAATTAAACTCCACATATTTATCATTTTTTAGAATACAAATATCTAAAATTTATTGTTATCCAAAAAATATATCTAAATTTATAAAATAAAAGAAATATAAAATGTAAGGGTATAAATGACAAATTAATATAAAAATATGTGGTAATCTAAGAATACCTACCTCTTGGGTGGGAATCACATTCCCACCCAAAACCCTCAACATTCCCACTTCGGTGGGAATGTGATATTCATACGTCAAAGATGCCGGCGAACCAAACGCAGGCATATAACATTCCCTTCCAAGATTTCCAGTGGGAATCTTGGATGCCCCCAAACCAAACGCCCCCTTACTAGTTACTACAAATGGAGAAAAAAAATGGTCTATTTGGGTGGCATCCAGGAATAATTCAAAAAAGATGTGATGCAATTTATCTGCATATATATAAATGGAATTTTTCACATATAAGATTAAATATAATTTTTTAAATATAATACTTACTTTAGACGTGCAAAATGTCTTACCACAAATCAGCACAAATTTAGAAATCCTAAATTTATTCGATTCAGAAACCCATCCTAACCACCCGTGAGATATACGTGAACATGTGTTACATTTATTACAATCTTCAAATTCAGCCAACTCCACAATCACACTTAATTCTGAATTCAAGTGCTTACACACACCTCTTGAATGTAGCCTCTTCGACAACAGATCTTAGCCTCAATGTGAGAAACTATTGTGGCAAAGCAGCTATGCACTCGACTTCAATTCTTGCATCCAATGGCAGTGCTGCAACCTGGTAGGTTGAGCGTGCTGGTGCAGGTGCCGTAAAATCTGCAGCATATTTCAGCTTATTCATGTTAGAAATGTCAAGTAAAAGGATGTTCGTGGAGTTTTTGAAGTGATTGGGAAATATTTACATTTGCCATAAATTTCATTAACTTTCTTGAAATCTTTGAGGTCAGCCAACCTGCCAAAAGAGAATCATAACATGTTCATAGTGAATGAAACTAGAGTAGAAGTGAAGAACATGTGGAAAGAGTGGAGAAAACACCCACATTATAGTTGTCTTCACAACTGAGGAGTAGTCAGCACCACTTGCTTTGAGTATTTCCCCCATGTTCTTGAGTACCTAGTAGGTCATTATGTATGAGCTCGAATATATAGTAGTATATGTGTTAGCAAATAGCAAGCTTGCTTCATACATCAATAGAACATCCCAAAAGTGTACAAGGAGTACAAGTGTTTCTAGGGAAAATGAGATCGAGATGCATGAAAATTGTTAATGTATTGATAGTGGAAGACAAAAGAAAGAAAATATCAAAAATAGTATCTAATATACCACATGCTTCCCATTTATCTAATTCATTTAATCTAGGAAAGTAGGCTATCAACTCTTCCATCCTGATTTCAGTTCATCCACTATTCAAGACAACTGCAGCGCAAACTCGCTCACAAATCAGAAGAAATTGTTTTAAGGAGATTGTAATTACATAATATATTTTATTATACTCCTACATAGTGGATTAGTGGTAATTACACTTGTAAGTTATGAAATTGCTACGGGATCAGTCTACTGTTATTGATGGATCATGGATTAACAACAACTTCTGAATAAATCCTCTAAAGCTAGGCCATCTACAAGGAACTCAAACCATCACTAACATTGTTCAAATTCTGTGAGTAAATTGAAGTCTTCAACACAAGTTTAGGTGATGCATTGAAAGAAATTGAATTTAGCAGAACCAATGTACACAAGTAATAGTGATTGGATTGTTCAATTCATGTACATATACTCTTTGAGATGTAAGACATGCTGCTTGCATGCTTTTAGCGAGGTTACTCAAGTGCAAACATATTGGAGAAAAAAGGCAGACATTAAGTGGTAATATCATGGCAAACCTGCTCGGTTTGATCTTCTACGTCATCTGAGACAAATTTCCCAGTCTGCATTTTAGCAAGGAAATATCTTATTCTTAGAACCACCATCTCAGATCAGTTGTAAATGCGGGGAGAAAATATGCGCTCCAATTTAAGGATATAACATTTTAACTATTATGAGAATTGAAGTATATATCTAGAAATGACAAACCTCCGGAATAAGGCCAAGAACCCCAGACACAAAAACCAAATTGTTTGCTTTAATAGCTTGAGAATAAGGCCCCAATGCTGCAGGAGCCTTGGCCGTCTGGACAGCTTCCTTGATACCTAGGTAAAGTACCACATTGCAACCGTTTAAGCACAATGCATAATCAATAAATAGCATAGATGCTTCGTTCATATTTAACCAAACAATTCCACACTTTAGACAATGAAAGGCAGAACCATGCTTTCCCGTGTCTGCATAATTGTATATTGTGTGATCCTTTTTATAATCATTTCTTCACTTATGCCAAATTACTAAACTTTGACCCCTAATAATTTTTTATTTAATCAAACTCACGAAGACTCCGTTGGATAAAGCGTATAAAAAACATACTATTACTATATAAGAAGTAAAATCTAATTGGCGTTCACATAATAAGGATATGAAGTAAAATATTGTCATAGAATACTGCAGGGAAGGGGAAGGACTCACTGGAGATGCCTAGAGAACCGACGACCGGTGATCGGCGACAGCTAGAGGCAGTCAAGGATAAGCGTCCACCTCCTGTTGTTAATGGCTTGTTGCTGTGGCTGCGCGGCGCACCTAAATCGATGGCGGGCATGTAGAAGCTTGTCGCGGCGGCGCACCAAGCCATTTTAGAGTTTATCTGAGGCGAAATGATGAGAGTCTCGCTGCCTGCACTGCACACTGGCCACAGTGATAGTGTGATCTGATGAAGCGTGGAAACACAATTGACTTTTCAAATTGGGCCTTCAGTTTTGGGCCATTAAATAAGGTAAATGGGCCTAAATTAACAGTTTATATTCAAATTTGGTCTGACATGAAGGGGCCTAGTGGCCCATTTCACCGACTACTGCGTACGCAATATGCATGCAGATGCAGCACAGCGGCACGTGCGAGGTAGCTCTTCCCCTCCCAACTCAATTTAATGCTCCTCTCTGCTCTGTATTTGCATCTTCTTTTCCTATAAGTCCACACTCTGATTCACTGCAATCTCTCAATTACTCTTTCCCGATCTGTTGAGGCAACTCTTAGAGGAACTTTTCCGCAATCTCCTTACAGAATCGATTATTTCGATCAATTTCAATGCCAATGCTTATCGGTTGGGCGGTGATCAAGGAATGGCTGTGCAGAGACCTGAGAGGTTCGGAGTTCGTGATTTTTCTCAGGCTGGTGAAGAAAGTTGCGGTGTCTCTCTTCACTTGCATTTTTGCGATAGGTTTGTCAATGGATCCGTTGAGATATTAGGCCATTAGGGCTACATGTTTAATGAAATGACTTTTCTTGTATATTGCCGAACGGTGTGCTGATGCGGGGAATACCCGTATTGTGTTTTGATTTTATCCTAGGGTTCTGAAAATTGGGAATTTTTGTGCAGGTGGAGCGACAATTGGGGCAATTAGCGGAGCAATGAAAGGGCAGACGACGGAAACTGGTCTCTGCCGTGGATTTGGGGTTGGAGCGGTGGCAGGGGCGGTAACAGGGGTCCAGTTGATGGATCTGATCGCAAACGGGGAACCATTTTCAAAGGTGAGTTTTTTGCTCTGCCTGCTAACTGTGCATGTAATAATTCGAGTATGGAGCATGCTGTATTTAATATCATGTCCCTTTCAGGATTAAAACTCACCTATATTCTGCAGCCGTCCCTGTCATGTAGATGAATTAGATTTCTATCGTCTTGCAAATATCTAACTAAAAATAGACTTTTGGGCTCAATAATGAATCCCTGCATAATACAGCTATACAAGCCATACAAGCTTTCACGACCCTCTCTTTTTTGAGAAAAAAACAGTTAGTAGTATTTGATCTATTAAAAAAGTCTTTCAAAAACACAATTGGCTTTTAAACTATAGAAGATGGTTGTCATACCAATAAAATTCCACGAAGGATATAATTGATTGTATACATGTGTTAGTATTCAAAAATGAACTTGAGGGGGATAATTGTAATGTTTCATGGCTTCTGTGTATATTCTCCATAGTATAGCTAGATGATGATTAAATGGTAATGATAAACCAATTGTTAAGGTGTCTATATTTTAAATGAAGGGAATCTGAATTTTGAATTGAACTAATGATCTAGCAACGAAGACTCTTTATGAAGCAGAGATTATTTGAAAACATTACACACTACTTTAAGGGTTTCTGGTATTGGTGGACTTAGGATCGGAAATTCAAACCAAACACTGCCATGGTTTTTCAGGTTGCACTAATATGCAGTCTCGTAAATGGGAAGATATTCATGGAATGGGTGAGTCCTGCGGTTCTAAAAGCTTATCAGTGGCAGGTAACCAAGTGATTAGTTAACTCCTCAACATTCATTGAGCTTTCAAATTTCTCAATTAGTTGGCTGCACAGTTGAACACTCTGTAACTGTAGTATGCTACGTCTACAAAACACAGGTGAGTACAATGGAAACCAGTTTGGGAGAAATTTCCGATATATTTGAGGTCAATACAGCAAGAGGCTTATCCCCAGACACAATAAAGGAGTTGCCAATTTATGAGTTTCGTACGTCTGGGACTGCCATATCATGGTCAGAAACCAGCTGTGCCATTTGTTTGCAGGTAAGATCTGAAGTCTGAACCATGGTATCTAGGACCACCTGAATCATTATTGCTAGATATCTCTACTTGATGTCCAAGGTGGTTGAGAAATTTGTCCCTTTTACTTCATACTAGGATTTGAAGGGTGGAGACTCTACAAGATTGCTGCCAACTTGCAGACATTTCTTCCACCGTCATTGCATAGATGCATGGCTCATCCAGCAAGGGAGTTGCCCTTTATGCAGAACAGATGTTTGATGATATTCAGAAGATTAAATGTCAGTGTGTAATGAGAGTGCATAGCCGGGGGCAAAAAGATGGTGCACCGGTTGGTCATTTTAGTTGATAATTCATAAAATGGCCATCCTTGCCTAGTTCCTGGTGTCCATTTTGTACTGTATAGATGAATAGAAACAATATATCAATATGTCATTAGGAACTCATGGAAGATGAATCCGTCCGAGTGCTTATACAAAGTTTGGCTTGAATTATCTTCGGCCATTGTTAGGCTGCATTCCACTGCCAACTGCCAGAAAATGTGAATATTGTGTTGCGCCAATAAAATATCGCATTATATTGTGTTCCTATGCATGTACTTATCTGAGTTGAACTAAAATTTCAATCGTAGTCTTGAGAGTTTCAACTTTCAACAAATAGCAGTCCACACAATTGGATAGATAATTGTGTTATCAATAACTTCAATTATTGAAATTACATGATGAATGAACTGAGAAATGATTGTAAGCAGCATGAGTCATGATCAGTTGATCACAACATGTTGATGATGTTCAAAGACTCCAAGAAGTTGGGATGAAGAATATCGTGGAGAGACATAAAGTAGAAAGCATATAGTTTATGCAATTAGGAGACTGCCGGCTGCCGCACCACGACGCCGATGCATTCCAGAGTCCAGACAACACCAGGCTGCTTTCTTTTCTTTTCTTTTTTTTTTTTTTCTTTTTTGCCCTTTTAAAATACTATACTACATATTCGCACTGGGAGATGTAAGTGAAATTTCATTTCATTCACCACCAGGCTTGGCCATGCATTGGGAGATGTCTTGTGTGAAGAATAAAATAAATCTCATGCTCAAGCGAGTCTCCCTACTCTCCCAACAGGGTTTGGCCACCATAAAAATCAGGTAAAACGAAACAACTACAAGAGCCCGGTTGGGAGGCGGGTTGGCTACTGAGTCTTATTCACATAATAATGCATATGCATCAGTGATCATTCACCACATGTATAATAGGGGATCCATTGGATAATAAAGTCATTAAAGGATTGTCTCTCAAAAAATAGAATTCTGTATACATAACATTTCCTTAAGCTGTCAGAGTCTCATAGCACCTAGAATAACTGAGTTTGTTCATATCAAGTCTACAATTGATATGCATTTCCACCAATCCACTAATAATAATATCTTCCGTATAAGCATAGTTAAACAAGCCAAGACCATATTACTTAGTTTACTGAATTTTTTTAATAACTCTACTTATTAGTTAACCTTAATATATAAGATATTTATTTATTACGGTGCGTTTGGTTGGAGGGATCTTGGATTACCAGTGGGAATGTGATTGCTGGGAATGTAAGATTACTGGGAATATGAGATGACCGGGAATCTTAATTTTTGGTGTTTTAAGATTATTGTGTTTGGTTAGATTGGGAATCTCAGATTTCTATTTCTAATTAATTTACTATAATGTCCTTCAATTTTAATTTATAAATATGTCATTTTGCTACAAAATATTGATAATATTTAAACCAATTTATTTTTAAAAATATAGAAAATTCTGTATATATAATTTATTGTATGATAATTAGTAATTTAATGTAACAAAATTCTTATTATTTTTATTTTGTATATAGAAGATAAATAATTTTAAGCAAAATATGATAATATTTATTTTAAAATATGTTTGAATATTTTACAAAATTTCAATTGATTTTTAAAATTAAATTCCATATATTTATCATTTTTTAAATACAAATATCTAAATTTATCAAATAAAAAGAAGTATAAAAAGTAAGGGTATAAAAGACAAATAGTATCAAAGTAGGAAAAATTGAGGTGGTAATCTAAGATTACCTGCCTCTTGGGTGGAAATCACATTCCTTAGCCAAGATTCCCACCAACGCCCCCTTAAAGATATTTCATAACTAGAAATTTAATAATTTAATTGATTAAGTAAATAAAAATTAAGTAATTTATACTAATAAATCAAAAGTAACTTGTTCATCAATAACTCGTGTTACTTAATGAAGCTAAGGGTATGTTCTGCACGTAACTTTTAGAAGTTTTTGAGAGTTTTAAGAAACTTTTGATTTTACATCAAAACAATAGCCCCGTTATGCACACTAGCTTTTAAAAGTTTAACTCTGAATTGCAGTTTCGAAAAACTCTACAAGCAGAAGCTACCCTGAGTAGCTTTTAGGAGCTTTCCTAAGCTACTTTTCAATTTAATTAATTTTTCTTTTCAAATTACAATTATGAAGTTACAGCTACTTCTATCGAACACTTATGTAAAAACTGATAGCTACCGAACACTAATGTAAAAAATTGATAGCTACCCAACACTTATGTAAAAACTACAGCTCTAGCTCCCTACGGCTGCACCTTACTTATATACGTATAAACATTAAGATTTTTGAAAAAGGAATTACTAAGAAAAAACTTAACTAACATAAACTAGTTAAGAAATTAAATGAAACTGAGTTAATTACCAGTCTACTTACCGGCCAAACGACATTAAATGTTCGTTCGACTTATACAAGGGCATTTAATATTCCTATGTGTATCGACTTATTTAACACAACTACTGCACCAGTTTCAATACAAACTACAAGTGGTTTCTCTGATTCTCTCTCTCTCTCTCTCTCTCAAAAGCTGGAAAAAACAAAAAACAAAAAAAAAAGGAAGAAGAAGAAGAAGAAGAAGAAGAAGAAAGAAAGAAAGAAAGAAAGAAAGAAAGAAAGAAACTTGTATCATTGAAGAATATAAATATTTGTAGATCATATCTCCTTCCTTATTCAGTAGTAATGCTGAGAGTGGAGTTGGAATCGCGAAAGACCATTCCCAAAAATTTAGGCTCCATAGTGTTATGATAATAGTAATATAAAAATAAAAATAAAAAACCACACACACACACGCACACAACAATCAGCCCAAACAAAATTTTTGTAATAGACACTGAACATATCATTACTAGTCATGTTGGTGGCTGCCAGGTCCCCGGTCTGAAGGATTGTCCAGATCCACTTGGCTCTGAAGATCTGAGAAACAATCTTAAACTAATAAGAAATGAAACGTGGCCACCACCATCTTTGCACTCTTCATGGCAAGATAAAATGATTCAAACAATAGCATATTTTGGAAGATTAATTTAACATGATGAAGAAAATGTACATTAAACATTAGAGGGATGGGGTAGGAAACTAACTCTGGCTCTTTAGTGACATGTGCTGGGGCTTCTTTATGTTCTTGGGATTCCCTGCTGATTTTGTCACAACATTTACAGTGCATGATTGATTTTTTGTTAAAAGAATTTTCACAAAACATTCAAAAGCTTCAGTTATGACATGATGGTAACACCGAGATAAAATATTAACCTTGTTCCAGCCTTCTCCTCAGATGCCCTTTTAGCTTCATTGCCTGTTTAAACAGATATATTGAGCCCAATAAAATTACAAGCAGTAATGAGCATGGTATCATTCAATATCAATCTTAAACCTTCCAAAACTTTAGCAACTATAAATAGTAAAAATTACAAAACAACGTGAAGATTTATGCACAAATTAGAGGGAAATCAGCAGCATAACTTAAGGTATACTAATATTTAGGCAATTTGATCTAAGGTATGGAACAGTGGATCCAGGAGAATGTTTTAGTTGGTGATCATTGATCGCTTTACCTAGACAGATACTGAATGGTCAGGATTCAAAAGACAAGATGCTCAAATTAGCAGAAATTAATTTAGAATAGGTAAATTGCCAACAACCTCATTTTTAGTTATGACATTCGGAAAGGCAATAGCACTCTATACATACAGAGAGATAGAACTTAGTACCTTCATCATGAGCACGCAACTGTTGAATAAAGCTTTTCAAGTCAGGGCCAGCAACTTTACCTGTTTTTGATGTTGAAATCCAGTCAACAGAATGCATCATAAAATGAGAAGTTAGAACAGTTTTTGTCAGTTTTTATGAAAAAAACAAATAAGTGAAAGCTTCAAGAAACAAACCAACACTTCCGGCTTGATTTTGGGATTTCTTTTCTTCTTCCTTCTTGAGATCTTGTATACAAAAGAAAATGATTGAGCATTAATATTTACAAGGTCTGAACAACTAAAAAAATTCAGTGGAAAGGCATCATGGTCCTGAGTTTTGGAGTAAACACCTAGCAGGTAACGGGCCATTAGTATACTTATCTTGAGATGCAATAGACCAGCCTTGATAGAGAATTCAGAGTAAGGAGGAATATTAAAGATGTACATTAGCATTGTTCCTTCATAACCATTTTGGAAAAATTCATGTTGCTTCTTTTATTAATCTCCAGAACAAAAATGAGTCTCGATCAAGGTTACTCACTAGCAACATTCAACTTAATGCGTTCTCTCCTTGCCTCCAGCTCTGCCATTTCCTGGAAACCAAACCAACACATTGTCATCCCACTCATTGTAATTATTTTTTGCATGAGAAA
Source organism: Hygrophila difformis (assembly GCA_030278955.1). Classification (NCBI taxonomy): domain Eukaryota; kingdom Viridiplantae; phylum Streptophyta; class Magnoliopsida; order Lamiales; family Acanthaceae; genus Hygrophila; species Hygrophila difformis. The sequence continues at coordinate 6,883,096 of JAOANR010000006.1, forward strand.
AATACTCAATTCTTTGTTCACAATAATGTTGTATAGACAACCCAGGTAAAATCCAGCCAGAACTCCACTACTAATTTTGCATGTGAGGAAGTAGGCCAGTGGCACAAATTCTTGTATACCACTATTCCATTGTTTCTAATTTACACAATAAAGGCAAGAGGGGAACTGAATATATGACAGGAAAACAAGGGTTGCCAAAATATAAAAATGAATGCGGTAATGACAAATTTCCAGCTGAAGCCTGAAAGCCAGTTTCACACAACATTACAAATTTACAATAGGACACATGATGGAAATCACATCCGGTGTAAATAAATTAAGTGCAAGAACAAACGATTGAGCTTTATCCCTACAGCATAAAAATCCAAATAACCCTCAGATATTTAGAAGGGCTTGAATTAAGAAGAAAGAGTACCTCTGGTGTTGGAGCTCTTGCTCGTTGTCCATTCAGCCAACATATCCACTCAACTATAACAGAACTATTGAAGTATGAACAATTACTGCTTATAAAGAAAGGTACACAATCAAATAGAGCATGACTAGCTGGAGATGCTATTTGAAGCATAAATATGGAGCAAAACCATAGGCACAACAACGGAAAACCTTCACGCCATACAGTACACAAAAGGCACAATGAGAATGCACATAACGCACCAGGAATAGTCGTGGGATCATGCTCTCCTTTAAATATAACCCACCTTTTCTCTTTCACTGATGATGATCAATCATGAGAAAGAAAGAAGACACATTATCATGAGAACCATAGAAAACCCAATCTCAGTTAATGTAGAAGCTAAAACTAGGTCTGGATGAAACAGCTGAACTTAATCAAAAGTAAGAGAAGTACATTACCAATATTGAGTAAAGTAAAAGGGAAAAAACCAAGCTTGAATTACCATGAGGAACCAATGAAAGAATGCAAAAAGGAGAGAAACTTACTGAAACCGTCGATTTGCTCAGTTCTAGCGAAGTATTGATTCCCAGCCTTATCCATGCCCATGAACGTCCTCTTGGTGAATAGCCCCGCAAACCTAGCCCACAGCCTCGACATTGATCCCTGGTGCCCAAAAAAACAACGCCCTCGTATTACAGTAATAAATTCAATAGAAACTCCCTAGCAGGATTTTAATTGATCAAAGCCCCGAGTATCAATTGTCGCCAGTCGATGCTGCTTCAGTAGATCGGTAATTCATCGGAACAGTAGGGTTTAACGACAGACTTGAAAATCCCATAGAAGTTGGAGCCTTATTAGAGCCAGAAATCGAAGAGATGCATTGCGAGACAGTAATGTATTGATTGGGCCATGTGCGAAGTTTTGGGCCCAAAAGGACGGCCCATGTGCTACTTGTATGTGTGCATGTGCCGTGTGCGTATGTATCATCAGTGTGTGTTTTAGGGGTGATATCGAGTCGAGTCGAGCTCGAGTATCATGGTATTTGAGCTTGAGCTTGACAACATAGTTCGAGCTCGAGCTCAAGTATCATCGAGTTCGAGTGTAAGTTCGAGTAGTTGGCGTGTTATTTTTTTGCTACGCTCGAGCTTGAATTTGTAGCTTAAGTATGAATTTATTTTATTTTTCTGAACATTTGATTTTGAATTTTAACCATAGCCTAAAAAACATAATTTAATTTGATATTTGAATATTGTGTTGATTATCGTACAACTAAAAATTAGAACTAAAATTCTTTTAAAATATTTTTAAATTTTTTAGAATGACTATTTTTCTTTGTTTAGATATTTTAAATAAGTAATACTCCCTCCGTTTTTTTATAACCTTACCATTTGCATAGTTGATACTATTCATTAAGTAATTTTGATTCAACTTTTTAGCATAGTTGTGTAAGATAAAACATAGTCAATTGAGATATTGTTGGATTCATCTAATCTCGCAGTTTTATAATATCAATTTTTTATAATTTTTACTTGTATATTATTTGAGTTATTAATGATTGAAAATGTATATTGGATTGCGTGCAGAAGAAATAGAGAAGATATAAAAAAACGGAGGGAGTATATTTTTCTTTAATAGAAAATAGAGTGAAGTGTGGGGGAAAGTATGAAATGAAGATTAATTAAAATGTGTGTTAATGGTATTATCGAGTCGAGTCGAGCTCGAGTTCGAGCAGAAGTCGAGTAGTGATAGTCGAGTACGAGTCGAGTTTTTTTCGAGCCGAGTCCCGAGTCGAGTACGAGTAGCACTACTCGTTAATCACCCCTATGTTTGTCCTTTCCTTTCTTTTTGGTTAAAGTTTAAACAATTCTTAGCTCCTATTCACCGCTCCACACGTCACTAGAAGGGAATATAGTATGCGACCAACAGTCCAAATTAAACTCCAAATGTCCAATAGCAGCTGTTCAAGACAAAAATGCACCGTTGTTGAATTTTTTGAATTGTTGAATATATTCGTATGAACCAAGATGGATGTTGATTGTGGTTGTCTTGTTGGTGTTGCCTAACGTCACCCTTCCAATTTTTTCAGGAGATGATCCGATTGGGTGGATTGGTAAGGCAGAACAACAATTCGAATTTGCATGAGGTGGAAGGAAATCGAAGGGTATTACTAGCCATGGTTGCTATGGAAGGCATGGCGCTTAACTGGTTTCGTTATTTCCGATCCCGACATGAAGACGCCTCCTGGCGTGATTTTATACAGGCCATGGTACGACGATTTGATGACCGTTATGCCGGAAGCCCATACGAACGATTGGCTTCACTGAAGCAGGAAGTGGGCGTCGACACTTATATTGACAAGTTTTTGCAACTTGCACAACAGACACCAAATTTAGCTGAAGAGCATGTATTGGGGTATTTTTTAGCGGATTAGATAGGGAAATCCGGAATAGACTGCGTCCTCTAGACCCACGGGACTTGGAAACTGCGATAATGATAAGTCGTAGTGTGGAGATTGAGTTACTGGAATCCCAAGGAAAGAGCCCCAGTCGCTACAACACCATTCGTGCCCTGGCTCCGGTCCGATCCGGGAACACAACAGTCACGACACCACCACGTTACTTGACAGATCGTAGGTCGGAACAAGAAGGTTCAATAACCGGGAGTGCCAGCTCTGCTCACTCAACACTCTCAGGGCATTCCTCAACAAAGACTCAATTTAGACGCCTCTCACCACAGGAGTTTAGTGACTTAAGAGCCAAGGGATTATGCTTCCGTTGTAAGCAGCCATATAGCCCTACACATGAATGTCCCTTGAAACAAATAAGAGCACTACTCATGGAGGAAAGTGAGTCATGGGATGCTGAATTAAAATTATTAGAGGAAGGAGACATGGAAGCAGTAAAGCCTGCACCGGATGACTATATCAAGGCAGCGGGCAGATTCCAACCTTGAGGACAAGGTTGTTCGAAGGAGGGAGGAATTGATAGAGAGCAAGGAAACGGGCTTAGGCCCATTTATTATTTGTTTTTTGGGTTTTGGTTTTGTTAGTATTTAAGGGATTCTTATTAGGGATTTGAGGCATTGAGAAGTTTATTAGAATTTTGAGCCTAAGGCTGGCCAGCGGGTTCTCCCGTTTGGAGGATTTATCTTTTTGTTCTATTATTCAAAATCTATTCTTATCAATTGAATTAAACAACGTTCAATTCCATGATGTAGTAGGAGTCCAGTGGACGAAACCTGCTACTAATTGTCATGATCCATCAAACACACCCCACCTATCTGATTGCCCCACTGGCTGGCTACGTCTCTATAAAGAGTACAAAAACGTCCCCATAGCCATACCCTTTAGAAGACACACCAAACCCACTAATAATCTATCCATTCATTCCTCCCCCAGCACACCCAAAACAAAGTGGCAACCACTTTTTTCCACTACCATTATCCTTTTTACATTACTACAATTTTCAATTACAACCCCCTCTTTAACTTTTCCACTTTTCACTTACAATTAATCTCAGTGCTTCATTACACCTATAAAGCTGATTTTTTGTGTTGTACTACAACAATATTTATCTGCAACATGCTTCTCCTCAAATTCTCTGATTTGTTCCTCAGATTTCTTGTCGTTCCTTTCAGTGTTGCAACCATTTGGATCACTGTTAAAAATCACCAGGACAACCCTGACTATGGAAATTTGGGTTTCCATGATTTCTCAGGACTCAAGTAAGCCACACATGTAGTACATACATATTTCTCCTCTTAATTAATTATTCACCAGTGAATGAATTGGGTGTTGAGAATTGTGATTTGGCTGGTGGGCAGGTACATGGTTTGCATCAGTGGTGTGTCTGCTGGATATGCCCTGTTTGGTGCTGTGTCTTCTTCTCTGAAATGGCTATCCACTCAACCATGGCTTTTCTTTATTGCTGATCAGGTATTAGCAATTGTTTCCGACCTCATCATACTCCAGTATTAGTATATTTTCTGGATTTAAAAATCATGACAAGGAAAAGGGGCTGGGGGAAAATATGAAATATTTGAGCAGCTGTGTTAATATATAATGATCTCCCAGATTAGAGATGTCAGGCTGTGGGAAAAGGCAATCAATTTTCTCAAGTAATGTTTCAGAAAAATCATGTGTCCAAAGGGGCAAAAACGCAAAATGATATGAAGTATTGAAAAACTTACAGGGAAAAAAAAAAGAAGAAGAAGAAATTTTCAATTTGAAAACTTGGATGATAATGAAACCCAGTATTGGGAAGATATTATATCCACAAAATTCCAATTCAATTTCTGTTTCAATTATTTGTCCTGTGAAATATAATTAAGCTTTATAAGCCAAGTATCCAACTTGTATTTGGAATCGAGGCCCATATATACTAGACGACTAGCCGCCTACACTAATATATTGATTGATTAAGATGTGTCTAATACAATATGCATTGGATTTGTTTATTAATGGTGCAGGCACTGGCATACTTATTGGTTACATCAATGGCAGCACAAGTGGAGTTTCTATACTTGGCCTACAAAGGTGACAAGGATGTTTCGTGGAGCGAGGCCTGTGGAACTTATGCAAACTTCTGCACTAAAATGAAAATAGCTGTCTCTCTGCACGTTCTTGCGCTTTGTTGTTTCCTGCTTCTGTCTGTAATATCTGCTTATAGGTTGTTTAGGAGATTCGATCCACCCGTTGCAGCGCATGACCAGGATCAGCCACAAATTACTACTACTACTTGACATGGAGAGAGAGTTGTATTTTGCGTTTTGGAGATAAAAATATCAAGAATAGGCAGAGATAAAGTGAATTCCATGTATTTGTGAGAAAACCCAGAATTATTACTACATATTTTGATGTTTTTTTTGTGACTGGCGATTTTATTAGTTGATTGAATGGAATGATATTATACTCTTTTAGTAAAAAGTTATTAAAACGGTGCACCATGCCTCATTGAGTGCCTTTTTGAAAACTAGTGTGCCACGCAATGGATTATATTGCGTGATTAGCCTTGTTTGTTGGCTGCTTTTGAATAGTTTAGTGTGCACAAGAAAAAAAATACATCCGTGACCATTTTAATTAAAGATGATATGATTCTACTACAAGAGGAAACTCCAAGTTGGAGCCCTCTCTTCTAAAAGTTATCAGAGGCGTTTTGTATTTACACAAGTTAAAAGTGATGTATTGCCTCTCCAAGAATTGAACCGAGTGAGTATGATTATGATGCTCTTAACCAATTAAATAAGGTATTGAGTTCTAATTTCTGAATATAAATGCAATGGTCTACTTCCACTTAATTACTCCCTCCGTTCCAAAATAGTAGTCTTTTTAGAGATGAAAAAGTGTTCCATAATAGTTGTCATTTTGGGTATTTCAATGTAAGTTTTCCAATATTACCCCTTTATTCCCCCAATAATATTCATTCTCTCTCCACCCAAATACATTTCTTGGTAAGTGATAGGGGTAGAAATGGAAGATTGTGTGGTAATAATTATGTTTCTTGGTTTGTGTAATATTTGCTAGAAAGACAACTAAAAAAGAACGGAGGGAGTAGGTATTAAGAAATCCCGTCAACTACTAAAATATATTGAAAAATAAATAGCAACTACTATTACTTTCTCCGTATTCAAAAAATTTTAACATTAATTGTTTTCACGCAATCCAATACACATTTTCAATGAGTAATATCTCAAATTTTATAAAATAAAAAATTATAAAACTTTAATATTATAATAATACTACGTGATTAGACGAATCTAACAAGATCTCACTTGACTATGGTTTATCTTATGTAACTATGTTAAAAAGTCGAATCAAAGTTACTCAATTAATAGTGTTTACTATGCAAACGTTAACATTTAAAAAAAAAATTGAAGGGAGTATTTGTTAAGAATAACCCACACTAATTTAATTTTAAGAATTGAAAAAGGTGCTAGCACCAGCATCATTGTCATTCTCATTTACATGAAGAAAGATAGTTTTATGTTTTTTTGAAAATATATATTAATATATACTCCTTCCTATTATTATATTATAAATTTTGTATGTATATATATATATATATTTTCGGAGCCGATAATAATAAATTTCGTATATTTGATACTATTTAGTATTTAGTAACATTGATAAAAAAATTTAGCGTATTTATATTAAAAAAAATGGTATAATCAAATGAGATGGGATTGGATTTATCTGATTATATAGATTTAGAATAAAAAATTTTTATAATTTTTATTCATTTAAAATATGAATTACTATTAATAATGTATATTCAATGAATGAAAAACAAAAAATGTAGACATATTAAAATACTCAGATAGCATTGTATTATTATTTATTAGTAATAAGAAAACTCGGGGTGGGCGAAGCAAACAAAATCAACCTCAAAAAATAGATGGGGATTGTGACTTAGTCTAAGTGGTTAAGCCCTTAGTTCTCAACCTTTTTAGGGGTGGATTCTCACGCGATTCCTATCCCTCCCTTTATAATTTTATATGGTATGGGCAGTGGCGATTCCAGGAATGAAAATCAGGGTATGCAAACTTAAAAAGAAATTATTAGAGAACAATAAACATGTCAAATTGTCAATTATCACTCTCTTGACATACTGATATTTTTTGAAAAAAAAAATTACTTCATCTACATCTACTTCATCTAATGTGTAACACCCTGATTAATTATTTAAGTATTAATGAGATTAATGATGATTGTTCAGGCTTCAATAATTGACATGGGTCCATGTTGGGCTTTAAAGAGTATTGGAAGCCAATATTAAAAATTGGGAGTTTAACCCACTAGTAAGGAGAAGCAAATAAATGTAGCCCGATTAATTGAAATAAAAGAAGTAGGGAGAAGACACAACACCATGACCCGATCCGGATCAAAACCCACATCTATTAATTAATTTGGGAGCAATAATTGAACCCCAATCATTTCCCCTCCAAACCCGTCAAGTGAGAAAAAAAAATTAAACTAAAGCATTTCATCCCAATTCTTTTCTACCGACACTTAAGAAGGAAATTAAGGATTTCTGAAGGATGGAGCTCTCGGCAAGGGAGATGGTGAGGAGGAGAAGAGCTCGATATTTTAAAGGTATGAAATCTCCATCCTTACTTTCTCATCTTTTTGATTTTTGGGAATTTTGGGGGAAGAGGCGGGTTCCTCAATTTTTAAGGAAGAGAACCGAATCGGAGTTGGGAGCATTGATGGGGGGTTGCCGCAGTTGGAAGGAAAAGGCGTGGTGGAGCTCACCGCCGGCGAGCTGCTGCTCGTGAGAGCAGCGGCGAAGTCGATGCTGCCGCCGGCGGGGTGGATGGTGATGGTGGTCGGGCAGCAGCGGGCGAAGTCCGCTGTGGACAGCAGCGCTGCTGCTGTTGGCGACGGAGTCGTCGCCCTCGGGCGGCGGCGACGGCTGGGCAATGGTGGAGTTGAGCAGGTGGTGGTGACTGGTGGTGATGACAGGTGATGATGGTGGTGACTGTCGGTGGTGGTGGTTTTGGGTGTTCTTCCCATTTTTGGTGGTGTTAGAATTTTGGTTTAATTCTTTCCCTATTGTAGATTTGAGTGTTAGAAGTACAATTTAATTGTTGAATATTGCTTAAATGATAGATTGTAGAAGCTATATGATTTTGGTAATTAGTTAGATAAATTTATAAATTAATCTTAAACTTGTTGATTGAATGTGTAATTAAGTGGAGAATTCATAACAACAACTAAGCGGTTGATTTTTGAGTAATTAGTACTTGAGGTTTGTTAGATCAATTACCTAATTGTATATGGATTTGTAATGTGCCAATTTGAAGTGTTGGAGGTGATTTTTGAATTAATGAGTTGATTCTTAAATAGTGAGGATGTTGAATTGATTGGAAGTGGAAGACTTGGATCCTATGGATTGTTGAAAGATGAAATTCCTTGTTAAAAAAAAACTGGATCAATTGGGTGTTTGAATATTCTAGTAGATTTCGTAATTGTAATTTTCTAAATGTTAAATTTGTTAAAGAAATTGGAGTATTTGAAATGGAATTTGGGTAGGTAATGATTCTTCAGATTTTGATGGAATTTTTTTGTTGAAAGCTTGGCAATTCTCTCAAATATGGTGTTGCTTAAATAAGATATTAAATTTAATTGCCAATAGTTGGAGACTTGCTTGGGTTTGGAAGTAAGATATTATGGAATGATTGATTTGGAATATACTAATTGTTAAAATGGATTGGTTGTTGGTCTGGGAAATTTGGGAAATGGTTTTTATTGCTATTATAGACTTGAGAATTTATTGGGCATAATGGATTTTGAATGACGCTAGTTTTCAATGTTGGAATTGTGATTTATAAATTGTTGAAAGAACTTATGTGTTTAATTATGGAATCAATTGAAGACTTGGGCAATTGGGAGGTTAATTTAATTAACATGGATTTTTCTTATGATTAAGGAATTTTTAACTAGTGAATAGTAGAATTAGAAGAATATATGCGCAACGGGGTTGTTTTCATGACTTGATAGATGATGAATCATTGGTATGTCAATTTTTTTTGTGTTTGGATGTACTTTGGTTGTATATATTAAATTCAAGAGTTAAATAAATTTTGTAAGTGGTTCTTAATTAAACAAGTTGTGATTTTTGGAGTTTTGGAACTAAAGAATCGATAGGAAATTAGAAATTGAGAATTTTGATTGGATAGGAATGAGCATTTTAAATGTATAGTTCTTTTAGAATTTTTGGTTGGATTTATTAAATTGATATTGTAGTTTTGCAGTGAAATTTGAATTTGATAATGAAGATGAGATTTTTAAGGATAAATGTGTATTGGGTAAATCCTTGAATAACTTTAATTGAGAATTGTGAATTTTTTTTATTTAATATTGGTAAATATGAAATCATTGGTGTTAGTTAATTTAATTAACTAATATTATTTTGGTTGGTTGAATTGATTAAATTAGTGGAGTGACTATGTTTTGAATTTCTTGGTATTGTTGGGAAAAGGGACTAATGGTGGGATTGTTGAAAGGGATTGAAAGACGTATATTGTTGTTGGAGATTGGGGATGATGGTATTGATGTTGTGGGAAATATTTTAATTATTATAATGGTATTGTTGTGTAGGGACAACCGTGAACTTGTATTGAAGCCATTGGAAGATTGATGATGTTCAAACGAGAAGCTTTGAAGATTTATAATAATAAGGCAAGGGTTAGAATGGCATAATTGCATAAAGAGATAAGTGGAGATGTTAGACAATGTGAATTTAGATGATTAGGAATATTATTCCTAGGAATGCTTAAAACCTATTTCTAGATAACCTAGACGTATTTAAGTGTTCCACACGAATTGTATGATGTTTCTAGATAACCTAGACGTATTTAAGTGTTCCACACGAATTGTATGATGCCTTAGATGAGCTTGGATTATTAGCCTTAGATGAATCTAAGTGTTCTCGCGAATCATATGTTGCTTTAACAACTAGGTCAAACCTTAGAATCTTAAGGAATACTGGGTGGACGGGTTCCTTGCGCTATGACTTAAGAGAATATTTACTGTTATGCTGAGATTGGTGTATCTCAAGACCATTGTGATGATACTTGACAACTCTTATTATGTGTTCAATCTATGGTTTGGTTTTGGTAAATTATACGTCTTATGAAACCAATGCATGAGCCACATGGTATATGGAATTTCGGATATCGGATGAGGGTAATTGTCCCTCCTACGGGTAGAGCCTGTATGTGTCTATAACCCTAGGCAGTTGGAGTACTGTCTGGGACACCGGTGTTGGTAGTTATAGAGTCCTCTGCATGGCGAGATAAGCCTGTATGTGTCTATAACCCTAGACAGTTGAAAACTAGTCTAGGATGCCGGTGTTAGTAGTTATAGAGTCCTCTGCATGGCGAGAGATGATATTATTTGGTTAATGGATTATGGTGCATTGGATTGGTTTCATCTGACATATAATTTGACTGATGGATTATTGTGTTTTGGATTGGTTTCATCTGACATATACTTGATTATTGGATTATGGTGCACTGGATTGGTTTCATATTTGACATATGTGCAGGGCGAGAGGTGATATTGGTAACTAATGGATTATGGATATGATCATGTTGTATATGAATCGAGGAATATGTTCAGAATTTACTTTCTGTCTTTAGTTATTGTTATTAACTGTTGCTATAGATTCTTTATGATATGCTACTTCTATTCCTTGCCAGTACAACGTTATGTTGTGCTGACACCTTGTCGTTGTTTGGTTGTTTTATAGATCTTCCTACGGACGGCGCAGAACATGATGATGGGGGTATGGGCTGAGCGAACTAGCTAGGGTGCATCTTTATGTTTTTATTTAATTGGAATATATGTTTATACACATTTATGTAGTGTTAATTGTCATTCATAGAGGTGATCGGTGAACCACTTGGATTTTATTATGTGTTAATTTCTGGTATGGGAATTGTGAGCATGTCGATAATTTATTCAGGGCTTGTAGCCCGGATATGCAATGTGATGTTCCTGGGATTGCTCACTGCTTATGATAGTTTTTCTTGCTACAGTTATTTCTTTGTACTTGTATCTAGCCTTGTATTGACTGTCTAAGCTGAGTAATCGACAGTTTAGAACAGTTAATACGGCGGTGACGTCACGAAAATGGTTTCAGATTTCCGGGGCGTCACAGAGTGGTATCAGAGCGGTTTCGCTCCTAAATGTGCTTAAACTTGATAAAAACATGTGGTGAGATGTGCGGGGAATGCATATAGGATAAATTTGCATTGTCATATGCTAGTTAGATTTACTTTTGTTGCATTAGTTTTCTAATTATTTACGGCGCGCCTTGGGGATTTGAGACATGGTTTGGGAAATAACCATGAGCAAATAACAAGGATATCCTAAGGGATCTAGATTTTAATTCAGTTGGCAACTTATCAAATAATTATTGTAATTGAAATCCTCTTTTTGATAATAGACATTCTGTTGTTAAGGCATAGTGCTCTACTTATTCTGTTCATAACTTTTATTTCATTCGAGGACGAATGATCCTAAGGGGGAGAGAATGTAACACCCTGATTAATTATTTAAGTATTAATGAGATTAATGATGATTGTTCAGGCTTCAATAATTGACATGGGTCCATGTTGGGCTTTAAAGAGTATTGGAAGCCAATATTAAAAATTGGGAGTTTAACCCACTAGTAAGGAGAAGCAAATAAATGTAGCCCGATTAATTGAAATAAAAGAAGTAGGGAGAAGACACAACACCATGACCCGATCCGGATCAAAACCCACATCTATTAATTAATTTGGGAGCAATAATTGAACCCCAATCATTTCCCCTCCAAACCCGTCAAGTGAGAAAAAAAAATTAAACTAAAGCATTTCATCCCAATTCTTTTCTACCGACACTTAAGAAGGAAATTAAGGATTTCTGAAGGATGGAGCTCTCGGCAAGGGAGATGGTGAGGAGGAGAAGAGCTCGATATTTTAAAGGTATGAAATCTCCATCCTTACTTTCTCATCTTTTTGATTTTTGGGAATTTTGGGGGAAGAGGCGGGTTCCTCAATTTTTAAGGAAGAGAACCGAATCGGAGTTGGGAGCATTGATGGGGGGTTGCCGCAGTTGGAAGGAAAAGGCGTGGTGGAGCTCACCGCCGGCGAGCTGCTGCTCGTGAGAGCAGCGGCGAAGTCGATGCTGCCGCCGGCGGGGTGGATGGTGATGGTGGTCGGGCAGCAGCGGGCGAAGTCCGCTGTGGACAGCAGCGCTGCTGCTGTTGGCGACGGAGTCGTCGCCCTCGGGCGGCGGCGACGGCTGGGCAATGGTGGAGTTGAGCAGGTGGTGGTGACTGGTGGTGATGACAGGTGATGATGGTGGTGACTGTCGGTGGTGGTGGTTTTGGGTGTTCTTCCCATTTTTGGTGGTGTTAGAATTTTGGTTTAATTCTTTCCCTATTGTAGATTTGAGTGTTAGAAGTACAATTTAATTGTTGAATATTGCTTAAATGATAGATTGTAGAAGCTATATGATTTTGGTAATTAGTTAGATAAATTTATAAATTAATCTTAAACTTGTTGATTGAATGTGTAATTAAGTGGAGAATTCATAACAACAACTAAGCGGTTGATTTTTGAGTAATTAGTACTTGAGGTTTGTTAGATCAATTACCTAATTGTATATGGATTTGTAATGTGCCAATTTGAAGTGTTGGAGGTGATTTTTGAATTAATGAGTTGATTCTTAAATAGTGAGGATGTTGAATTGATTGGAAGTGGAAGACTTGGATCCTATGGATTGTTGAAAGATGAAATTCCTTGTTAAAAAAAAACTGGATCAATTGGGTGTTTGAATATTCTAGTAGATTTCGTAATTGTAATTTTCTAAATGTTAAATTTGTTAAAGAAATTGGAGTATTTGAAATGGAATTTGGGTAGGTAATGATTCTTCAGATTTTGATGGAATTTTTTTGTTGAAAGCTTGGCAATTCTCTCAAATATGGTGTTGCTTAAATAAGATATTAAATTTAATTGCCAATAGTTGGAGACTTGCTTGGGTTTGGAAGTAAGATATTATGGAATGATTGATTTGGAATATACTAATTGTTAAAATGGATTGGTTGTTGGTCTGGGAAATTTGGGAAATGGTTTTTATTGCTATTATAGACTTGAGAATTTATTGGGCATAATGGATTTTGAATGACGCTAGTTTTCAATGTTGGAATTGTGATTTATAAATTGTTGAAAGAACTTATGTGTTTAATTATGGAATCAATTGAAGACTTGGGCAATTGGGAGGTTAATTTAATTAACATGGATTTTTCTTATGATTAAGGAATTTTTAACTAGTGAATAGTAGAATTAGAAGAATATATGCGCAACGGGGTTGTTTTCATGACTTGATAGATGATGAATCATTGGTATGTCAATTTTTTTTGTGTTTGGATGTACTTTGGTTGTATATATTAAATTCAAGAGTTAAATAAATTTTGTAAGTGGTTCTTAATTAAACAAGTTGTGATTTTTGGAGTTTTGGAATTAAAGAATCGATAGGAAATTAGAAATTGAGAATTTTGATTGGATAGGAATGAGCATTTTAAATGTATAGTTCTTTTAGAATTTTTGGTTGGATTTATTAAATTGATATTGTAGTTTTGCAGTGAAATTTGAATTTGATAATGAAGATGAGATTTTTAAGGATAAATGTGTATTGGGTAAATCCTTGAATAACTTTAATTGAGAATTGTGAATTTTTTTTATTTAATATTGGTAAATATGAAATCATTGGTGTTAGTTAATTTAATTAACTAATATTATTTTGGTTGGTTGAATTGATTAAATTAGTGGAGTGACTATGTTTTGAATTTCTTGGTATTGTTGGGAAAAGGGACTAATGGTGGGATTGTTGAAAGGGATTGAAAGACGTATATTGTTGTTGGAGATTGGGGATGATGGTATTGATGTTGTGGGAAATATTTTAATTATTATAATGGTATTGTTGTGTAGGGACAACCGTGAACTTGTATTGAAGCCATTGGAAGATTGATGATGTTCAAACGAGAAGCTTTGAAGATTTATAATAATAAGGCAAGGGTTAGAATGGCATAATTGCATAAAGAGATAAGTGGAGATGTTAGACAATGTGAATTTAGATGATTAGGAATATTATTCCTAGGAATGCTTAAAACCTATTTCTAGATAACCTAGACGTATTTAAGTGTTCCACACGAATTGTATGATGTTTCTAGATAACCTAGACGTATTTAAGTGTTCCACACGAATTGTATGATGCCTTAGATGAGCTTGGATTATTAGCCTTAGATGAATCTAAGTGTTCTCGCGAATCATATGTTGCTTTAACAACTAGGTCAAACCTTAGAATCTTAAGGAATACTGGGTGGACGGGTTCCTTGCGCTATGACTTAAGAGAATATTTACTGTTATGCTGAGATTGGTGTATCTCAAGACCATTGTGATGATACTTGACAACTCTTATTATGTGTTCAATCTATGGTTTGGTTTTGGTAAATTATACGTCTTATGAAACCAATGCATGAGCCACATGGTATATGGAATTTCGGATATCGGATGAGGGTAATTGTCCCTCCTACGGGTAGAGCCTGTATGTGTCTATAACCCTAGGCAGTTGGAGTACTGTCTGGGACACCGGTGTTGGTAGTTATAGAGTCCTCTGCATGGCGAGATAAGCCTGTATGTGTCTATAACCCTAGACAGTTGAAAACTAGTCTAGGATGCCGGTGTTAGTAGTTATAGAGTCCTCTGCATGGCGAGAGATGATATTATTTGGTTAATGGATTATGGTGCATTGGATTGGTTTCATCTGACATATAATTTGACTGATGGATTATTGTGTTTTGGATTGGTTTCATCTGACATATACTTGATTATTGGATTATGGTGCACTGGATTGGTTTCATATTTGACATATGTGCAGGGCGAGAGGTGATATTGGTAACTAATGGATTATGGATATGATCATGTTGTATATGAATCGAGGAATATGTTCAGAATTTACTTTCTGTCTTTAGTTATTGTTATTAACTGTTGCTATAGATTCTTTATGATATGCTACTTCTATTCCTTGCCAGTACAACGTTATGTTGTGCTGACACCTTGTCGTTGTTTGGTTGTTTTATAGATCTTCCTACGGACGGCGCAGAACATGATGATGGGGGTATGGGCTGAGCGAACTAGCTAGGGTGCATCTTTATGTTTTTATTTAATTGGAATATATGTTTATACACATTTATGTAGTGTTAATTGTCATTCATAGAGGTGATCGGTGAACCACTTGGATTTTATTATGTGTTAATTTCTGGTATGGGAATTGTGAGCATGTCGATAATTTATTCAGGGCTTGTAGCCCGGATATGCAATGTGATGTTCCTGGGATTGCTCACTGCTTATGATAGTTTTTCTTGCTACAGTTATTTCTTTGTACTTGTATCTAGCCTTGTATTGACTGTCTAAGCTGAGTAATCGACAGTTTAGAACAGTTAATACGGCGGTGACGTCACGAAAATGGTTTCAGATTTCCGGGGCGTCACATAATGTTTCTTTTCAACATAAAATAATAGTGACTCATTTAATATATAATCACCCGTGTGATTCCGCAAATTAAATTTCACAGTCCTCATTGCATAAAAGACTCTCCAATTCGGATTGGACAATATTAATTATCTTGCTGAAACTCCAAAGATCAACATATAATAGAATTTAAAACACTTTACATTTCTTAGAAATTCTCCAGTTAATATTGGAAATCAAATAGAAATGAAATGTGAAAGTTTTTAGTTAATAGTAAGCAAAAACTAACAATAAAACAATGAACCGGGGAAATCAAATTTCATATTTAAGGGAAGATTCAAAGTTGAATATTGAAGAAAGGATTGAAATGAGTTTGCAGATTCAAGAGTTTGGGTTTCTAGTTGAAGAAATGCTTAGCGAAGGAGAATGGTTAGATATAGAAGATGTTTTTAAGCTAACGGATCAAATTAAATAAGTAAAACTAAGTTAATTTAAAAAAATGGATATATATAATAAAATAAGATAATATACATATAATTATAATTATAAATATGAATATATATATAAACGTATATTATATATAAGTAAATATAAGAATAAATATATAATACTGTATATCTATATAATAAATCCTGAATACTTTTTGGCATGTTCGGACTGTATTGCCCTTATTGAATCTTATATTTTTATCTTAATTTTTATTAAAAAAGATAAACTTAAGGTTACATCTGTAAATCATTACAAAACATCATAAAACATATCTACGGTTATTATCACGACACATCATAAACGCCACATCATCCTCTAAAAAATAGCAGATGCTGACATGTGGCATCTATAAAATCATCTTGAGTTAATTTAATCTATTTGAAATATCTTCAAAAATATCTTTATAAGATTTCATTTATATTTAGAAAATAAATCTATATATTAATATAAAAGATTTTGAGAAAAATCTTTCTATGTATTTTAAAAACATATAAATTGAAAACAAATTAAATTACATAATTATATTTTATATTTTGTAAGTATATAATTAAAATTATATATTATAAATTCTTTAACTTTATATATAATATTATTAAATAAATTTTTATTATAATTATATTAAAATTTGAACCTAAAATATTAACAGAAATCAATAAGCTAAAAAAATTTCAATTAATAATAATCAGTCAATTTATCAAAAAAGTATATATATTTAATACTTCCTCCGTTCCTTTTTAAATGGTATATTTTGACTTTTGTTACTGTTCATTAACTAACTTTGACTCGACTTTTGTTTCGAATAAAAGGGGGGCCGAAGCCAATTTCATTCAACAACTTGAAACGAGTGGTACATGCCCACATAATCGTTTAGTAACGCATTCCTAATCGAGCTTTGACTCGACTTTTTAATACAATTATATAAGATAAAATATAGTCAAGTGAGATCTTGTTGGATTCGTCTAATCGCATAGATTTAGAATATTAAATTTTCATAATTTTTACTTATATGGAATTTGAGTTATTACAGATTAAAAACGTGTATTGGATTGTGTGAAATGTGGGTCCGTAGCATTTATTTAGGAACGGAGGAAGTATTAAATATAAATTTATGGGTGTTAAACAATATAATATAATGCAGAATAAAGTTGGGGTCTGTTTTTTGCCCAAAAATTAGTGTTAAAATAATATTTCCAAGGGAAATAAGGAAATTGATTATTTTTTCTAATACTATAAAGTTGGGGTCTGTTTTTTGCCCAAAAAATAGTTTTATGTACTAATTTTAATTTTTTTTTAATTGGGCGATAGCTTTTGGAAATTGCATTTTTTTTCCTTAAAAAAATAAAAAGATCACAAAAAAAGTATATATATATAGATAGTATTCTTTAAAAGTTTTAGGGATAAATAATCAAAATGGACAGCATATTAAGGAGTAAAATGAAATTTTTAGAACCTTAATAATGCAAACATATAATTTATTCGAATTTTTTTGGTGAGTAACCGGGTATCCCCATGCCATATTGGACCTAAGACTAATCCTTCGAGAATCTGCATGGGCAATAATTAACAGCACCTCTCCCAAAGTAATTTTTTGCATACACAAGGCTCGAACACGAGACTTTGCTTAAGCGACTAGAACCTCAATCCACTCAAGTCAACTGATGTTGGTGAATTTTGAATAGTTTAATGCTATTTTTTTCAATTGCTCTTATTATGTTAGATATAAAAGTCAAACTATATATATTTAATTTTTCAATGGTAAAAGCAATCTATTCTATATTTTGTCCACCTAATTGGGGGTTTGAATTTTATTCATCATCTCATTCTTTCCTCTTTTTTTTTTTTTTTTTTTGGGAAATCGTATTATTTCAAATAAGCACAAATACAATGCTGAACTATTTAGCAACATCCATAAAGTCCGATATCAGCTACCCAACACCAACACTATAAACAGAAATGAGAGATACAACTAATGCCTCGGAACGTTTACAGCAGTGGCCTCCATATCTTATTCTTTTCTTTATTTTTATTTTAAATTTTTGTTGCATGCATTTCCTATCACCATTTAAACAAAAGACTTTAAATCTCATGTAGGGGTGGAAATAGGCTATAGGCCATGCTAGGGTTAGATTTAAACGGCCTAGGCCTATGTCGATTTATTAAGGCCCGAAGGCCTATCTTATAAGCCTAAGCATGACCTATTAAAATTAAATATGCCAGGTTGTAAGCATTTTAAAATCTGATTAAGCCTATTTTAAAATTAAGTTTAAATTATTTTATATATGTCCACATGCAATCATAAGGTTTGAAGATATAAATTTGTGCACTTGGATAAATCTTCATCCATGACTATTATATACGGGAAAAGACAAATATTTTAAAAACCTATATAAAATCAAATTAATAATTATTTTCACATAAAATAACAACAATGATACCACATATTTATATGCAATAAACATAAACATACTAATAATAATGATAATTATGCCCATCCGATTCTCGAGGGATTAGTCTTGGGTCCAGTAAGGCTTGTGATACCTTGGTATTCACATAAAAATATAATGATAACTATGCCAACCTGGTAGATCTGATAGTTTTTTTTTTAAATAAAGTTTGGTCCGGACCTATTTAGCTAAATAGGCTTTCAAAAAAGCTTAAGCTTAGCATATTTATAAAAAAAAATTGGTCTGACATGGTCTTCGATAGACTAAGCCATAGGCTCATGTCGGGTAGCCTGATCTATTCACATCCCTAACCTCATGTAATCCAAAATAAATTATATTCACATTTTACAAACTCATATAAGTTCAACACCAGTGCGCATATAAGTTTAACACCTGTGCGCAGTGGCAGACGCAGAGTGTCTGTGGCAGGGGGCGAGGATGCGACTAAATAGCTTTGCTTTATTTCATCTTTAATTTCCATAGAATAACTATCAATTCATTTTCGTTTATTTTGGATGGCTAATGATGTCACTCTCTTCGTCTAACTCTACATGAGCCTATATCTTTAAAGAATATGTAACCCTATGTTAAAAAGCTCAGTAACAAAGAACTATGTTGTATTCTTTTTCCTCTTCTTCCCCGTAAATTACTGAAAAATGATTCTAATATAATTAAATTTACACGACTGTATAAAATATTAATGCCAAGGTTTTTGTTTGAGGGGCGGAATTATATAAAAATAATTTCTGATATAGCTAAAATAACATAACTATATAAAACTTAATAGGCAAAGTTCGAACTCGGGGGAGCGGCCCCCAAGCCCCCATATAGTTCTGCCACTGTCCGTGCGTAGCGGGCGAAAATATCTAGTACATATAAAAATATAAATAAAAATATATAAAAATATTTTTATTTTTAATTTTTTTTTAAAGTTGAGGGTGGGCAGCTGACCCCCTCAACCCCTCTGCATTCGCTACTGGTTATGGGCTTCCACCACTTCTCTAGCATGTATAGGCTGTTTAGCAAATAAAAAACTAAAAATAGACCAAAGCACCACAAGAGTGACCGGCACCGGCCCAACCAAACCAAGTGTCGGGTCGGGTATTGGCACCGATTTATATGGATACAGTTGAAGGAAATCAGCAGCCCGCAATACATTTACTCGCACACGCTTCGTTCCTTCGGGGCAACTCACGAAACCCTAATTTACGCTACTATTCTCTTATCGATTAGCGTTTCGGCAAATCGGTTGCTCCTTCAACGCCATGGCTAAAAGCTCCTTCAAGTTGGAACATCCCCTCGGTATAATTCGCCTCCGATCATTCATCATACATATTTATCCTCTTGTCCGGGCTTACGTCAAATATATCGACTTTTTAGATGGATTTGCGATCTTACCAACTTGTATTTACGATAACTATTGAAACCTGTTTGTGGCTTTGGCTTGCGATCTTGATAGAATTTCCGTTTGCGTGTGTTTCTGTATGGTAAATTGGTACTTGATCGATTTTAATGGTTGACTTCGTAATTCGGGTATTTTGTGTTGAATTAATTCTATCTGGTTCACATGATCTGTTATATATGTGATAAATTTATGAACACCAGAATTTCCATTCACTTTTATCACACCGGGTGAATTAAGAATTTTTTTGTTATTATCATTTTTTTAAAATATGCTATGACTAAATTCTTGAATAAGTTTTTGTGGAGGAAGGTGAAAACATTAATCCTCTGTACATATTTTTGTATTTTTGACTCTTAGGATATTGTTTAATTCTTACGTTGTGGCTTCCTTTTTGGTTTTTGACTACATCCATTACATTACTATATTGGCCATGTTGCAGAGAGGCGCCAGGCTGAAGCAGCTCGCATCAGAGAGAAATACCCTGACAGAATCCCTGTATTAAAGAATATAAATTTCAATCATCTTTGCTTTCTACATTTTGCAATATTGATGCTTGATATGATCACAATTTCTTAGTCAAATATTTTTCCCCATGATGTAGGTTATTGTTGAGAAGGCCGAAAGAAGCGATATTCCTGACATTGACAAGAAAAAGTTAGTTATTCAGTCATTATCTTCCTGCACTAACATTATATGTACTCGTTAGACTTGTGTGCTTTGTATATTTTGGGTGCTTGATATAATTTAATTTTAGTAGTTCTGATTTATGATGCATCTGTTACATGTATCTAGAGTTAGTATATTCATTTCCTGTTTGTCACTTGTAATGACCCGTGATATGCAGATATCTAGTTCCTGCTGATCTGACTGTTGGACAATTTGTGTATGTTGTCCGCAAAAGAATTAAGCTCAGTGCTGAGAAAGCAATATTCATCTTTGTCAAGAACACTCTACCACCCACAGGTAAGAAAAAACTCGTTAACTGTTGATCCATTCATGATTGGTGTGTTTCTTTGTTCTTTAACAGTCGTTTGTGTTTGTGTGGTGTTGTAGCTGCGATGATGTCTGCAATCTATGAAGAAAATAAGGATGAGGATGGCTTCCTTTACATGACTTACAGTGGCGAGAATACATTTGGATCAATCTGAATGGACGGACTCATCTGAGTTTTATGTATATAGTCTCAAGAATAACATGTAAATTCTCGTTAATTGTATCTATTTATGCTTTGGTGTCTTCAAAAGATTGTTTACAGAAACGATGTCCACATTATTGAATATGCATTACCTCCTGGTACACTTATCCTACTGAAATTCTATATATATCTTGCATAGTTGTTGGTATGGTGGCTGTATTGTCTGTCTTCTTACACTAGAATGATGGAAATTGTGTGATACTGCTAAGACTACCTGTGTTTTAATAATCTGATATGTGGAAGATGTCACTCCGAACCGGACTAGGTTTATCTTTGATTAGTTGTGCTTGTGAGTTGTGGGAAAGTGTTCCCAGGTACACAAAGTTATGGGCACAAAGTTATATACATACATTCCTACTAGTGTACAAGTACTGTCCCTTCCAGTAGTACTACTAGTGTACAAGTCCAACTCCAGGGGTGGGCATGGATGGTTTGATTCGGTTTTTATCAAAATCGAAGATAATCAAAATTCACCAAAGTTTTTTTTTTTTTAAAAAAAACGAATCTAACGAAAACCAAAACCGCCCCATGAACGCCGTTTGGGGTTTTTGGGCAGCTCTATTTCATGTAGCGGCGGGTGGTGTCCTGATTTTGCTACTGGGTGTTGGCCCTTGAATCCTTCTTGTTGTTTGGTCCTTGTACATTTGGGCTAATTTTCTTTTTTTCTTTTCCTCCTTTTTTTTTTGTTTGTTTTGGGCATGTCCTGGCCTGCTCTCTGAAGTGCATGTTGTATGAAAATGTTGTAGTTGGACACTTTTTTATGCCATTATACCACATGCTTAGGCAACTTATAAATAAAATTTTACTTTGAGAAAAAGTGAATGAATTATTTAAAAATTATACCTTTATTTTTCAATGCTAATTATAAATGAGAAATTGAATTAATTATAGAGTTAAATATTTTTCTAGGCCACTAGAAGGAGTCATTTCCGTTTTTAAGCCATCAATTGTTCCTATTATGGTTTTTGGCAATCACAAGGCATTTGGGCTGAATTTATGGCCAATTTGATCAAGTCAACGTCCCAACGGCCGCTTGTGTTGCACTCTCCACGCGATGGTGTAAATGTGGAAATGATCTCTTTCTAATGGTCAATTGATATTCCATCCAATTAATAATGTCTCATTTTTCTTTTTATCCACCTTAACATTTTTGTTTCAGTTTCATTATAAGAAATAATTAAATATTTATCACCAAACATACACTATCACATAACATCAATAAATAATTAGAATTTCAAACCAACTACATTAATAAATTCTAACCAACAGCAGTTCGCTTGAGTGGATTGGGTTCTAGTCGCTTAAGCAAGATCTCAGTTTGAGCCTTGCGTATGCAAAAAACTGCTTTGGGAAGGCGCACTTAATTGCCCATGCAGATGCTCGAGGGATTAGTATTGGGTCCAATGTGGTCTGAGGATACATAGTTATTCACAAAAAAAAAAAAAAAAAATCTACCTAACAACTATACATCATATATATATATATATTAAAAAAAAAAAAGAATAAACCACTACATTAATAAATTCTACCTATAACATCATATATAAATACTACCCCACAATTATAACATCATACATAAAATAGTCCATCTACCTATAAAGTTAATTTTCTATTTTATTACCAAAATAGTCCGCTACAAATGCTAATTATGTCCAAATCAGTTCCTGTTCAATAATTATACTCTAATTGCTGGCGTGACAATGGTTTAAATTTAAACCTGACACGTGGGCATAATATTAGTCCTTTTCTTTTATCTTTTGCAAATTTAGTCATAAACTTTTGTTTTGTTCCATTTAGTCATCTACCCAAATCAATCATTTTTATATTAATTGGCCTCCAACCTTTCAAAATATTTCATTTAAGGCCTAAAATCTTAATTTTTTTTATTACTACTAATCCATTTATCAAATAACTATCAACATATTTCCGTAAATAAAATTAAACACCAAACCTCATACATTGGGTTTGACTGCCTTGTTACCGTGTCTTTCAAGTTTTGGGATTTTACGGACTCTCTTAACCACCACCAACCGTAACTGATGGTTCATTGGTTCTGGTTTCCTTCAGCAACAATTAGCACAACATTACTTTGTTTCCTACCTTAGAATGTAACAATGTTTGAGTAAATAATTTAATTTTAATTTTTATGTAAATGATTTAATTTTACTTTTTGGAATGTTATGTATGCAGAAATCATGGACAATAAAATTCAGGCTATTTTTTAATATTTTAATAATATTTTTAATATTTTTTTTAATAAAATCAATGCTTTCTGTATCCATAACCTTCCAAAAATTCAAGTTAAATCATTTACTCAAAGATTGCTACGTCCTAAGGTAGGGAAACAAAGTAAGGTTGTGTTGATTGTTGCTAAAGTAAACCAGAACCAATAAACTATTAATGAACCATTAGTTACGGTCGGGTGATTATAGAGAGTCTGTAAAATTCCGGTACTTGAAAGACTCGGTAACAAGGTAGTTAAACCCAATGTATGAGGTTTGGTATTTAATTTTATTTATGGAAGTATGTTGGACATTTATTTGATAAATGAATTAGTAATAATAAACAAAAATTTAAGGTTCTGTGCCTGAAATGAAATAATTTGAAAGATTTGAGGCCAATTAATATAAAAATGACTGATTTGGGTAGAGGATTAAATTGAACAAAACAAAAATCTAGGACTGAATTGGCAAAAGATAAAAGAAAATGGACTATTATTATGTCCACGTGTCAGGTTTAAATTTATACCCTTGCCACGTCGGCAATTAGAGCATAATTAGTGAATAAGGGACTGATTTGGACATAATTAGCATTTGTAACGGACTGTTTTGGTAATAAAATAGAAAAAAATACTGATTAAAATTTTTGGAAAAGAAAAATGACGTATTTATCCTTTTTCCCTATAATTTATTATTGTAGTTGGTTTGAAATTTTAGTTATTTATTGATGTTATGTGATGAAGTATATTTAATTATTAATATTTAATTATTTTTTATAATGAAAATGAGACAAAAATGATAGGGTGGATAAAAAGGAAAGTGAGACATAAATAATGGGATGGAGTATCAATTACGCAAAAAAACAAAAACAAAAAAAAAACTAAATTTGGCCATTAGAATGAGAGCATTTCCGCATTTAGGCCATTGCGTGGAGAGTGCAATACACACGGCCCGTTGGGGGCGTTGACTTGGTCAAATTGGCCGCAAATTCGGCCCAAATGCCCTGTGATGCCGAAAACCATAATAGAAATAATTGATGACCTAAAAACGGAAATGACTCCTTGTAGTGGCCTAAAAAATATTTAACTATTAATTAAATAATTTCAACGGAAGGTTAGATGTTCGATTCCCCACCGACCCCCTATCCCTCCCTTTTATTCCTCTTTGTAATTGTATGGTATGGGCTCCCACCACGCTTTCTGAGACCTTCAATGACTCCTCCAAAATTAAATAAGTACTTTTGATCCACAGAGTAAAGAAAAAATTTCTCATACACATGTACAATTGTACATTCTACTAAAAATCAGATATGAAGCACAAAAAATACTCCATAAACATTATATAATATAAATTGAAAAATCAATTAGAAGTTTTGGTGAATTTTTTTTAAAGGAATTATGAAAAGAAAATACAAAGTACTAGTAATTTATTCTATAAAAAAAACTGAAATATTTGCTAATTATTTTAATTTTTAATAGCACTAAAGTAAGTATTTATACCATTAATAATAACTTTTTTTTTTATTGTTTACTTACAAGTATTATCATCCGAAACTTAAATATTTAAAACTAATATAAATAAAAGAGGTAATAACTAAAATAGGCCACTAGAAGCAGTCATTTCCACTTTTGGACCACAATATTTTGATTTAGGAAAATAAGCCGTTATAAGGATTCCGGGCCGGAATTTTGGCCATTTGGACGGAATTCGGGCCGCAATGGCCTAAAAGTGAAAATGACTTCTTCTGGTGGCATATTTTAGTATTTTCAATTATTTTTTATTTTAGTTAACTAAAATAAATAATACTCATTCCGTGCCAATATTTCCGTCCTACTTTTTTTCCTTGTTCCAACATCTTTATTTCATTTTCATTTTAAAAAATAATTAAATATTAATCGTCAAACCTAGCTATCACATCACATTAATAAATAAATATATTCAACTTTCAAACTCACTACCATTACAATCCATAATAATTCCAATCGACCCTACAACCACATATCAATAAATCACAAATAAACAAATAAATAAAAATTGTAAACCCATTACAATCACATTATAAAATTCTTAAGTTACCTTTTTTTAGCACTAATAATAAAACATGTTTATTTTTATTTTATAATTTTTTGAATTTGTATTTGTTTTACTTATGTTGAATTTGTTTTTACTTATTTTATGGAGTAATATATTTGAATTAATATTTATTTTATTTCTTATGTTACTCCATCCATCTCATTAATAGTGTGACAAAATTTTTAGGCAAAGTATAGGTAGGTATATCTACTTTACCCATCGTCTCATTAATGTGATGTGATGGACAGATTTGCGAGTAGTATTTATTTATTTTTTCAAATGAAAATGGAATAAAAATGTTATAACAACAAAAAAGTAAGACATAAATAATGACACAGAATGAAAATTATTTATTTTAATTAATTGCATAAAAAATTAAAGAAAACTAAAATAGGTCACAAGTAGGAGTCATTTCCACTTTTAGGCCATCGCAGCCCGAATTACGCCAAATGGCCTAAATTCGGTCCCGAAATCATTCATCGGCTCATTTTCCTAAATCAAAATATCGTGGCTCAAAAGTGGAAATGACTCATGGTGGCCTATTTTAATTATTATCTCTAAATAAAATACACTTGCATTTTTTTAAAAAAAATTCAGATAAAATTCAAATAAGTTAATTGCTTTAAGGTCTAAAGTAAGAAAGAACTAATATTTCATTATTTATCACAGGAGGCTTGTCTTTCATTTTATTTTTTACGTTTATTCAGTATTTCCAATTTTGTACTTTTGTTGTTTGGACATATTCATTTAAAATAAAAATAAAAACTTCACTGTTAATTTTTTTTTTTAAATTTTTTGCTGAAGTGGAAATTACACAGATTACAAAGAATAAAAAGTAAGTAAGTATAAATTTGTTTGGATTATCCAATTCTCTGGTAAATGAATTTTTTAAAAAAAAAAATAAAATCCCCTTTTTAGAAGTAAACCGCGTTGTAGTCTGTAGTTTGTACTACAGTCAACACCTTCCCCTGATTCATTCGATTTCCTTGGATGGCCCCTCAATCTGCGAACATGGCGTCAAATTCCTGATTCCTCGCAGCATCATTCCCTTTGCTCATCCTGTGGCGCACCAAAATGGAGGCGTCTTTCGTATCCAGAGCCAGGACAGCCATCAATTCCGCCGCTGCAAAAGCGGAGAAAGTCTTTACAGATATAAAGAATTTCGATGCTAACAATCATCGAGGTGCGGGGTTCGCTATCTACACTTGGACTCATCCGATTTCCTATACTTATTTTCTTTACTAATTATAGGATTTTCAAAATTTTCGGTCTGCATTCTTTACTTTATATCTTCTTCTTGACTCAATTCCGTTCAAATCTCAAGATTTGGATAAACAAGCACCTGGCTCATCATCGCCGGAGGCCCAGAAGGGCGCAAATGAATCGAAGGTAATTATGTTTTCTTTTTAGATTTATTTTTCAGCGTATTGATTGCCGAAAATGTTTGATCGAGCTGTTGAGGTTTTGGAAGGTTGCTAATTTTATGGCGTCGGAATCTTTATCTGACTGAATGGGTACAACAGGCGATGGAATTGGATTTAGAATTCACTTTGAAGTCGATTCATCTGCTTTCGTTTTTTCCGTGATTCGCATATGTCGTGTGTGTTGTTGAATATACTTTAGATATTGGCGTTCCTGTGTTGTTATTACTACAATTTTGGTGCGGTTCGATTCATTTAATTCATTTTTCTCAGTATTTTCTGTTCTACTATTTCTTAGTGTTCTTATGAGACCTTCAATGTTCTATTACGGGTTAGCATGCCTTAGGGATTGCCTATGCAAATCGTTAAAGATGCGCATCTTCTTTGCTAAGTACTATATTTGGGTAGGGCTATGTACGCGAATGTGGTAGTTTGGTAGCTCCTGTACAAATGGAAATAAGTTTGAACAGAATTAACACAAAAGAACCTGAATCATTATTCAGAATTAGTTTCTACTTGGATTGCAGGATTCCAATGAGGTGAGGAAAACTAAAACAAAGCCAAAGCCAATAAAAATCAAGCAAGATTGGCATGAGAGATTAAAGAACATAAGAATAGGCAAAAAAGGAGCTGAAGATTACAAGAGGCCCGAGAATTCAACAATGGCGTATGCAATTTTTGATGACAATTTGTACCTGATGGGTGAGAGAGAGTTCTCTCTCTCAAAGGTAAGCCGATAACTTAGAATTGTTTACGGATTAGATTCTGTTGATTTGATATTGCACAAAAGATGGGGTGTTATTTATTTATCCCTTCTGGAAGGTGAGGTTCGGTTTTCTAATCCTCAATCTAAGAACTTTGGAAACTGATTACTGCAACTTTTGAGATAATAATGGCAAACAGTAAAATTGTTGTGAGCTTGGTTCTTTCAAGTGTTCTTATAAATTTTTTTCAATATTTTTCTATTACATGCTTGATTGCGCATTTGTTTGTGGTTTAATGGGCTCTGAAACGGTTGGGTTGCAGTATCTTGCGTTACAGTTGATATTATCTAGTGAAAGTTCATTTGTGCTTCGTGTTTCAACAGGACTGTTGCTTTTAGTTTAGGTTTCTACAACTATTGAACTCCTGTGCTTTAGCTGAGCTGATGAATTCTCTTGGAAGAATTAAAATGTATGGTGATAAATGTTTAAAATATTTTCCTCTACAGGATTCAGCAGAAGGAGCATTAGTAGAAAGTTCAAAACCTACTGACACTGACATTATTCCTTCATCATTTATGGTGAAACAGTTGGCTGTGGCCATCGAGTAAGAATTCTTATAACTGCCATTCGGAAATTTTCTGTGATTATGTTGTAAGATGCATTAGCATATATAGCCAGTGCAGCAACCTAATTGTTGCTACCTTTGGTATCTTATTCAATAAAAAATATCTAAATTTGTTGATTACTTGATTTGATTGTTTCTTTTTAATTAATTTGTATGACTTATTTATGCATTTTATGTGGAATCTTGGCTATTAACTCGTAACGTATTTTATAATTGCTTGCCTGCTTTGTCCATTCTTAGGTCTGGCCAGAGTTACAACTCCATGAAGGATCTCCTTGCTTCATCTACAAATTCTTCACCTATCAGAGAGAGGGCTAGCAAAAGCATTTCAGCTGTGAAGTCCCTGGTGCTACGAGAAAAGGAAGATAAGTTGACCAGTGAGTTTGGTACTGATGAGAAGGTCCTCTCTGTACTCAATGTATTGCTCAATGCAGGTAGATAAATTGATAACCCTGTAACAGAAGAATACTGTTTTTTGTTTTTCCTTGTTTCAACACTAGTACTCCCTCCGTTTTTTTTAAAGGTTACGTTTTGACTTTTTTTTTACTGTTCATTGTAGCACTTTGACTTCTAGTTTTGTTATAGTTATAGAAGACAAAATATAGCCAAGTGAGATCTTGTTGGATTCGTCTCATCTTGTAGTTTTTAAATATCAAATTTTTAGAATTTTTACTTGTACCGAATTTGAGTTATTAATCGTTGAAAATGTGCATTGGCATACGTGCAAATGAGAAGTGTAACCTTAAAAAAAATGGAGGAAGTATTATTTTTGAAAAAAATTAGATGGTTTATTTGTTGTATGGCGCGTGGGTTGGATGAATTTACATTTGGCAATTTTTTAATTTTTTTTCTTGCTGTTCTTTGTTGATTATTCACTTCTGGTGTGCCATCGGCAAGGTACTTGCAGAAGGACATTTTACAGGGAGGACCGTCTCTGGTTTGGAAGCACAGATAAAAACTACATCTTTACTTAAAGAGATTCATGGTGCTCCTGTTGAAAGTTTTGTAGTTAAGCTCTCTGAAGCTGTTGGCTGCTTTAAAACACTGCGGAAGATGGCATTGTTTTGGTCAAGGGTTGTTTCTGAAGTAAGTGAGCCCACATTAATATACAATTTGGAATTTCCATTACATATTGCATACAAGATTGTGCAGAAGCATTTCGATTTTTGCACTTGCTTTTCATGTTAAGTTATATTCTTGGGTCCTCTCTCCAATTATTATATATGCTATCCTGCTGCCCAAACCAGCTTAATTAGTATTGTATATGCTATCCTGCTACCCAGTACATTCCACAACTGCAAGACCTAGTACGTTCCACAATGATGTGTATCTAATCATATTCTTACTTACCAATTCATAATTGGAAACTTAGTATTGGAAAAAGTTAGCTTTTGTAGCCCCTCCCTGGTATTATTATATTAACTAAGTACAGATTATGATACACCAGGTAGTCTGGATGCGTAATAACGTGTTTAGTAGCTTTATGAAGATGAATAAGGTTATCCTTGAACATTGATGAAAAATGTGTTAATTTCCTTTTCTTAATTCCCCACGATAGTAAGAAAAATAGCTCTGATTGACGTTTTATGAGATCAACTATGGTGCTAGGCTGAAAGGTGGTTATGTTGTTGTCCTGGACAAAATTATCACGCCTCACCTTTTTCATACTTTACCGTGGTTGCACTACCTCATGCTTCTGTAATTACAATCTCTCTGTATTGCAGCTGAGGAGACTTTGGTATGAAGGACAATATATACCTGGGGTTCCACCAGATGATGTCCCCGACCTCAATTCTTGCCTGTTATATCAACAATTACAGGTCATCAACTGTTGCATTTCCAGAAAGCGTCGCCACATTGTTGCAGTTGAATCACTTGAATCTGTTACATCTCAAGCTGAGGCTGCTCCTGTGTCTGATGGCACACTTCCCCTAGACCCTTGTTTTTATGCGAGAACCAAGTCTGGAGAGCTTGTCCTTCGACTGGGAGCTGACAGAGAATGCAACATGGCAATGCTAGAAACTGGTGACCCGATATACGCTCCTGTGGTGCAAGTTAGTCAAAGGATAAAATTTAAAATAAAGCAACTAGATTGATAACATGATAAATCTTAAAATATGTCAAGAATATCCTTGTGCTGAGGCCTGAGTGATGCACATATTTGCAGGAACCACCTCTGCTAACTGAAGACCTGATCAAGGAGACAGAGGAATTTGTACTCAGAACAGGAAGGTCTGTAAAATGTGAAATTGTCTTATAGTTACTCTAATTCATTTATTTTCAACATATTTTTATGTGAGTATTCAAAAAAAAAAAAACAAAAAAAACCACTGAATAAGTTTATAAAATATTAATAATTTCTGCGCATCTATTTTGTGATTTTGCATAAAAAAATTATATACTGATTTCTTTTAGTTGTTTTGTAGTAATGTTTGATTTTTAGATCCTGTTCCAAACTGATCTAAAATGGTCAATTCCAAATTCATGGATGTTACATTCACTGATTCATTTATGGAAGTCTCTGTAATACCTACTTTTGCTCTTAACTTTCTTTAAAGACTTGGAATTCCTTATAGAATCCTTTCCCCCTGTGTAAATTATGAATTAGAAATGTGTGTCTGGAATGGTGACATTTGTCCTTAATGGTAATCTATAATGGTTTGAGTGCCTATAATGCGCTGGTAAACATCTAGGTGCAGCTTATTAAATCAGGCACACCAATTTGTAATACACAGATATTGTGGACTGAAGATACTTGTCTCTCCTCTGTTTCTCTACATTTGCTGACATAAATTGACTCCATTCATTTGCCTCAGTGTTGGAGCAGGATGCTCCCAGCTGCTTGCTGACATGCAGGCCTTCAAGGTGAAATTTCAATATAATATGCTTTCCATTATTTGATTATTTTATTTTATTTTTCTAGCTCTTCATCTTCATCATTTGGGCTATGAGCTTCACGGCTCTAATTAGCACAATTTTCTTGGTTGCTGTCATCAGGCAGCGAATCCTGGGTCTATATTAGAGGATTTTGTAAGATGGCATTCCCCTCCTGATTGGGTGGAAGCTGACCATCCTGACTTTGACAACACGGCCAATGGAGGTGACTCGTCCGTTAAGGGGCAACTGAGTCAGCGAATGCAAAAGGAAGGTAAAAAGATAGTTTATGAAAACATTCTAATTTTTTTGGTATGTATATTATACGCCACAGTTTAAAGTTTGCCCCGCAAGGAACTGTGGCAGAAAGTCCATTTCCGGCTAATTTTTTAAAGAAATCCTAAAGATTTTTGTGATTATGAGTTCTTCCTGATGGATAGGCAATTTATGGCGCGAACTTTGGGAAACATCAAAACCAGTGCCAGCTGTCAAACAGGCGCCACTTTATGACGAGGACCTGGCTGTGTAAGCTTTAATTAAATCAGTATAGCCTAACTTAAACTATTTTTCACTAGATTTAACAAGGAATAACAACACAATCCCATTATGCAGGGAAGGAATTCTGGATTTTATGGAGGAAATTTCTCCTGCTGATCTTTTTAAACAGCTCCTCATTGCTCTTGTAAGTGTTCCTCTTGTATCACAATTTATTAACTGTAGTCGTGCATCGATTTTCTTTGATTCCTTGAATCGATACTTGGAGATGTTATTGTGGGCTGGTAAATCTTTTACTGATGTTATAATTTCATTCTACTTTTTTATTTTTTATTTTTATTTTTATTTATTTATTTTTTTCTTTTTCCTGAAATCTCTTTCTTTGTAAAATTTCAGTTAGGTTCAGGACTAGTAATTGCTGATGCCATTCTATCCTCAAATCCAAGCTTGTCTAATTTGTTCAATGAGTGCAAAAACTTCATTGTCAGAACATGTCAAGGCAGTACCTGGGTTGATAAGCTCGATGATATTTGCCAGGTAAGTCTTATTATGCACAGATGAGACTGGTTGAACTAATGCAAAACTAAGCCTAATCTAGACCAAGAGTCGATTTTGAAAGAACAGAGTGAACTTTTAAAGACTAATCGGGCATGAGTTTAAAAGAGGCATAAAATGATTTAAATCATGGTTCTGAGATCTAAATTAATTGGTATAATCCCTTTATTTTCGTCGTTAGTTTGTATCTGTTGTCATAAAGGCTCAACGCTCGAGCAATAATGGAATTTGGTATGAAATTGAAAGTGATTTACGAGTGTGTAAAATGTGCTTTAACATTTTCATTTTACATTCAGTTTCACACATTATCAACACCAACACGTAAAACATGCATATACTTGCTATTGCAGGTTTATGAAACATTGGAGGCAATGCTTCTCAACCCAGATGAAGTAATAAACGTGACAGTACAGCCTGAAGAAACCAGAGCAACCGGCGAACTGAGAAGCCGTTTCAAGAAACTCACCTTGATCTTTGGTGGGAAACATAAGTCTTCGTCTAAAGATTCGAAGAACAATGAGGATAGCCCCGTTCGCCAGCAATTCTCTTCCATGTTTTCAAAGAAGCCTCCAAAACCAATGCCATCTCCGTCAGATGGACCCTCGGGTTCTCTTGACAATGACTGGACACTTGTATAGTCAAAGTGCTGCAAGTTCGCTCATATTCTTTGCTGGTTCGAAGTATGATGAGAGAGGGAATTATTGCTTGTTTGATTCATTAATATATGGAAAATAAAGAGATTGTCATCATAATTTATTATTTGTCTACTCCCTCCATTCCTTTTTAGTTGTCTCTTTCAGCTCAATTTCAATAACCAAGGTTTGCATTAATTAACTCATGAATTTATATTTTAATCCTTCAACTTAACTCATTCTTAATAAATGTCAACAAGTAGCATTTATGTAAAGTGAAGGGCAATATGGTAAAAATACAGCATAACTATCTATAACTACCTAAAAATGACAACTATTTTGAAATACTTTTTACTCTCTAAAAAGACAACTAAAAAGTAACTTAGGGAGTATTAAGGTTGAGATAAGCCGCTGCTTTTGGGGGTGTGTGTATAATTAACCAGGGTTAATATCCATTCTCTGTTTTGGTGGAATCGATGAAGTTTCTTTGAATACGTGAGAAAATTGTTCGATAAATCATTGGATATTATTAATGTACTCAAACTCGATTTTGATTGAGCTCAAAATGTAAAAAAGGTTAAATACGTGCATTATATTTTTCAAAAAATCTAAATCAGTCTATTTTTCACGATTTATGCCATAATTGCTGATATGGCAATGGTTTAAATTTAAACCTGACACTTGGGCATAATATTAGTCCTTTTCTTTTATCTTTTGTCAATTCAGTTCTAAACTTTTGTTTTGTTCCACTTAGTCCTCTACCAAAATCAGCCATTTTTATATTAATTGGCCTCAAACCTTTTAAATTATTTTATTTCAGGCCCTGAACCTTAATTTTTTTTTTATTATTAGTTCATTAATCAAATAGATGCCAACATACTTGTGTAAATAAAATTAAACACCAAACCTCATACATTGGGTTTGGCTGCCTTGTTACAGGGTCTTCCAAGCTCCGGGATTTTACAGACTCCCTCCAGCCACCCGACCGCAACCGATGGTTCATTCGTTTTGGTTTCCTTAAGGAACAATCAGAGCAATCATACTTTCTTTCCTATCTTAGGACGTAGTAAGGTTTGAGTAAATAATTTAATTTTAAATTTTGGATAAATGATTTAATTTTACTTCTTGGAAGGTTATGGATGCAGGAAGCCTGGACAATAAAATTCAGGCTATTTTTTTAAAATACTTTTAATAATATTTAAATAATATTTTTAATATTTTTCCAATAAGATCAAGGCTTCATGTATCTATAACCTTCCAAAAATTAAAATTAAATCATTTACTCAAACATTGCTACGTCCTAAGGTAGGAAACAAAGTAGGATTGTGCTGATTGTTGCTGAAGGAAACCATAACCAATGAGCCATCAGTTGCGATCGGGTGGTTGGATGGAGTCCGTGAAATTCCGGAGCTTGGAAGACCCAGTAATAAGGCAGTCAAACCCAATGTATGAGGTTTGGTATTGAATTTTATCTACGGAAGTATGTTGGACATTTATTTGATAAATGGACTAATAATAATAAAAATATAAGGTTCTGGGTCTGAAATGAAATAATTTAAAACTTTGGAGGCCAAGTAATATAAAAATGATTGATTTGGGTAGAGGACTAAATGGAACAAAACAAAAGTTTAGGACTGAATTGGTGAAAGATAAAAGAAAAATGACTAATATTATGCCCACGTGTTAGGTTTAAAATTAAACCATTGCCACGTCAGTAATTAGGGTATAATTAGTGAAAACTGGACTGATTTGTACATAATTAGTATTTGTAGCGGACTGTTTTGGTAATAAATAAAAAAAGACTGATTTGAATTTTTGGAAAAGATAATGGACGTATTTATCCTTTTTTTTTCCAGCTCAAAATTGTTTGATAAATTGCCACATTATATTTGATTTTAGTCCAAACATTACCTTGCAATATAAATTCAATTCACTTTATCGAGTATGGTATATTCGAGCTCGAGCTTGATGAATTCAAGTTTGAAACAAGTAACCTATTAAGCTACTTAATGAGCAACGACATTGAACAACTTAACCCATGTGCACCCCTTGTCTTGTCTGATGGCATTGACAAAAGGACAAATGAAGCCTTGTGAATAGGAAACACACAATATTGACACTACTGATCGAGTACTTACAAGGGAAAATCTAGCTCACAGCCGACAACATACAATTTTGTAAAGGCCCCAAAATCTTGGCTCATTACTACAACAATCTGGTCACCCTCGACCCCCCACAAGGGCACAAATTTGGTCCAAAAAGAATGATAGGCTAAGCAAACAAACATATAGATATTAGATCATGAAAATTGTCATATGTTGTTTTTTTTTTTTTTTTTTTGCGGAACAGCCTATACAGGCTAGAGAAGTGGTGGGGCCCATGCCACACAATTACAAAGGGGAAAAGGGGAAGGATAGGGGCCGGGTGGGAATCGAACCCTCAACCTAAAGGTTGAGAGCCAGGGGCTTAACCACTTGGGCTAAGTCCCAATCCCTTATATGTTGTTAAGATGGCACAAACACAAATTTCAAGACAGGTCACTAAAAATTAAAGATGACTTTTTTAAATACCGGCCCTTTATCCCCTTTACCTTAATTAATTCGGAATAATTAAAGGTGATAATTACTAATAATGGGTTGACTGAATAACATCAGGGCCGTCTTGATCCTTTTGGGGGCCCGGAGCAAATTCTTTATTTAGGCCCCACATAATGATAAAAAAAAGGCATATTTTTTTTATTAATTAGTAAATTTTTAAAATATTAAGTGCTATAAAAGAACATATAAAAAAAGAGTATTCTAACAAATTATAAGATGTAGTTTACCAAAAAAAATGATTATAAGATATGGTGTTGTTCAATTGATAGAAGCTTAAAAAAATTGGAAGTCATGGTAACCCACTTCCTGTTGGTAAAGAGTTTGTTTGGATTTGAAAATACAATGTGAGATAGAATGGAAGCTAAAAAATGAATTAGATTGTATAAAGAATGAGATAAAAATAGAAGTGGAAAAGATTAATGTACGTACTTCAATGGCCTATTACTTCAATTGTGTAGTTGAAAAGAAAAAAAAATTATACAGATAAATTTTGATGGTATAGAAAATTTTAAAAGAAAATTAAAAATTTAAAAATTAAAAAAAAAGTGGGGCCCCCAAAATTTGGGGGCCCTGAGCGGGGGGGCCACTGGCTCCCCCTTGGAGCCGGGCCTGAATAACATGAGAGCCACAAAAACACAGTTCGCATGTTATTGAATTGAAGACTCAACTCAGATCAGAGCTAGGGCTAAGACAATGAGCTCATGATCGATCTTTAGTTTGACTACTCGATCACAAGGAAATGAGGAATGTATAATTCAGCACAAGCTTTTATTGTCTAGAAAGTGAGTGGAAAAATTGACCAACCATGGAACCCTCCCTCACGCAAAAAAACCCAGAATAAAAATCAATAAAAATGTGTATATAAATGTTATTCCATATTTTAATCACTTCATTTTTTTTTTTACATATTAATACAACTTAATCATATATACTTCGATATGATTGAGGGAAATGAAAACATGAAAGAACCATAACAAAGCTAAGAATAACAATAATAATAATAATAATAAATCCTGATACATTGATATATGAAAATTGTTGAGAAGAAAATTATACCTCTCTTGGTTTCACAGATGAAACTAAAATGTTGTAGTTGAGACAGGCAATCGGACTGCAACTGGGTTGCCTATTAAAGCCCCGATATATGATTGATGTAAACATTGATTGAAACGAGATGATGAGAGTCACCCAAAAAGAAAATTTAAAAAAAATATATAAAAAAATGAAAGAATAATCCAAATCAAACAAAATAAAAAATGGCAAGTGGCACCGCCGCATCATGGAGAAACAACAAACTTGTATGAAGAATGAGCGATGAGCGTGGCAACAAGCTAAGCAAATTGTTGAACTGGTCCATAATGTTTGTCAGGTTGATCAAAATATTTTTTCGGACAGACAAACAAGTCGCAAGTTGGATGGTGCTTTTGATATGGCATTAAAGTTTGTATAAATACCCGATGGGGGGGCAGGTAAGCAAGCTGCAGTGATCAGCGTTGCATGATCCTGCTTCGAACACCTGAGCCAATCTCTGGCCATCAATGACATCAAAGTATCAACGGCGTGGATTCATCCAGAGAGGCGCTGCGGAAAGAAGCCCCCGGACTGGAGAATGACTGATGTTTGTTTGTTGGGCAAATAATGTGCTAGCTAAGATGTGACGACATATTAATATATACCTATGCTCTTCTCGTATAAGTGCTCCACTTCTGCATTTTATGTAGTCCAAGATACATTTTTAAATTTTTATAACTCAAATTGTATATAAGTAAAAATTATAAAAATTTGATATTCTAAAACTACGTCATTAGACGAATCTAATAAGATCTCACTTGACTATGTTTTATCTTATGAAACTATATGAAAAAATTAAATCAAAGTTACTCAATGAATAATTACTACTATGGAAATTGAACACTTAAATGAGAACGGAGGTAGTATATACTCCCTCCGTCCCACAATAATTTTCCCATTTTATTTCTGCACACAATCCAATGCACATTTTAAATTATTAATATCTCAAAATATATACAAGTAGAAATTATGTAAAATATATATTCTAAAACTATACGATTAGACGAATCTAACAAGACCGAACTCGAATATTTTTTTTCAAATATATAATTACAATAATATCGAGTCAAAGTTGAACAATGAACAATGTCAAAAAGTCAAATGAGAACATTATTGTGGGACGGATGTAGTATGTATGTTCAAAGTGCTTTTGCTCTCCAACTTGCACATATACTACTAGTATATATAGAGCAACTTGGCTGTACGGTCTGTCACCTTGTTGTTCAATCAGAGATGTCCGAGTATTGGGTTTTTACTATTCTCCTTTAATTTATTCTTTAGCATTTTCACCCTTGTTTAATTAGGTACTACTATTAATTAAGACAAGCTAAGAAATCTGATGGCTCAAATTAAATTTACTAATAGAATTAAGAAAACAAGCTAGACAGATTCATATTAATTCATAAGTATATATAGCCCTGCTGGTTAATATCTAAAAGATGAAATGACTTGATTATACACAAACATCAGTAGTGGATATCTGCTGGGTCTAATGGTTTACGATTGTATTGGCAAAGAATAAACAAATACATTATTAAATTAAATTAAACAGTACTGGAATAATATTAAAGGCATTGGTCCAAGTTGATACATACTTGGATATATTAAACGGCCAACTGATGACCATATAATAATGCAATTGCAAAAGATGATAATTAAATTGCAGAGGTCACATGTGTTTGTGTGTGTTGTTCTTGTTGCGGGCCGCAAGGCGCTGTGAGGAGAGATATACATACATAAATACTACTACTACTACTACTAGAAGGGAACTAATTAATTGGCAGTGTACATCCTTCCTCAAATACTTCCTCCTTTTTTTTTTACTTCACCCATCCTGCACTGCACGCAATCCAATGCATATTTTCAATCATCAATATCTCATATTATATATAAGTAAAAATTATAAAAATTTGATATTCCAAAACTACGTGATTAGACGAATCTAACAAGATCTCACTTGACTATGTTTTATCTTATATAATTATATGAAAAAATTGAATTAAAGTTATTCAATAAATAGTATCTACTATGCTAAGGGTGAAATTAAAAAAAAACGGAGGGAGTAACTACTACGACAGTCATCCTTTCAACAGTCACTGCGGCAGCCACGTGCTTGCATTCAATAAGTAGTACTAATATGATCAAGTCACCAACAACTAATTTACTATATCTCATAAGTAGTACTCCCTCCGTCCCACGAAGTTTGAACCATATTCCTTTTTGGGGTGTCCCACGAAGTTTGAACCTTTTCCGTTTTTAGAAAAATTAAATTAATATAAGTTTGATTAGAATCTTAATTATTGTCAAATCTCATTAAAAATACTTACTTTTACTATTCTGCACAAATTCCAATGCATTATTACTTTCCTATACAAAGTTCCTTATATTTCTTTAACTCTTAATATTACAAAATTGATACAAATAAAAATTGTATAAAATATATATTCTAAAACTACACGATTAGACGATTCTAACAAGACCACACTTGAATATTTTTCTCAAATTACATCACTACGATAATATTAAGTCAAAGTTAAACAATAAACAGTATCAAAATTCATTATAATCTTAAACACAAATACCCACACCACTTTAATTATTAAACTCCACTACCTAAATTACCGTGCCCAAAAGAAAGGCTTCAATCTTCGTGGGACGGAGGGAGTATATACTCCGGACGAAGTTGAATTCATATTTTTTTTTGGGGTATTCCACGAAGTTTGATCACTTTCCCTTTTTAGAAAAATTAAATTAATATAAGTTTGATTAGAAACTTAATTATTGTCAAATAACATTAAAAATGCTTACTTTTACTATTCTGCACAAATTCCAATACATTTTTACTTTCCTACACAAAGTCCCTTATATTTCTTTAATTCTTAATATTACAAAATTGATACAAATAATTGTATAAAATATACTCCTATATTTTAAAACTACACGATTAGACGATTCTAACAAAACCATACTTAAATATTTTTCTCTAACTACATCATTACGATAATATTACGTCAAAATTAAACAATAAATAGTATCAAAATTCATTAGAATCTTAAATACAAATAATCACACCACTTTAATTATCAAATCCCACCACCTAAATTAACGTGCCCAAAAGAAAGGGTTCGATCTTCGCGGGAGCTGTAGTACTTCCCTTCCTAGAGTAGCTAGCTATATGTACATGCATCAATCACTTTTCCATGGGTAAAGACAAGGCTTTTTCATTCATTATTTTTTTTACTAACCCCAATTTCTTGGCAATTAATTGGGTGGTGCATTCCAGGTGCCAATATGATCTGCTACAAATGCATATATATATATATATATATACCCGGCCCTTTGTGTATGTCTGTGTGTGTGAACGACCCTGCAAAGCATGTGACTTTTC
Organism: Hygrophila difformis; assembly: GCA_030278955.1. Taxonomy (NCBI): domain Eukaryota; kingdom Viridiplantae; phylum Streptophyta; class Magnoliopsida; order Lamiales; family Acanthaceae; genus Hygrophila; species Hygrophila difformis. Next base: position 6,922,695 of record JAOANR010000006.1, read on the forward strand.
TGCCTTTTTGTCTTTGATCAATTTCTCATTGTATTGGGTTCAAGTACAACTGAAGAAAACCCTAATTGAGAAATTACTAATCTGTTACTAATATATAATAATCCGATCAGTAAACCTAGCTAATAACTTTGGGTGCGTGGTTCCATTACGTACCATAGACGACGACCATGGACATATAAATAGTACCGTATTAAATTAATGATCATAGAGAGATCGAGAGTGTTTAATTGCTTGCAGCCAGTTGGCGAGATATGACCCCATTTCAGGAATTATTTTAACACTTTTTAATTAAGGATAAAGTGGTGGTGGTTCCTCCACGATTGGATCTCAAACCAATTTGATGCCAATTGGCTTGCTTGCTTACTCCACTATCAATAATAGTACTAGTAATAACAACCCTCATACTGTACTGGCCAATTGCCGGTCAGTCATTGTTCCTCTTCCAGAAAATTCAAGCACTTTTTTGGTTCAGATATAGATTGGAAATGATGATGACGACGACTTGACAGTGATAGTGATACATTCAGCTCTCTCATCCAAAACTGACGACGACATTATTAATTCAGTCGAATCATCAGAGAAAGAAAGAAATTTGCATCCTACGTATTGAAGACATGACGATCAAATGAAAGGGCGGAGGCTCAAATTAAACTATGTGCGCGCATACATACATACATACATACATACATACACCTTGGATGGTTTGATGCTCATCATTCTATGGATGTTCCTTGAAACATAAAGTCAATAAAAAAGTAAATATAAATAAATTTTAAAAATGAAAACTAATGCAAATGAAAGGGAGGCTCATTTACTTTATGAAATTGTGGAAATTATTGATCATGAAACTAATTCATTTTGGAATGCATATTTAATTTAAACTACCAACTGTAACTCTAGCTTGTATAAAAAAGGGTACAAAAGAAACATTCGACTACTAATTTCTAACCCTATTGGGGTTTGGATAGGGTATTGAATGGGCTGGTGTATGTGTCTTTTCGATGCTAATGAGGTGTGTGCTAAGTATTTAATAATGTCTGGTGTATAGAAACACTCCACAAATACAAAACACTCATTCACTACATACAAACTACTCATTCATTCAACGCTTCAACTCCGAACTGATTCAGTTACCAAACCAAACATAAAATATGAAGTATATACTTAGTAAATAGGGAGGTATGGGTAGAGCTTCTCCAGGAGTTCCCCTGCAGACAATAGAACGCAATAATCGATCGACGACCTTTGCTTGCATGGACCACATGCATCCTATCACCATATATACATATAGTATATAGTTGGTTAGTCAACCCCCTCCATTAATAACTCTTCCTCCATCAAAATGGGCAGGGAGATTATTATACATATATGTAGCTAGTAATCTATAATACTATTATAGACTAGTAATAATAATTTTAATGTCTCCATCTTTTCTCACTTCATCACCCGGTTTCCCAAGTGCAATAATTTCCAATCCCCCACATATGTCAAATGTGATTGTTGTGCCCTTATTACTATATATATATCTCTCAACACAATATGCATCTGATGAGCAGCAGGTGCACCAACATTTTCCTGGCTTTTTTTTCTCACTGTTTCTTTAAATCCTAATTCTTTGTCCTCCTCCTGCTTTCCGCTAACAAGTAAGTAACAAAGACTCTCCATTTATAATATAGCAGCCGAGAGGGTTTGTGAAAAAGCATGGCCATGGCCGTGGTTTCTACAAATGCAGCAATCTCTTACACTTCTTGTTCCCAATTATTCCTAACGTCTCATAGTCATCATCACCTCAATTTTCCATCAAAACCAACAGCCGTCTCTGTGGGGGAGCCGATCATCACAAGGACCCACATCAATTGTGCCATGCAATTGCCTTCAGTCGTCACTGATTACGCCAACAACCGCAACGACACTTTCCAACTAATACCCACTATTCCAACAAGTGGACCGAACCTTCCGACGGCTGCAGCTGTGCTGCGGCCCCCGCAGTGGAGCTTACTGCAAAGAATCGCCGCCAAAACTCTGGACGCTATGGAGAACGCCCTGGTTGCGACTGAGCGTCTGCACAAACTACCCAAGACTGTCGATCCACGTGTTCAAATGGCGGGCAATTTTTCACCCGTGCCGGAGACGCCCGTCGTGGATGACCTCCAATTCAACGGCAAAATCCCCCAATGCATCAACGGCGTTTATGTGAGAAACGGCGCCAACCCTTTCCACGAACCGGTCGCGGGCCACCACTTCTTTGACGGCGACGGCATGATCCACGCTGTCAAAATTGACGCCGTGAAGAATTCCGTTAGCTACGCTTGCAGGTTCACGGAGACGCAGCGTCTGATGCAGGAACGGGAATTGGGACGGCCCATTTTCCCCAAGGCCATCGGAGAACTCCACGGACATTCCGGCATCGCGCGGCTGATGCTATTTTACGCACGAGGCGCATTTGGTTTGATTGATCACAGCAAAGGAATTGGCGTGGCGAACGCTGGATTAGTGTATTTCAATGGAAGGCTCCTCGCCATGTCAGAAGATGATCTTCCTGTCCAAGTTCGGGTGAGTCCCTCCGGCGATCTGGAAACCGTTCAAAGATATGATTTTGGGAAGCAATTGCAAAGCGCGATGATCGCACACCCTAAAATTGATCCGAGTTCCGGCGAGCTTTTCTGTTTGAGTTACGATGTAGTTCAGAAGCCATATCTCAAGTACTTCAAATTTTCGGCGGATGGGAAAAAATCGGCTGATGTTCATATTCCACTTGGCGTCCCCACGATGATCCACGATTTTGCAATCACCGAGAATTTCGTGGTGATTCCTGATCAGCAATTGGTATTCAAGCTACAGGAAATGATTAAAGGTCGATCACCCGTAGTGTACGACACGAACAAGAAGTCAAGGTTTGGAATTTTGAGCAAGAATGCAGAAAATGCACAGGATGTGAAATGGGTTGAATGCCCTAACTGCTTTTGCTTCCATCTATGGAATGCCTGGGAGGAATTGGAGAACGACGAAATCGTTGTGATCGGATCATGTATGACTCCACCTGATTCGATTTTCAACGAATGCGTGGAGAATTTAAAGAGCGAATTGTCCGAAATCAGGCTTAACATCAAAACCGGCGAGTCAACCCGGCGGCCGATAATTCAATCGGAACAAATCAATCTGGAAGCCGGCATGGTGAACCGGAACCGCCTTGGCCGGAAAACCAGGCATGCGTATCTGGCTATAGCCGAGCCATGGCCTAAAGTTTCAGGGTTCGCAAAAGTGGACCTTGGGACGGGAGAATTAAAGAAGTTCATGTACGGGAGCCGGCGGTACGGCGGGGAGCCATTTTTCGTGCCGAGGGATCCAGCAGGTTCCGGTGAAGAGGAGGACGATGGATACATATTGACATTCGTGCACGATGAGAGGACCTGGAAATCGGAGCTGCTGATCATAAACGCCGTGACACTAGAACAGGAAACATCGGTAAAGCTGCCGTCAAGGGTGCCGTACGGATTTCACGGTACATTCATTAGCTCCAGAGAGTTGGAAAATCAAGTCCAAGCCTAGCTACAGTGGGGCGCTGTGGAATGTATATACAGTGTAGCGGTTTTCGATCCATTGGGATTTTTTTTTTCATTTTTTTTAATATTTTCTATTTTAAAGAGTGAGTGTGTATAAATAATACTACTAGCGACTACTTTTTTTTTTCACTCATTGAATAGAGTTGTTTCTATTGGCCTTGCTCAGATTGGTATATACTATCACTATATTGAAAGCTAGCTAGGGGTAGGATAATGTGATGGGAAATATGTGATGAAAAAATTTGTGAGTAGAGAAATGTTTTTTATTATACGAGATATACTTTGTGATGTCTTCATGCATATACTCCCTCCGTATTTTTTTAACATTTATTTTTCACGCAATTCAATACATATTTTTAAAAAGTAATACCTCAAAATTAATAAAATAAAAAATTATAAAACTTTAATATTATAAAACTGCGTGAGATCTCACTTGACTATGTTTTATCCTATATAAGTGTGTGAAAAAATCGAATCAAAATTACTCAATAAATAGTATTTTCTATGCAAACATTAGAATTATAAAATTACGGAGGAAGTATCTGTATATATATATTTGTTTGCTACGGACCCATAAAATACGTTGTTCAATGCAAATTTTAAACCACTAATAACTCAACTTTGGTGAGTAAAAATTTTAAAAGTTCGATATTTAAAAACTACTATGTTTGAATGGGTTGCACTCACCTCACATGTTGCTTAACTTTAATTGTTTCATTTTCTTATGGGTCGTTTCACTAAATTTAATCGCTGCAGATTAGCCTTTCAATTATCCTTAGGCATCGCTTCACAATTCTACGGTTAGAATTTAAATGCATGGACCATGGTGAAATGGCAATCAAAAGTAATTATTAAAATAATGCAACTATCTTTTAAAATTCTCAAAAACCCTAAATCTACCAACACTTCAACGGAATGATAGATCTCTTACACCTTATTCACTTGGATGGTTTTTTTCAAGGCTTCAATCACATACATGTACTTGGAGAATCAGGTCGTTAATTATATGAAGGCCGCCCTTGATTGATTAACTAATCCATGAAATACTAATAATATTTTCGAAGTGAACAAGATGTTGGATTGAAGATTAAAACACGCACCCATATACAGGACAGATCAGAGCACCTAGCTCGTGGCACTAGCTTACTTTCGGACAACCAAAGCAGTACTGGCCAAATTAAGGCAGTAGATAGATTCATATTGTATAAGCTTAACGAAGCCAAAGTTATTGGTGAGGTTAATGAATTTTATTAAGCCTCAATCATTGAAGAAAAACCACTTAACATCGTTACTGTTTCAAGGGAATTAATTAGGACATAAAGCATATACATGCAATAATTAGTTCGAGACTGGGGGGCTCAAGACCAATTAACACTAATTTGTATTCGTTCAATTTGTAATATTTTTAAATATAATAGTTAGTAAAATTGAAGTTGGGTGGTCAATGCGATCGAGTGTTGGGTTGCATTGAACAGGTCATGATGAGGACCCGATGTGCCCGATTCAGACATGCCTGCAGTCAAGTGCCGATCGAGCAATCCGGTTTCTGTAATGGCATAACAATTGCCAGCAGGTGCAGGGTAGCGCTAAAAATGATGTGTAGCCTTTTGTAAATGATGTATAAGCCTTATAAAGTGATGCATAGACGGTAGTTTGTTTTTTTATTAATTTTTTGTTTATAACCTCCATCTATCACTTTTTTATACTTACACATCATTTCATATACACATACCCATCACTTTTGAATATGTCAGCACCTACAGGCCGCCAGCATCCAAACGATTTCCCCGATCGAGTGATCATATATAATCTGATCAATTACTTCTATTAGCTAGAGTGAGTGGCAACCCACGTCCCACATAAACAGTACAACTTAAACATCAGCAGGCGGCCCCCTCAGCGAAGCCAAATTGGTTTCTTGAAAACTGCATTGCATTGCAATGCCTGCCTTTGATGATCCACTACTACTACTACTGCACAAGCAGTAGCCAATTACAGAACGCCAACACTACTTACTACTTTGCTTGCTTGATTGCTTGTCCCGTACGTACATCTCGATCAATATATAATTGCTTCGACCAACAAAACACCACCCTCTTTAATGACTCCAGCTGCGTTGACAGCCATACTCCCTCATTCACTAATTATACTTAGACCCGGCAATATGGGTAAATACACGTAGACACGACACGTACACGACCTGTATTTTACACGTACGGATCTTCAAAAAACATATACGGGTCAAAACAGGTCGACCCGTTTAGTACACGAATACAATTTGGGTCAAATGCAGGTTTATCTGTTTTACCCGAATTGGCCTGTTTTTTACCTGAATTGACCTGTTTTTTATACAGGTCACCTGTTATCTGAATCAGACACATATCTGTATTTTACCTGTATTTTTCCTGTATATATTTAAGTACAATAGAATTAAATTTAAATAAAATACGCACAAGGTAAACTTTATGTTTAATATTGGATTTGAACTTTGGATTTTTTTTTTAAGTTTGAACTTTTGTATTTGAATGTTTGAAGATGAATTACTGAGTCTATTAGGAATTTTAAGATTTGAATTATGGGAATGTAATATTTTATATTTTATTTTAAAAGTTTAAAAAGTAATTTGATATAATTTAGTAGAATAGAAGTAAACAGGTAAAATACAGGTAAACAGGTCACAGGTAAATTCGACACGCGTGTCCACATGTTCAAATTCACGTGTATACAGGTCGACACGCATGTGATCCGTTTTTGAAACAGGTCGTGTACAGGTTTTGAAATACGGGTAAATTCTAAAAACAGGTCGTGTACAGATACAGATCAAACAGGTAAACAGGTACTTGACACGTATAACATACACGACCTGTTTACCCATATTGCCAGGTCTAATTATACTTGGATAAGATGGACGATAAAAGTCAATAGATAGATACAACAAAAATGTAAGGTCAAAAATATACTCCTACATACTAGCTAAACAAAATTAAACAAGCCTACTCGACCCTCGTTCGGAATCTTGGGCACATTCAGACACACCGATGGATCACAACTAACTCCTCGGTGCGTGCATAAGAAAAAATTATATAATCTCAAGCTAAGGCTCAATTTACAAATTCACAGTTATGTAAGTTTGCCCAGCTTTAGTACCTGAAACATATTCCCATTGATCGATCGCATTTTCACAAAAGCATATTAGATTCGTAACCCATGCAAAGTACCACACATACTTTGGAAAGATTTTCAGGTACTGAAATGTGATAAAATTCTTGAGATGAGATCACTGCAACTAACAATCCGATTTTGTTTTTCTTCTTTTTTTTTTAAAATATTATAGAGGCGCAGAATTTGAGAGACAGAGAATATAGGACTTATGGGTTACAGCAGACAATACAATCAAACATGAAAGAAAAAGAAGCAACAGTTATGAGTGCTCTCCTGTACACATTCATAGACTATTATCATCATCTTCATTATCATCCCTTCCTTCCTTTCCCATGAATGGTTGGTTGGTCATTCACTTGGAAAAAATGCCTCCGCACCACCTTGTGACCACCGACCGAACAATTCATCATGCAAGATAGTTGTATACTTGTGGGTTACTCTTGTCACGCTCCAGGTACTCTCTGTCTATTAGGCTCTCGATTCGTTTCTTCAAGTCAGCTGGTTTTATTGGAAATTTGAGCTGTATCATGGCACACAGACACTGATAAGTTCAACCATGATATGTTACAAGATTATATTCGTCTCGTAGAGTGCTTTCCTTTTCCTTTTTGAAGCAGAAAACCAACACGGGAGAATAAGTTACCTGCTGGAACAGTTCGGTAATCAATAAAGTGTGACTCAGCACTTTCCTAGTCTTCATTATACGAACAATAGCAGCATCAACCTGAATTACAAGTGGAGTTAAATAACATTAGCTAGGTTTCACTTAAAAAACTATTAAGAGGATATCTAAACATTTTGCAAGAACTTGAAAGAGCATAGTTGACCTGGTACTGTCGATCTTGGAATACCCTTTCTGTGGTGCTGGCGTTCTCCTCTACCGTTTCCTTCATCTGGATTGCATTTACCTGCTCGAGGGATAGGGCCAGATATTTTGTAGTACAAATTAATTATTGCAAAGGCACATTGCTGATTGCTCCAAATCAGTTACTATTTTGTACAAATTAATTGTTGCAAAGGCATATCACAGAGAATACATCATATCCTACCTTTATACGATAAAGTGGAGCAGCGAATTGATCATTGAAGACAAATGAGTCACCATCTTCCACATCTCTGCCTTTAGGAATCTGCAATTGTGATTGTATTATTTAATTGAAAATTTTTTCTTTCTGCCAACCAAGGAAAATAACAAACTATACTCTATCCATGAACGCATACCTTCTGGAGAACACGAAATTTTCCACATGCAAGGGACTGCAAAGTCCTCCTTAGCTCTTTATCTTCGATACCAGTAGAATCCTTGATATCTTGAAAGCTAAGATTTTGTGCGTCATTGAACAGCATCAACACAACAGTCTGAATGGATGGAGTAACATATTGAAGTGAGACTCGAGGCCTAAGAGGTATATGGAAATGGAAGAGGATATACAAATGAAGAAAGGCAAGTACAATCTTCAGAACCAACCTGGAATAATGACACTGCCAGCTCCTTTTTACCTTTTGGAAAGTCAGCTTTCAGCACGCAATGTCCCAATGAATTTTGCCACATTAATCGTCTTCCATTATACTTGCTTAAGTAGAACTCTTTAAAAATATCCTGATGTGCATTTTTGAATTCAAGAGAATAATTTTTTATATCAAAATAATTGTGCATTAGATTTAACTAAAGGCATATACTCTCTCAAACCTGATACACATTTAGTTCGTGGGGCAGCCGAACATCCATCGGAGGATAGGTCGGCCAATACCTGAAGCAGTTCAAATGCATATAAACTCTATTAGTACAAATGTAGAAATTCTGAAAACGTAGCAGTAAGAAAGATTAAATGGACTACCGAAGCCTACCCAGTTGTTAAGACATGGACGCTCATCTCGATTCCAGATGGAAGTTTTGTCCGAGCTTGAGACGATTGCTTGAATGATTCATTAATCTCTTTTGACAATTCTATGTCCTGTAGTATGAATTTTAACTAAGATCAAAACTTTGAATTAATATTTTGCTAAAAGCACTAAAGAGAACTTAGGATTTTACCCAACAGTTGATGGGTGTTACTCATTATTTGCTTCTGACTAATTTCATTCGGATGGATTCTTTTTCAACATATTTCAAGTTCATTTAAGTAAGAATATTTAAGCAGACTTGCGATGGTTACGATAACCTGGTGACGATATCCCAGATGGTGCTTATAAAAACCATATTTTGAGTTTATATTGCTTGGAAAAGAAAAGAACGCAGATTCCCAATTGAAAGTTTTTCAATGGGAAACAAGGATTCAGAACATTATATCTAGATCATAAGCGGTAGCGAAATGTGATTATTACTTTTAAAATACATGTAAGTAATTTAGAATATTATCTCACTATATAAGTTTAAAATAGAAGTATTTCTTAATTAGTGTTTGTTCTTTTCAGAATGTGCAGTGCAGAATGCTCAACAAGCATATACACTTTTTTCTTTTTTTCAAATTCTGTCATGGAGTATGTACGTACACTGCTGGCTGGGTGCATAAAACAATTTAGAAATAGGCCGTTCTCAGATTTTGTCACAGACCTACCATAATTGTAAAATCTAACACAATCAAACATATATTGTAAAATTTATGGAATCCAAGGAGATCAATCTTAAACTTGAAAAGGATAATACAAGTATAGGAGGAGTTGACATAGGTCTGTACCTAGGATCAAGCCTCTCTCTACGAAAATGTCTCAGAAAAATGGTAGGCAAGTCTTTCCTACCATCTTTTAAGTGACATATTTTCAGAAAAAAGGAGTATTTAACAATAGCCCTCCCCTATGCAAAACATATTTGAATACTAACCCTCAAGTGCGATATGCTTCAAGGTTGTCAAAAAGAAACTTTATACAGGGACCGTTAGAAAATAATGTGAGAATGTTAGCAAGATACCATCGGAGATAGCATAACTTGTCAATATAAACAGGTAGCACCTTCTCTCAAATAACACAACTAGGATATTTATAAGAGATTGAGAATACTTGTCATATTGTTGTAACTTGTCTCAGTAGTAACAGGGTCTTATCATGTGTGATCTTGTATTCTCATCACGTACGAAAAATTGAGGGTCTTGAGAACTCATTAAAGGCCTATTTCCTCTACTCCCTCTTTACATGGCACAAGAGATGATGAGATTCAATCCTAAAACCTAACTATCAAATCCTAAACCAGAGGCTTGAGACTTCACACCGGACTGCCTACATCTACCCCTTTCAACTCCAACAAACACGATTCCACCCACACCAGCACCAGAGTGCCGAAGCCAAAAACTACTAATGCGCTAACATGCAATGGCGCAGGACAGAAACCAGATGGGCAGGTGCAGTGGTGCACCCTCTTATTCTGAGTTCATATTGGAGAAAATTGGTGGGCTGCTGATGTGCAACTGTATGTTATATACTCGTTGATTCCATGGACCCTATTGTCAGGGGGTCTATTTTGCCATGTAGAAACTTGCAAGCAAACTGGGATTATGCCAAGGTCCTTTATTCCAGTAACATGCAGCAGGTATATCCCTGTTGAATTATTCCAGAAGGTTCTCTTCTCGAGTAACATGGAAAGTCAAACAAGCAGAGTTAAATACTCTTTTTACTTCTTATGAGAAAGAAATGCAAAAACGACGGGGGAAGCTGCCAACCATGACCTTCCAGGCTAGCAACAAAAAATGATACTTTTCGCGATGAGCGTTGCATAGAATACAAAATAATCTGATTCACTTCTAACCCGCTCACTATCTTGTATAATGGTCTTCAATTACCCAGCTCACACATATGAACAACTTCATACCACATAAACAAGACGAAGTTTTCAAGCAAGACAAAAACCCCCTACTAGAGATGGCTCCATATAACTTTCTGCCTAAAAGTCACCAAGAGAAAGGCTTTCTTAATGATTAGTTGATGGAGCAGCCAATTACACATAGCAACAAAAATCATAAAATGAACAAAAAAGAAAAGTTGAACCAAAGACATTTGGCCACAGGACAAAAGTATCCGTGTAACTGTGAATGTAATCCAAAGTCAATGGAGACTTAGTAAACCTTAAGGTGATCAATTTTATCATCAAAAATCGTCATGCCAACATAACATTTTCTGTGGGAATGATACCAAATACCCTGTACCACTATTATAAAACATAACCCCCACATCTACCACTAATAGTCACCACCCATGATCCTCAAAGCATTTGTCAAGATGGGAGGAACCCCCAAAACAAGATCATGATCAAGATCTTAGATAACCTGAACAAGTAAAGGACTCAGGGTAGAGTTCAAGCAGTTTCAATCATTAAACTACCCTATTGCACTGAGTTGGGGTAGGCACTAGCCACAAGAGGAATACAAGAGAATACCCTATGGAAGGTATGAATTGAGTCTCTGTAGTAGAGATATATACAAGAACTGATTGCCCTATGGCACTTTAAAAGCCACAATGAAATGTGACTTCTGTTTCCACTTCAGCACAAAACATTCTCAAGGATAGAATATGGTGACAAAGGATAGTTTTTGGCAAGCTAGGAAAACTATGTTCAAGATTGCTTTCCCTACTCACAAATGAAAGATGAATAGGGAATCATGCACTGGAACTTTGACAAGCTACGATGACCTAAGCATCAGGGAGGAAGAATTGGCAACACACTGGCCACTACCTACAATATTGGCAGGTGTGGGAATAATATATTCAAGAGGAAAAAAACTCACATCCATGCCAACTCTCTGATCCATACATCAACCATAAATGAAAATAGAGTCAAAGTCAAAGTTAACAATTTTAAATTGTGCTTAGCATAATCAGAGATAAAAGAAGGGAATCACATGGGGACACTTAAAAAAAAAACAAACAAACAAACAAACAAAAGATTTAAAAAAAGGCCAACCACCACCACCACCACCTAAGAGACACATAACAAAGGGGTTTTATGATTTGCACTATCAACTGCTTCGAACCATTCACTACACGACGGTAAAGAGATTAGGATGTGAGAAAAGAATTGACCAAAATAAGGTATGGTGAACCCAAACTCAAGGACCCACAGAGAGCCGGGGGGGGGGGGGGGGGGGGTAGGTGGAATTTACCAGCTCCAATAACTAACAACAACTATACAAAGAAATTTCTAAGGAAATCAACATGCTTGGATCCAAAGCAAACGAACAAGATACTAAATGTAAACGTGGGATCTAAACAAAAACAGAAAGGGATGAAAATAAACAAACTGGGCAATGGGATCCAATTAGTGCAGAAGACACAACAAAGGGTGGTGAGTGGTGGATCAATGGGATGGACTTTGCAGGACCAAGACAAGTGTAAGACTGGCGGCAGTGATGAAAGGCACGCATTGGATAAGGGTGAAACAAACAGAATATTGAACAGTGGATGGATGGTAAACAGGTGCTCGGAACAGATGGTGCTGAGCTCATCAGAGTATGGAGACTTCAAATCTTTGGGGTTCAAAAGAATAGGGGTTCCCGCTATGATATAGAGGCTTGAGTCTAGCAGCAGTAAAGACAGCTCAAGTGTCATATACAAGGGAACTCTTATTCTGTATTTATGTATCTATAAAAAAGTTGTAATACCATATATAATTCAGGACGCATACAAAAGAAAACTATTATATTCAACCAAAACCAATGAGTACGTAGTACACATGTACAAGTTTATGAAAACAGGAAACATGGGCCCGCACTTTGGATCAAGCACACCTAACATCGACTACTCACCCTAACCCTTAACCTAACCCGGACATTCCATTCAATATAATCAATCTAAAATACTAGTGAAAATATCCAATATTATAGTCCATCTGCCTCTCATTCACAAGGTGGAAGACATGCTCAAATTTATATACTAAATATATCCATTCTTTCCTCTTATAAAGCTAACCATCCTAAATTGTGAACAAATGTTATATTGTAAAACTCTAATACTTCAACAAGATTAAATTGAAAACAGTTTGAAGTCCCAACAGTAGAATGTTCTATTCTAAAACTCTAAATTGTGAACATTAGAAGGTTCGAGAAGTTCCAACAGTTTTTAGATGTATATACAGCAGTAGCTCAGTATAACCTTGGGGCAAGTAGATGGTATTAAAAAGAAATTTCATAATACAAGCATAAATATAAGGTGTGTGCATGTGTGTGAGAGAGAAAGAGTGTGTGTGTGTATGAGAGAGAGAGAGAGAGAGAGAGAGACCTTGAACATTCCTTCAAGTTTGTTGGTAAATTGACTGCCACACTCGGTTTTCAACTGAAATCAAACTCCAATTTTTTGCTTAGGTTAGTGGAGGTGGGGCCAAGTAATCATTGTCGTAGTAAAATGAATTAAACTAAAATATTACCTTAGTGATCATTGACTTCTCTGCATCAATAGATGCACTTTTCCCCAACAATAGCCTTTTAGCAAGATCCTTCTTGTAGAATGCTTCAAATACATCTTTTCCCTGTTGGAAAGGGGGGGAACGTAAGTTCAAACCAATTTGAATTCTGAATTTCAATATTGAGGCATACAAAGAAAATAACAAATATAGTCAAAGCTTATTAGTATCTTGTATACCTGTATAAATCTGAACAAAACCAATACTTTATCAAGTGTACCCTCCAATTCCTCCTCTGATGTACCCTTATTTCCAGCTCGAAGTTTCTCATCCAAAAACTTGGCAATCAGCTCAGCAGGTCGGTTCTGGAAAGTTACATAGAAATACAATGTTATTTGACAAAAACATTGTCAAGGTGTCAAAGACTCAAAACAATAACCTGGTATCGTATAGCTGGTAAATTCACATGCCATTTGATCTCGAGGCAAAAAGAAGCATTTCCCCTATACTACCCAATGCAGTATCAAAAATATTGTTAGACTTCATGATTCCATAGAATTCTGCTTCTTTTCCCCCTCTAAATTAAGGTTGAGTAAGATTTTAACAAAGCACATCTTTTAGAGTGTACCACTCTATATGTTTCCACTTTCCATACACCAATCAATCCAAAGGGGACCAATCATTAACACCGCGAGTTGAAAATTATTACCAGGATGTCAGTAAAAAATTGGGGAGAAAAAAGTAATAAATCAATAAATATGCAAGCTGGCTACTGGCTACTGTGCAATCATCTGGCCTATTCAAGAAATCCTTCGAATGTATTCATTTATCTGCAAATTGCAATTGGATTTTTTATGCTTCTGCCTTCACCACAGATATATGCATCTTTGCAATCAAAAGATTATACAAACTGCAATATATTTTAGATTGTAGTTTGATATTATAAAAGTCCAAAATTAGGAGAATATTTTCAGGAAATTATGATGCAATGATAAAAGTAGTGAATTATAACAGTACCTGGCGAATATTGATGAGATGCTCAAACGCATCCTTCATGGTATTGCTAAATGCTTCATTCTTATAAAGCTTTCTTCCCATATTCGATCAAGATTTGCTTTAAATTCTAACAAGCTGGACACCATATCCTTGTCCTTCTCTTCATCCATGACAATACCTTGCCCAGTCCTTCGAATGTATTGACTAAGAGATTGCCTCAATGACTCAAGGGCATTGACTCTAGAGAAAAGCATGTACATTCTTTGTAGGTCCTCAACACGCTTCCCATCCATCAGCATCATGAAACCCTGCACAATTAGATTAGCAGTATTACATGAGATCACCTACTCAAAATCATGAAAGGACAAACTGCAGATAGAATTGAAAGCTTGAAATGACTACCTTATCCAAAATAGCTGAGACGTGACACTCAAGAAGTTGCCTTTCTGCAGTGGCTACGAGTGGTTTTCTTGTACTTGCGTCCAAATAGAGCAAACACCTTTCATGTTCTTCTTGCAACCTTGTCTGAAGAGCCAGATAACAACATAGCAGCACCAAAAATTGGAACGGATTAACAAAAACCATCGAAGAATCCGCAGATGGTGAAGCAGGGATCATAATGATGCAAAAACATTATTCTTATGTGAACGAACCAGAAAATAACAGAGTGAAATCACACCTCTACATGCTTCAGATAGTCTGGTACATCTGCCTGCTGCATATATTTAACACCTTCAGCTCCATAAAATTCAGAAGTGCCTTCAAGGAATGGCTTCTCAAAGTTTTCGGGGTAAATTCCCAGTGCAGTGAACATCTTCAATATATGGTTAAGAAGAGTTCTATCAACTGCTTCACCTAGTCTACAGCAACCACCAAATAAATAATGTAAGCAGTAAGGAAAGTTTATGTTTTGCAAATATACATTGTGTTCCCGAATCCAAGATAGCATAATAAATTTGGTCTACAAAAAAATTGATTGATGACTGCACTAAAAGATCATTGCAGATAATGTACAACAGACATCCAGAAAGAC
Source organism: Hygrophila difformis (assembly GCA_030278955.1). Taxonomy (NCBI): domain Eukaryota; kingdom Viridiplantae; phylum Streptophyta; class Magnoliopsida; order Lamiales; family Acanthaceae; genus Hygrophila; species Hygrophila difformis. The sequence continues at coordinate 6,937,774 of JAOANR010000006.1, forward strand.
GTATGACAGCATCAATCAAAACAATATTTTTAGATTCTGTATCTAAACAAATGCCGGGCCCTAAATAATAGAGATTTACCTCTCATTATCAATCATTTTTAGAAGGCCAAATACGACTTTGTGTTGCACTTCTGAAGCTGCGGAAAGATGTTTGCAGAAAAGCTGCAAGCCCATGTCCCACAATGACCGCACATTAGGTGTTTGCTTCACATATGTTCTATCAAGATATAATGCTATACCCCGGATCATCAACATCTGATCACAAAAGTCTTGCCAGCACTTCTCAACAAGTGACAAAAAGACTACAGGATCTCCACTTTGGCCAACCAAAGATTGTAAGGCAGCAGATATGTAGGATTCACACTCCTTTTCAATTCTTTGGTAAAGACTTCCTCCCATTTTGTGCAAGCAAAGGTCATTAACAGCCTGAGTCAAACATCAGACGGTCAGTGCTTAGGAGATAATAATAATAAGAATAAGAATAGTAATAAGAAGAAGAATTAAAAGTTTAAAGCTATAATTACCTGATAGAGCTTCTCCAGGTCACATGGATCGGGTTGCTTCAAAAATATAGCACGAATAGCAGACTTGAGTGTTGCCCATGTATTGTCCTCAAAATTACTTGGCAGGGTCGGTTTCGCTTTAGCCACAAATTACACAGTTGTTATTAAGGAATGTCAATATAATTTTAATCATATATCTCATATTCATATTTGTCAACGAATACATCATCCCATGCCAAGAATCAGATGTGCCACAATCTATATATGTTCTTTACACCAGCTTTTCTCAACTTAACAGTCATGGATATTGCAAGCAATAAATACAGATTTAGAATTTAGGGCATGCTAACTTCAGCATTTCATTTAGTAACTATTTCTTCATGACAACTATGATCACTTTACATCAGAAGAATCTCCAAGATACAATTAGTAAACTGTTTCATCAAGTACACAACATCACATGCATGAAATTATCCTTGAATTTTCAAGAGAATAAGTTTGCTCTTGCGTGCAGGAATGGTCATCACGTAATATGCTCACATCGTTGGTTTAATCATCAAGCACCTCATGGCTTTTTACAAATTGATGATCATCAATTCATTTTGCATTAAAAAAGAACCCTACAATAATAGAATCATCCCAAATTGAGGCAGTGCTCATCTAGACCACCATATCCACAGGATATACTGACTTCAACAAAAAAATAAAACAAATAATGAGGCAATAATCCAAAAACACAGAAGCTAAATAAGGCATGGATTAGTTGAATTCACAGGAACAATGCATAATTCATTCAAGCTCAGGCAAATCGGGAAACAGCCAAAATCCCAGATCTCCACACATAACAAACATTGACAAAATAAAACAAACTACCCAAATAATCCACCACAAAATAAAACAAACTACCCAAATAATCCACCAAATTCACGGACAAAATTTTCAATGTCAAAGCAACCAGCTAAAGAAATAAAAACCCTAATAGCTTCCACCAATTGCACAAAGACAAATCAGATAGAAACGAATAATAAAACCCCCAAAATCTTCCCCTAGGAGTGTGCACACCAAAACCCAATTACAAAAACCGTGCAGCTAAAATAAAAAAAGAAAATAACCCGCAGAGCAATCAAAATCGAACCTTTAACCAGCTTAATTACAAGTTTTTTCGTAGGCTGAGGAGGCGTGGCCTTCTTCCGAGATAAATTGGCGGTGACTCCTCCGCCGGAAACAGCAACAGCGCGGGCAAAGGCGTTAGGCGGAGGAGAGGCATCGAGCGCGATATCAGAGGAATCGTCTTCGATCATCGGGGAGTGAGCGGAGGGCTCGGCAAAGTGCACGTGGTGACCATTCTTGTTGGGATCGAGTGAGTAGGAGAGGGGCTGCGACTTGGCCTTTTTCATGGCCGGGAAATTGATGGGGTCGGAGGAGGAGGATGGGGACGGGGAAGGAGACGAGGGATGACAAGGGGAGGAAGAGCGCTTGTTGGGTTTGGTAGAGGAGGTGGGTTGAGACATAGAAGAGTGATGAAATCTCAGGGAGAGCTCCTCCTCATTATAGGAGAGGAATTGGTGTAATTTTGCCTATTTGGTGAGATTGTGAAAAACCGCACCAGACCAGCAGAGGGCAGCGGCACCCAGCGCTTCAACCCTTCATCGATCAACATTCATTCGGACAAATATTGTTCATTTTCCTTCTTCAAGTCCAATTATTAAAAGTACTCCATTAAATTAAAACAAAAATCCCTTACTATTTCATTTATTATCCGTAATTTCATTTCATTGGCCCACGGGTACATTATACTAGGGTGGGCAAAATATTCGAACCGATTCGCTGAACCGCAAAATCGAATCGAAATCGAACCGAATTTCCGGTTAACCGAGGACTCCGGTTCAAATACAAATACTTCATTTAAGTATTTGCCCGGTTCAAATACAAATACAAATACTTTAATTTTTTTCCCCGGTTAATCGAACCGAACCGAATATATTTCTTGTATTTAAAAAATTATATATATTGTATATATTATACATATTTAATGGTACATAATTGTATATCAATAATATATATTACTATTTCGCAAAAAAAGATAATATCTATTACTATTATTTATTTAATTCTCTAAGTATATGATAAAATAAATATTAAAAAGTAAAGATAATTATAAAAAAATATGTCCTATATTGATTTTTTCCCCTTAAGAATACTCATTATTGAAATAGACACTAGACTAAATTTTTTTATATATATTAATATCTTTTGGTAACACTAAAAGGAACCACCGAATTTGATAATTATATGATTTTTTTATTATATTGTAATAACCTCAAAAATTAACCTATAAAAGGTTAAGAATTAGTAAAATGAAGATTTGATTATAAGGTTTAATAGGCTTGGGCAAAATATTCGAACCGAATCGCTTAACCGCTGAATCGAATCGAAACCGAACCCCGGTTAACCGAGGAGTCCGGTTACAAATACAAATACTTCATTTAAGTATTTGTCCGGTTCAAATACAAATACAAATACCTCAAAAACTCAGAATAACCGAATCGTGCCCACCCCTACATTATACACCATACCATTCGCTCACCACATTACAAAAGGTCTATAAGAACGAGGATTTTGTGTGGACTTGGGCCAGTATCAAGTCCCTTATTTCTAAGATTTTATTGTTCGGGTTCGATGATTTTCCATTTGAGTTCTCTACTTCTCTCTTTTACCTTTGTAATTTATGTGGCTTCTCATTAGGAGTGGACAAAATATTCAAACATATTCGCTGAACCGCAAAATCGAATCGAATCCGAATCGAATTTTCAGTAACCGAAAACCCCGGTTCAAATACAAATACAAATACCTTAATTTTTTTTCCCCCGATTAATCGAACCGAACCGAATATATTTCTTGTGTTTAAAAAAGTTATATATATTTTATATATTATACATATTTAATGATACATAATTGTATATCAATAATATATACTATTATCTATTTAATTCTCTAAGTATATATAATAAAATAAATATTAAAAAGTAAAGATAATTATCAAAAATCAATAATATTGATTTTTTGCTCTTAAGAATACTCATTATTGAAATAAACACTAGATAGATTTTTTTAAATATACTAATATATTTTGATAAAACTAAAAGAAATCTTATGATTTTTTTATTGTATTGTAATCTATATATATATAAAAGCATTAGTGAATAACCCATCCTACATTTAATGTGGTGTCTCCATTTCAAATTTCTAATTTTTATAGATTTTTGTATTTTAATTTATCAATTTTAGATTTTCACATTTATTTATTTATTTATTATAGATTTTTAGTTTTTGAAATATATGGAATTCCTACAATATTCACTTTTAAAAGGATTTTTGCATATCTTATTTTATCTATATTATTTTGCATTTTTTAATTTACTAATTTTATTATAGATTTTAGTCTATCGTATAAAATCTATCATTTATATTTATATATTAATAAAATCATTAGTGAACAACCTATCCTACATTTAATGTGGTGTCTCCATTTTAAATTTTCAATTTTATAGATTTTTGCATTTTTTAATTTATTATTTTAGATTTACTAATTTATTTATTTATTATATATTTTTAAATTTATAAATATATTGAATTTTCAATTTATACGGAAATCCCACAATATTGTTCACTTTTAAAAAGATTTGAAATATTTGAAATTTAAAATTTAAAAGGATTTGAAAGATTTTGAATTTAAATTTATATAGAATTTTCAATTCCAATTTATATATATTATATATAATAATATGTATTTATATCATTCTAATTGTATATAAATAATTCTTCTATATTCAAATAATTTTTACGGACACATTTTTCACACAGTTAAGTGTACATTTTAAATCATTACTAACTCAAGTTCAGTATAAGTAAAAATTCTAAAAGTTCGATATTTAAAAACTACACGACGAGATAAATCTAACAAGATCTCATTTGGCTATATTTTAACTTTTATAACTATGATAAAACTTTAAGTGAAAGTTTGTATGTGAACAGTAGCACATTTACAACTGTCAACAATATTTTAATACAGAGGTAGTAATATAAAACTTATTTATATTTTATTGTATTAAAAATTATACAAAATATTTATAATTATCAAGGAAATTGAGAAAATTCATATTATGAATAATTGGTTTACAATAAATTAACTATTTCTGTAAAAATATAATAAATAAAATAATGGGGTGTAAAAAGAGTTAATAGAGTGCGAATATATCCATTATTAAATAAAGAAGGAAAATTAAATTTATTTAATCTATTTTTTAAGGAAGAATTCATTAATCTTTGTTTTAACAGATTTACAATTGACTTAAAAACAAATAAAAAATCTAACTTTGTTAAAAATTGAAGATGGGTTGATACAATTATTGATTACATCATGGAATGTCTGTCTGCAAATGAAAATGTATATGTCAGTTCTAAAAATATTTGTCAAGAGGATGAAAGCATGGATAATGAAGATGAAATATTTTCATCAGAATATCTAAACACGATCAAGTGTTCTGGCTACCGAATCATAAAATAAAGTTGAATGAGGGTTGTATAGTCATTCTTTTTAGGTATATTGATCCATCAAATAAATTATGCGATGGAAGCAGGTTGATAGTAACCAAGATGCGGAACCATATAATTTTGATTAAACTAATTTTGGGAAACCATGAAAGTAGAAAATTCTTAATTTATAGAATGGTTATGAGTCCGTCTGATTTAACCAAATTATCCATTCGATTTCATATGAGACAATTCTCATTCGCAGTTTGTTTTGCTATGAATATAAAGAAAAGTCAATGTCAATTGTTAAAGAAAGTTGAACTCTATCTTTCAAAACCAATTTTTAGTAATAAATAGTTATATGTTGTGGTATCTCGTGTCACTAGGAAGATGAGCCTCATATTATTAATATTTAGTTAAGATGAATTAATTTAAGATACTACAAGAAACGTTGTTTACAATGAAATTTTTAACAAATTGTAAGGAAAATTTTCATATCATGCTTAATACTTATTTAAATTTATTTAATTTAAAATAAAATTTCAAATTAAATAAAAAAATAATTTTAATATTATTTTTATTGATCTGGGACAAGCCACAAGAAGGCGGTTTAATATGATTTATCTATTAGTTTTAAAAATAATTAAAGTATAATTATCATCTATTCTCTATTAGTTTCATATGATATAAGTACATATATTATATATAAAATACTCCCCGTTTTTCAAAAATTTTAACATTCATGCATTTCACGTTATTCAATACACATTTTTAACGCTTAATATCTCAAATTGTGTAAAATTAAAAGTTATAAAAATTTGATATTCTCAAACTACGTGATTAGACAAATCTAACAAGATCTCACTTGACTATACTTTATCTTATATAACTATGTTATATAATTTAATTAAAGTTACTCAATGAATACTAACAACTATGCAACTATTACATTTGTTTCAAAACGGAGGGAGTATATAATTATACCCGTCGACTCGACGGGTTACTTACTAGTAACCTCAAAAAAATAAACCTACAAAAGGTTAGGAATTAGGAAATGAAGATTTGATCATAAAGTTTAATAGGTTTGGATAAAATATTCGAACCGAATCGTTTAACCGCTGAATTGAATCGAAACCGAACCACCGGTTAACCGAGGAGTCCAGTTACAAATACAAATACTTCATCTAAGTATTTGTCCGGTTCAAATACAAATACAAATACCTCAAAAACTCGGGATAACTGAACTGTGCCTACCCCTACTTCTCACACACTCGATATTTATAAGAAAAAAATATATTTACATAAAAATATTGATTTAAAAAAAGGGTAAAGTATGATCTAAAACTAATTATAAACCCCAAAAGTAATGCCAACGCCAACGGGCCATGAAAAATTCAAGCCTGGAGTATTTATTATCTGCCAATTTCAAAATATCAAAATTTCTCCGGCTTCGGCTCATTAAAAATAAAAAATAAAAATAAAAAAAAAACGAAAAAAAAAAAGAAAAAACGAAAAAGACAATGGGCCTCCAATTTGAGATGCCCATTTTCCCAGTTCCCAACATCGTAGTGAGAATGTGAGATGTTTGACCTTGGGCCATAATGTCGTCATGGACCTTCGATGCTTTTTTTAAGTCATGGGTTTCAGACTGCATGTGATTAAGAGTGATTACAAAAAAATACTTGGTGGCGATAAAATAAGGTGATACTCTTATTTGTTACAAATCACATCTACACTATTCATCGGGCATGCACAATCTTGAAGAGATTTGTGGATACTTTCAATTGCCCACATTTATTGACTTGCCTATTCTAATATTGTGTTGTGTAGTGCAATTTGGTGCCTATAAATAAGGCTCTCTACATGATAATAAAACAACAAGATCATTCACTCTCTCCTTACTTTTTCTTTGTATTCACTATAGTTTTTATTAAATCCTTTACTTACTCCCATAAACTATATAATATATTTCTATCATAGCATTGCCATATATATAATTATTGAGCTACAGTTATATATTATATAACACGTTATCAGCACGAGCTACGAACGGAGCTCTGCCGGAATTTCTTTGAGGTAATATTTTGTATTTCAATAATTCTATTATGGCTAACTTGACAAAGCAGGATTTCAGACCACTGATGGTATCTGGAGATAATTATCTATCTTGGAAAATGGATGTTGAAATCCATTTGGAATGAATGGGTCTTGAAAAAATAATTGAAAAAGATAATCAGGCTTCAAACCAAGACCGTGCGAAAGCTATGATTTTCATCCGCTATCATCTTGATGAGGGATTGAAAACACAGTATTTAACGGTCAAAGACCCAATTGAACTCTGGGAGAATTTGGAAAAAAGATATGATCATTTAAGATCAATTAATCTCCCCCGAGCCCAGTATGACTGGTCACACTTACGATTCCAGGATTTTAAATCAGTAAATGATTACAATTCTGCTCTGTTTAATATCGTATCACAATTAAGACTGTGTGGTGAGACAATTACTGAAAAACAAATGCTAGAGAAGACATTCTCTACATTCCACCCCTCCAATACGGTGTTACAGCAAACATATCGAGCACAGGGTTTCACTGAATATTCTGATCTGATTACGTTTTTGTTATTGGCTGAAAAGAATAATGATTTATTATTAAAAAATCATGAAATGAGACCAATTGGCAGTAGTCCATTGCCAGAGGCACATGTGACTGAATCTTCCAGCCGTGGTCGTGGCCGTAGTCGTGGCCGGGGTCAGAGACCTCGTGGTCGTGGGTATAACCGAGGCCGTGGGAAAAAACATTTCCGCAACAATGTTTACATTAGGCCCACGACAGACACACGTAATCAGAATCAGGGCAACACCAGAGGTGATGTCCAAGAACAGAACTATGAAGAAGCAAAATGCGATAGATGCGGCCTAAAAGGGCACTGGTACAAAAATTGTCGTACCAGAGATCATTGGGTGAAACTTTATCAAGATTCCCAGAGGGATAAAGGAAAAAGGGTGGTTGAAACAAACCATGTTGACAGAATGAATTCTGAGGAGAATATGCCCAATATCCCAGAATTTCAAGTTGAAGATTTATATAATGATTTGGTTTAATTGTTATGTTGTATTATTATTTTTATTACGCTTTGAACTTCTGTATCTGTCTTTACTTTTCTATGTGTGCTATCTTATTGTCTCTGTATTGTAATATTTCACTTATGTTAAATCTTGTTTTAATATTAATTATATCTTGTTTTAATTCCAGCAAAATGGGGAATTTTAAAAGTGATAATATATGTCTTATTGATAATGCTTCAACGCACACAATACTAAAAGACATAAGGTATTTTTCCAATTTAAAAATGGGAGATACAAATATAAACACAATATGTGGTAGTGCAAATATTATACAAGGAATTGGCACAGCCAACCTTATTTTCCCAAAGGGAACAAAATTAATTGTGAAAAATGCACTCCTATCTCCCAAGTCTCGAAGAAATTTATTAAGTTTTAAAGATATCCGAGAAAATGGGTATCATCTCGAGACATCGACTTCAGAGAATGTCGAATATTTATTAATTACAAATACCACACATGGTAAGAAATATATATTGGAAAAATTACCAGCTCTGTCTTCTGGATTGTATTTTTCAAAGATAAATACAATTGAAAATTATCACTTAGACCACAGGTCTAATATTCCCCAAATAAACCAGAGGTTTATTAATGGCCAGAGTCCCACTAATATATATCATCCCAAAATAGGCCAGAAGTCTATTGGAAGCCATAGGCTTAATGATGAATATATGATATGGCATGATCGCCTAGGCCATCCTGGCTCTACAATGATGAGGCGAATTATTACAAATAGTCATGGCCATTCATTAAAGGGACAAAAGTTGCTACAACATAATGATTATATATGTGTTGCTTGCTCCCAAGGAAAATTGATTTCCAAACATTCACCAACGAAAGTGGGAACTGAAAGCCCCAGTTTTCTTAAAAGAATTCAGGGTGATATATGTGGACCTATAGATCCACCATGTGGACCATTTAAATATTTTATGGTGCTAATTGATGCATCAACACGATGGTCCAATGTATCATTATTATCATCTCGTAACCATGCGTTTGCAAAATTACTTGCTCAAATTATTAAATTACGAGCACAGTTTCCTGATTATACAATAAAAAATATCCGATTGGATAATGCTGGTGAATATTCATCCCAGAGGTTTGATGAATACTGCATGTCAATTGGCATAACAGTTGAGCATCCTGTTGCTCATGTCCATACACAGAATGGACTTGCTGAATCGCTTATAAAGCGTTTACAATTAATTGCCAGACCATTATTAATGAGATCTGGATTGCCATTGACAGCTTGGGGGCATGCAATATTACATGCAGCAAAATTGGTGCGGTTAAGACCGACACATTATCATGAATACTCCCCTACACAATTAACATTTGGGCATGAACCCAATATATCCCATCTCAGAGTATTTGGTTGCGCAGTATATGTTCCGATTGCACCACCTCAGCGCACAAAGATGGGTCCCCAACGTAGATTGGGAATATATGTCGGGTATGAATCACCATCGATTATTCGATATCTCGAACCATTAACTGGTGATTTATTTACTGCGAAATTCAAAGATTGTCATTTTGACGAATCTCATTTCCCGACATTAGGGGGAGACAGAAATCAACCAAAGAAAGAAAAAGAAATCAACTGGAAAACACCGTTAGATTTCTTCGATCCTCGTACAAATGATTGTGAACTAGAAGTACAAAGAATTGTACATTTGCAGAGTATTGCAAATCAATTGCCGGACGCATTATGCGACTCTAAAAGAGTAACAAAATCTCTTATACCGGCAGCAAATGTTCCAATCAAAATTAATGTCCCAGAGGGACCAATTACAAGTGCCAAAGATGAATCTACTGCACGCTTGAAGCGTGGTAGACCAGCAGGTTCAAAAGATAAAAATCCTCGAAAGAAAAGAGGATCAAAAATCATTGAAAGTGACAAAATTACAGAAAATATTCCAGAGGAAAAAGAAGCTCTTGAAGAGCAAGTAGCTCCAGAGGAGCAGGAACTTGCAGCTCCAGAGGAGAATGAACTTGAAAATAATGAAATATCAATCAATTTTGTCACAAGCAGAAATGTTTGGAATCGAGATGCAATTATCATAGATAATGTATTCTCGTACCACATAGCACTTGACATCATAAATGATGACGAGGATCATGAACCAAATTCGGTTGATGAATGTCGGAAAAGAAAAGATTGGCCAAAATGGAAAGATGCAATCCAATCTGAATTGGATTCCCTGGCTAGACGAAATGTGTTTGGACCGATTGTCAAAACACCAGAAAATATAAAGCCAGTCGGATACAGATGGGTTTTTGTAAGAAAAAGAAATGACAAAAATGAAATTGTCAGATACAAAGCGAGATTAGTCGCCCAAGGGTTTTCACAGAGACCCGGATTTGATTATGATGAAACATATTCCCCCGTAATGGATGGAATAACATTTAGATATCTTATCAGTTTAGCAGTCCATCAAAATCTTGAAATGAGATTGATGGATGTTATTACTGCGTATCTATATGGAAATTTAGATACAGATATCTATATGAAGGTCCCAGAGGGATTAAAAATGTCAGAGACATATGAATCAAATCCTAGACATATGTATTCCATCAAATTACAAAAATCCCTATATGGACTGAAACAGTCCGGGCGAATGTGGTATAACCGACTCAGTGAGTCATTGATACAAGAGGGTTATACAAATGACCCAATTTGTCCATGTATTTTCATTAAGAAAAATGGACAAGGGTTTGTAATCATTGCAGTTTATGTTGATGATCTCAACTTGATTGGAACTCCAGAGGAGCTCCAAAAGGCTGTTGAATACCTAAAAAAGGAGTTTGAAATCAAAGATTTTGGTAAAACCAAATCATGCCTTGGTTTGCAAATTGAATATTTAAATAATGGAACTTTTGTCCATCAAACAGCTTATACTCAGAGAGTATTAAAGCGATTTTATATGGATAAAGCACATCCATTGAGTACTCCAATGGTCGTAAGGTCACTTGATATAAAAAAGGATCCGTTTAGACCACAAGACGAAGATGAACAAATTCTTGGACCAGAGGTCCCATATTTAAGTGCCATAGGTGCTTTAATGTATCTCGCAAACTGCACTAGACCAGATATATCATTTGCAGTAAATTTATTAGCGAGATTCAGTTCATCTCCTACAAAACGACATTGGAATGGAATTAAACATATATTTTGCTATCTCCAAGGAACTATTGATCTTGGGTTATTTTACCCAAATAATTCTCGACATGAAATAATCGGCTTTGCTGATGCTGGATATTTGTCAGATCCGCATAAAGCCAAATCTCAAACTGGCTATGTTTTTACATGCGGTGGTACTGCAATTTCATGGAGATCAATGAAGCAGACTTTGACTGCTACTTCGTCAAATCATGCTGAAATTTTAGCAATCCATGAAGCCAGTCGAGAATGTGTATGGTTGCGATCTTTGATGCACCATATATTGAAAAATTGTGGCATAACTACTGAAGAAAAAATACCCCCAACAATTTTATACGAGGATAATGCAGCATGTATAGCACAATTGAATGAAGGGTATATTAAAGGAGATAGAACAAAACACATTTCACCGAAATTTTTCTACACTCATGATCTACAGAAAAATGGTGAAATAGATGTGCAACAAATCCGTTCAACTGATAATCTTGCAGATCTATTTACCAAGGCATTACCGACTGCAACCTTCGAGAAGCTCGTGAAGAAAATTGGAATGTGGCGACTTCGAAATTTAAAATGATGACAAATCAGGGGGAGCCACAAATACAAGAATACTGTACTCTTTTTCCTTCACTAGGATTTTTTTTTTCCCACTGGGTATTTTCCTAATAAGGTTTTAACGAGGCATATTCTTTGTATAAAGTATCCACAAGGGGGAGTGTTACAAATCACATCTACACTATTCATCGGGCATGCACAATCTTGAAGAGATTTGTGGATACTTTCAATTGCCCACATTTATTGACTTGCCTATTCTAATATTGTGTTGTGTAGTGCAATTTGGTGCCTATAAATAATGCTCTCTACATGATAATAAAACAACAAGATCATTCACTCTCTCCTTACTTTTTCTTTGTATTCACTATAGTTTTTATTAAATCCTTTACTTACTCCCATAAACTATATAATATATTTCTATCATAGCATTGCCATATATATAATTATTGAGCTACAGTTATATATTATATAACATTATTAATGATTTGATGCATGATATAGGTTATTAGGGTGTATTTGTTACCGACAATAGAATTGTAGAGAAATCATGGTAGAGAATGGAGTTGCATGAAACCAAAAACTGGTTAAAGAGAATTAAAGTGGAGAGAATGAGAGAGTAGAAACTATATACTACCTCCGTATTTGTATGTTTTTTTATATTTGGTTAGATGGTACTAGCTATTCACACACAGACTTTCACTTAAAGTTTTATCATTGCTATACAAATTAAAATATAGCCAAGTGAGATCTTGTTAGATTCATCTCATCGTGTAGTTTTTAAATATCGAACTTTTAGAATTTTTACTTGTACCGAACTTGTGTTATTAATAGTTAAAAATATGCATTGGTTTGCGTAAAAAGTGATATGTAATAAACATTTCAAGACGGAGTAAGTATGAGGATATAATCCTTGTCATGAGCATAGATGTCTAATAAAGCCTACTAGCTTAGCTAGCTCTATTTCAATGGCTTAATTTTGTGAACAAACCAAAAACTGGTTGCTTGACTTGATGAACGACGATATCATGCATGTGATGACATACAAACCATTTGCAGTTGAACATTATTCCATGGTGATGGTTTTGTATACACTTCATGTAATTTGGGGAAACAAAATTATAAATATGCAAAATAAAAATGTTAATAATTGCCTACTTTAAAATTGTTCCTGAAATATTATACTTCCTTTTTTTTTAAAGATTGCTACGGACCCACCCAATACGCAGTTCAATGCACATTTTAAACCATTAATAACTCAAATTCGGTATACGTAAAAATTCTAAAAGTTCGATATTTAAAAACTAAAAGATGAGACAAAACTATCAAGATCCCACTTGACTATATTTTAACTTGTATAACAATGATAAAACTTTAAGTCAAAGTATATGAGTGAACAGTAGTCATTTATCAAAAATAGCTAAAAAAACAAAAAAATGGAGGAAGTATAATTATCCTTCTTTCCTCTATCAAGAAGAAGTATATTTACATTATGAAAGTAATAAATTGTGCATGTGCACAAATTAGTTACCATTGGTATTATTTCCACCCATTTTATAATTAATTTTAACAGCCACCCTAAACCCTAAATTTTCCAATATAATCACCTATTATATTGAACATAGCCGTCCTAGTAACCATGTACCCAATTCTTAGGAGGGTTCGGTAAGTAGCGTACAATTCCAAGTTGCAAGACTCTCACGTACTTTTATACATTTTCACACATTTTAAAATTATACGCTATCAATCAGACGAATTTAGTAAAATCAAACTTGCAATAAAATTAAATTATATCCAACGTTGAATAATAAATCGTATCAAAAAGTGGCTTAATTAATCTTAACTCCAAGAAAATGGGGAAACTGTGAAAAATTGTTCATATTTACTGTTCAGTTTGACGGAAATTACAGCCTCGCAGACATATATATACGGCATGCATATGGTAAAGTAGCTCGGTAAATCAAATCAAATACTACTAATATTACTCCAAATTAAAGCAATTAAAAAGATAAATAAAAATAAAGGCGTGAAAGCACTGCACGTTGAGGCTTGATCGAGTCGTTAGTTGATGAATGATATTGATGACGCAGTAGTCATTAATTAACGCATTGAATGAATGGCGGTTCGAAAACGCATAGCTTTGGTAAGTCCAACCCCACAAAAAAAAAATAAAAAAATGATGATTTTGCGGCAACCTCCTTAATTACTGTAAAAATTGTGGCACATACCACCTTGTGCATAAGCACAAGCACACTAGAGAGCCCTTGTGAAACCCACTCATCTGGGGTAATCATCGGTCTCAAACACTCTCCTTACCTTAGCCATTAGCCTGCTAAGCTTGACTTCGTCTGTCTCCCGTGTCTACGCTCAATCAATGCGCATGACTGTCGCCACCCCTACTCCCGCATGCCTACCGCCACCCTACCTGCTTTCGGCGCCCATGTTCGATCTCTGACTTTTGTGCCAGACACCCGCTCCCCTTGTGACTTTCTTGTAGCCATGCCTCTGTGAGCTCTCCTATAAATTAGTCACCCCGTTAGAGTAACCAATGTGGAACCTGGCAATCCCACCAGTGTGCCAAAACCCACCAGAGTGCAGTGCGGCAATCCCTCAACCACCAATGTAGCCAAACCACCACAATAGCCTCTCAGTGAGTGAGTGTGTGAGTTATCCGAGTGGGTGAGCGAACTACACATGAGTGTGTGAGTTATCTGAGTGTGTGAGGAAGACCTCCAGTGAGCCAGTGAGGAATCTGAGTGACCTTACCTTTGTGACGTGTTTGAGACCGTTGGCTCTCTCTATGTGTTGGAGGATCTTGGTGATCGATGCGTGTTGCTTGGTGCAATTAATTGGGGATTGGTCCTAAGCCCTGAAGATTGATCGACATCATCTGAGATTCATATCTCTTATTTGTTTGTTGTCTTCTCCATTCGTCTTATACTTTGTGTATTATTGTTATCCGCATGTATTTTCGTTCTGCTCCTGTTTTCTATGAGTTTTGATTTCTGTAGATTTGCATAACGGTGAATACCCAACAGTGGTATGAGTGTGCAAATACATAACAGTGGTATCAGAGCAAATACCTAACAATTACCTTTTGGATGCATGGTCCGCTTCCTACAAACAGCTTTAATTTTCACCCTCCAGATCAAAAACTGTGAAGTGGGCATCCAAATCCAATGGAGAAAATGGAGTTGATGAATTTAATGTAGTAGATGAAGTTAGTGGAGTGGATGGATTTTGTGCCTATAAATACCAAGGCCACTCATTTGTAAGAACATCCCAACACAAGCAAAGGCAAGAAGCTTGCCTTTGATCTCTCTTCTCCTATTGTAGTTTTTAGCCTTTGTGAGTGTTTCTCGTTGAGAGGGTTTTGTGGTATAGGATTATTTCCTATAACCTTTTTGTAATATTATTTCATTTCATAGTGAAATAATAGTTCGGTGGGGCCCGGAGGACGTAGGCATATTTGTGCCGAACCTCGTTAAATCTTGGTGTTCTCTTTATTATTTAATTAATAGCTCCATTATTCCACAACAATTGGTATCAGAGCCTTGGTTGCATAGTATGCTCTGTGGTCGCAGCTAAGCTGATCTTCCACATCAGAAACGCATCTCGGTTGAGCTACCGTTTGTGAGCTATTAATTAAACTTTGAAGCAGAAATGGCGGATAGGTCCGGTGAAACGTCAACTTCAGATTCGAAGCCGTTGGTGACATCGTCATCACGGACGATGGTTTCAAATGCCAAATTTGATGTCGAAAAATTCGACGGTACCAATAATTTTGGTATGTGGCAGTGCGAGGTGTTGGACATCTTGTACCAGCAGGAGCTGGATGGGGCACTTGTAGAAACCAAACCAGATGGTGTTGATGATAAAGACTGGACGAGGATCAACCGTCTTGCGTGTGGTACAATTCGGCTATGTCTCTCAAAGGAGCAGAAGTATCCGCTTATGAGAGAGACGATGGCGCACAGACTGTGGAAAGAACTGGAAGATAAATTCATGAAAAAGAGCACGGAAAACAAGCTCTACATGAAGACGAAGCTGTATCGATTCCAGTATTTGCCCGGTACCACGATGAATGAACACATAACAAGATTCGATTCTTTGGTCACCGACTTATTGAATCTTGACGAGAAGATAGATGACGTCGACAAGGCGCTGATACTGTTAGCTTCGCTCCCCGATGAGTACGAGCATATCATTGTTAGTATGCTGACTGGAAAAGAAACGATATCTTTTAAAGAAGTTACCACTGCCTTATATTCTAACGAGATCAGAAAGAAGGATAAGTTAGAACACAGGAGTTCGACTGGTGAAGCTCATACCGTTCGGGGTCGTAGCCACAAGTACAAGCCGGACAGAAGAGGCAGATCCAAGTCACGAGGCAGAGTGTCGAAAGACGAATGTATCTTTTGTCACGAGAAAGGACATTGGAAGAAAGATTGTCCTAAGCTGCAAAAGAAAAAGGGGAAAGCTGTAGCAGAGGCTTGTGTTGCTGATAGTGATGAGACAGAGTATTCTTTAGCTTGTGCCTCATCGGTAACGACGTGCACTGACGACTGGTTGCTAGACTCAGGATGCTCATTCCACATGTGTTCCAGGAAGGAGTGGTTTGTCAACCTTGAAAGTGTTGACGGTGGAGTTGTCTACCTAGCCAACAACGGATATTGCCAGATAGCTTGAGTTGGCTCAGTATATCTGAAGAACCACGATGGAACAACCAAGGTGCTGACGGAAGTTCGGTACATACCGAAATTTGCCAAGAACCTCATATCAGTGGGAGCCTTGGAAGCCAAAGGCCACTCCATCCACATTGAGGATGGGATTATGAAAGTGATCTCGGGAGCACTTGTCATCATGAAAGGTATAAGGAAAAATAACTTATACCACTTCCAGGGCAATACAGTGGTTGGCATTGCAGCAGCAGTATCAGAAGCAGACAAGGAAGAGAAGATGACCAAGCTATGGCATATGAGGCTTGGGCATGCTGGGGAAAAATCCTTGCAGACTCTGGCAAAGCAAGGATTATTGAAGGGTGCAAAGACTTGCAAACTTGAATTTTGCGAGCAATGTGTTCTGGGAAAGCAAACGCGGGTGAAGTTCGGAACAGCAATCCATAACACTAAAGGCATTATGGATTACATTCACTCAGATGTGTGGGGACCTACCAAGACGGCTTCTTTGGGAGGAAACCATTATTTTGTAACGTTTGTTGATGACTTTTCCCGGAGAGTATGGGTGTATCCCATGCGAACAAAAAATGAAGCATTCGGGAAATTCCTCACTTGGAAGAACATGATGGAGAACCAGACCGGGAGGAAGATTAAAGTGCTTCGATCTGATAACGGCACAGAATATCGAAATGACCATTTTTTCGACTTGTGCAAGAAGGAAGGTATTTCCCGACATTTCACTGTGCGGGACACGCCACAACAGAATGGTGTGGCTGAACGGATGAACCGAACATTGTTGGAGAAAGTTCGGTGTATGTTGTCCAATGCTAATTTGGGCAAGCAGTTCTGGGCTGAAGCGGTGACATATGCGAGCCATCTAATCAATCGACTACCATCAACTGCTCTTAAAGGCAAGACACCTTTGGAGGCATGGTTTGGCAAACCTGCAAATGATTTTGATTCTTTACGTGTGTTCGGTTTCGCTGCTTATTATCACGTGAAAGAATCAAAGCTGGATCCGAGGGCGAGAAAAGCTGTTTTCGTAGGGATATCTTCTGGAGTCAAAGGATATCGCCTATGGTGCCCGGAGATGAAAAAGGTGATCTTTAGCAGGGATGTTACGTTCAACGAATCAATAATGTTGAATAAGGTAACCAAGCAGCAGACGGATAGTACTCCTCAGCAGGTGGAGCATTATCCTCAACAGGTGGAGTTTCAGACATCTACAACCAGAGAGGTAGATGGTCAACCAATAGAAAACGATGGTCCAAGTACCGAAGAAGAGCTCAGTGAAAGTGAGGTTTTAACCCAAGAACCTCAGGAGCAACAAGATTTACCAATTGCAATTAGGAGGCCAAGAAGAGAAATTCGGAGACCTGCTCGATTCGAAAGTATGCTGGCCTATGCACTTCCTGTTATTGAAGAAGGTATACCACAAACTTTTCTTGATGCAAAAATTAGTCCGGAGAAAGAAAAGTGGAAGAAAGCCATGGACGAGGAAATGCATTCCCTTGAAGCAAATCACACGTGGAAGCTAGCTAAACTCCCAGAGGGAAAGAAGGCAATTGGTTGCAAGTGGGTCTATGCTCAGAAAGAAGGATTTTCAGAAGAGAATGACGTGCGCTACAAGGCAAGATTGGTAGCCAAAGGCTATGCTCAAAAGGAGGGAATTGATTACAATGAGGTATTTTCCCCTGTTGTAAAACATTCCTCCATTCGAATTTTGTTGGCCTTGGTAGCACAGTTGGACTTGGAACTAGTTCAAATGGACGTAAAAACGGCATTCTTACATGGTGATTTGGAAGAGGAAATCTACATGACCCAACCAGAAGGATATAAAGTTGCTGGAAAAGAAGATTGGGTTTGCAGACTGAAGAAATCGCTTTATGGATTGAAACAATCACCAAGACAATGGTATAAGCGATTTGATCAATTCATGATGGGCCAGAAGTACACCAGGAGCAGTTTTGATCATTGTGTATATTTCCGTAAGCTACAAGATGGATCTTTCATTTATCTTCTTCTATATGTAGATGACATGTTAATTGCATCTAAAGATAGAGGAGAGATAAGCAGATTGAAGTCTCAACTCAGCAAGGAGTTCGAAATGAAAGATCTCGGTGAAGCAAAGAAAATTCTCGGTATGGAGATAACGAGAGACAGGAATAGGGGCACTCTGAGTTTGACTCAGAAGCAATATCTGAAGAAAGTATTGCAGCGGTTTGGCATGACAAACAAAACCAAACCTGTAAGTACACCGTTTGCTCCTCATTTCAAACTTAGTGCTTCACAATGCCCGAAGACGAAAGAGGAACGAGAATACATGTCAAAGATTCCTTATTCAAATGCGGTGGGTAGCTTGATGTATGCAATGGTGTGTACAAGGCCTGACATTTCACATGCAGTTGGAGTAGTGAGCAGGTACATGCATGATCCCGGAAAAGATCATTGGCAAGCCGTGAAATGGATTCTAAGGTATATCTTGAAAACCTTAGATATTGGGTTGATATTTGAGAAGACTAATGTTACTGGTCAGCATATAGTTGGGTACTGTGATTCAGATTATGCAGGAGATCTGGATAAACGTCGATCAACTACTGGATACGTATTTACTCTTGCAAACGCACCAGTTAGTTGGAAGTCTACCTTACAGTCAACCGTTGCTTTGTCAACAACGGAGGCAGAATACATGGCCATTACAGAAGCTGTTAAGGAAGCCATTTGGTTACAGGGATTGCTGGATGACTTAGGAGTTGGTCAGAAACATGTAACAGTGTTTTGTGATAGTCAAAGTGCCATTCATCTAGCAAAGAACCAGGTATATCATGCTAGAACCAAGCATATCGACGTGCGGTACCATTTTGTGCGGGAAATAATTGAAGAAGGTGGAGTCAAGGTACAAAAGAACAAGACCACCGAGAATCCCGCAGATATGTTGACGAATGCTGTAACATGTATCAAGTTCGAATATTGTTTGAACTTGATTAATGTCTCAAGAATTTTAAGTTGGCGCTGAAAAGCGCATTTGGAGGTCCTACCGAATTTCGTGACGAGAGAACCTTGAAGGGGATAATGTGATTTGAGATGCACCAAGGTGGAGATTTGTGAAGTGGGCATCCAAATCCAATGGAGAAAATGGAGTTGATGAATTTAATGTAGTAGATGAAGTTAGTGGAGTGGATGGATTTTGTGCCTATAAATACCAAGGCCACTCATTTGTAAGAACATCCCAACACAAGCAAAGGCAAGAAGCTTGCCTTTGATCTCTCTTCTCCTATTGTAGTTTTTAGCCTTTGTGAGTGTTTCTCGTTGAGAGGGTTTTGTGGTATAGGATTATTTCCTATAACCTTTTTGTAATATTATTTCATTTCATAGTGAAATAATAGTTCGGTGGGGCCCGGAGGACGTAGGCATATTTGTGCCGAACCTCGTTAAATCTTGGTGTTCTCTTTATTATTTAATTAATAGCTCCATTATTCCACAACAATAACTAAATGATCCAAGATAATTTTTGTCCTATCTGCTAGTATACAGTAGTATATATACCCTCACGCACGTACCTGCTGGTGTCTCGAGTACTCCTGATCGATGATCACTACTAGCTAATCCCTGCAATTTGCATGCGAGATTATTATTGAGGCAAAAATAAAACAGTTAATAATTAGCTAGAAATGGCGGCGACATCAGAAGGCGGGAAAGTGAGCCTCCTCATCGAAACTCACAGAAAAGGGGCGGAAACCTACGAGGGCGAGGGGTGCAAGGACGAAGCCGTGAAAATCCTGGAGGAATTCATGTTTCCCGCGGGCATATTCCCCGTGGGGGAAATTGCGGAGATGGGGTTTAACCGGTCCACCGGATTTGTGTGGGTCAAGCTCAAGAAGAAGAAAACCCAGGTGAAGTTCACCCAGATTAAGCAGACCGTCATCTACTCCCAGGACATCTCCACCTTCCTGGAACCAGGGCACATGTCCCATATCATCGGGATCAAGGCCAAGGAGGTCATGATCCCCGTCGTCATCTCTGATATCCTCGTCGGTTTTCCTGCCCCGGATATGATCAAGTTCACCACTCCCGTCGGACTGTCCCGCGCCCATTTCGTCACTGCTTTCATGCTGCCTTCTTCATCTTCATCTTCAGGACCAAACCACCGAGTCATTTCCACATCGCAAGATTAGTAGTAGGTATTATTATATGGAGTACGTACCTGCAGCCAGATTAATGCTTCTGATGATGAGCTAGCCTAATGAAAGGATAAATAAATTTTGTGGCTGAAAACCCTGCATCTAATAAAGTTTCTGTTTGATCTATACTATGTGAGGATTATATTTGACTGTCGTCGTACTCATGTTTGATTGAGATTTTGTACTACATACCAAGACATTTTGCAGTCTGTCCAGGTTCCCAGAATTGGATTATCCCAGTGCATATTGCTTTTTTTTTTTTTTTTTTTTTTTTTTTATTTTAGGTTTTGTTCTCGGTTTAATTAGCTCAATATATATCAGATTTTAAAGATTTCCACAAAATATAAATTCACTGAATTGATTCACGACAGAAGCATGCATATTAGGACGAGATGAGAGTGTCTGAGTGTGACATCATGCATACGTGTAATTACATTTCCATCCCTCCACCGGTTTGATTGTCAGTGATGAACTGATGATCAGAATTTTCTTACAGCAGCAACTACTTTGAATTGCCTGTTAATTTAAGTGGACATCAGGAATTCAGAATGGATCTTGTCCCATTTTTAATTTTTTGTTAAATATATATATACTTCAATTATTGTACATAGTAGTATTTAGTATTTTCAAGAATATGACACAAGTGCAAAGTAAATCGACATGTATTATTGAATAGAAGATACGGATATGGAACAAAAAAAGGATGGGATGGGACAGTGTTATGCCCTTGTAATCGTAGTTTGCCTAATTACTTGTTGGAAAGAAACAAATGGTCGCCATCTCGTACGACGCTCAAGTCATCTATTTCTGCATTCTCTGCGTTCACAACTCTTGTGAGGTTATCATCCCCAAATATCTGACCTGCACAACACAAGCAGAGCTAATTAAGGGGCTGAGAACTTGAGATCAAATAATCTATACTGTTATATTTTCTTTCCATATATTTCTAGAATCTTGGTTGTCTACTTGTATATATTGTATCGGTCTGTTTAGCAGAAGTTGTCGTTCGACCAGTGCACACGCACCTGCGATTTTGAGCAGCTCTTCTAATGAATGGGGCAGAATCATTAGCCTCACAGAAACCTGGCTCCTTGGAAAATTCATGTGGTGAATGGTGACTTTCTTCTCCGGCTTTGTTGTTGGATATCTTGTCAATCTTGAGCTGCTGCTGCTGCTGCTGACACCATTTATGATGCTATAACCGGTTGCATAATCGTTCATGGCGGATTCTAGTTTCTTTTTGCTTAAGTAGTTCAGCATGAGGTCATGCATTCCTTTGGAGTGATAAGCTTGATGAATGGCTGATTCTGACCCCCTATTGAAATTCATAACATTGTTGTCTTCAGTGCTGATGTTGCAGTCTCCATTAGGCCCCCCGTCAAGCCAATTTTTCGACATGATCAGACTCAGATCAATTTCAAGATCCGAACTTTTCCACTCGTTCCAATTCTTGAATCACACACAAGTTATTAACCGCGAATTTGAAAGTGAAAAAAGTTCCATAAAGATAGAAACGTGATCAATTGAAATGGTGTGATATTTACCTGGTAAAGATTGTGCATGACGCGTTGCTTGTCTTCTGGACTTGCTAGAAGAATGCTCAGAAACTTGGTCTTTTCCAGCTGCAATATTTGTGAAACTTTGGTGGTTCGAACACCAAACGGCTGAGGCTTTCCACTTAGAATGCCTATTTCTCCAAACATTTCGCCACTGGAAGCAACCTTTCTGATAACCTGCTGAGTACATTATGATGAAGCTAACATCAAATGCTTCAGACATTTAATTTATTCGGATTGAGGGGCATGCTGCGGCTAGAATTCTTACTCGATCATTTCCATTAATCTTTGCAATTAAGTCCTGCCAAACAGAATCATTAGCTGAAGGTCAGAACTCATCAGAAAGCCAGAATGTAATAAGTCCATGGATGCACTTACAACTGCACCCGAGACCAATATGTATAAATCTGTTGCAGATTCATTTGGCTGGATCAGGTCCTCTCCAGGAGGAAAATACTCGGCTTCCATTTCCGCAACCTTCCATTTGAACACTAGGATCATTATACATCATGTTTAATGTTCTTGGTTTTAATATTTCAACATGAATTAACAACAATTTTGTCGACAGACTCAGATGGGAAAATGTACCAGTTGGAGAAGAAATTTTTGAGAAACTCCATCAAAGAGACGGGCATTTTGAACAACAGGGAGGAATAGACAATGTGCAATGCTGAAACAAAGCGCTTTTGGCAACCCTTTAAGGATCTCTTGATGTTTGAACCTTTCTGTTTTGAATTTCAGACATATGTAGGACACCATTTGATCTTGTATGTCCCGGGGTACTTGGTTCCTTTTGGAGAATTCTAAGGCTGCTGTGATGCAATCTCTCTGTAGCACAACCAAATTTCAAAACCATTAGCTTAAAAGTTCTAGACAGAACAAGAATGATCTGAGAAGATGACGAGTCTTTGCATACAAAGTTGCTGGTGTGGCAGGTGCACTGAACCACGAGATTAGTCATGTTTCCTATAAGATAAGCTATCAATCCCAGGTTGCAGAACATGTAACTAATTCCAAAGGCCATCTCTGTTGGATTTTGGGCATGAAAATCCCCATAGCCTGTGGTGGTTAGTGTAACAATTGAACAGTACAATGATGTTACATATCTGTCCCAAATCCCCATCTGTTTGAAATCAGGATAGACGGCACCAATCCAGGTTCTTCTCAGATCAGGATATCTCTCTGCAAGCGCATAGTTGAAGCACCCTGCACAGTGCACCGCCAGCAGAGTAACCTGAATTGGGCAACATAGTGTACTTTAATACTCTGCACGCAGATTTGGCCGGTGAAAATAATGATCTGTAGCTTATTCTTACCAATGCAAGCTTGGTGCAACGAATCAATAAATAGTTGAATCGAATATCCTTTTCGAACCTGTATTGAAACATGTTAGGTAATGGCTGAAATAATGTGACCAAATCGAAATGATGGATGGGTATGTATACAACCTTGCAAACAAGGAGCTGGCACGCCTGAGGCGCCAAAGTCGCAGCATACTTAGCAGGTCGAAACCCAAACCACCGTTGTAGCTTGTAAAGTGGAGGACGATGGAGCGAAGGGGCACTGTGGAGCAGATATCAAAAGCAAACCAGGTTGACAGATACCTGTTGATCATGGAAACAAGTAATTGAATTTGTGGTTCATATAAACGCAGCATATCTTGTCGGTCCGAGTCTGAGGTTGCACAAACCTTACTGCAATTCTTTTAGGATCATCGATAAGAAGATGTGATTGGCTGTCAAGATATGCCACAAAGAATGTAAGCACAATGTCAGCAGCAAAGAAGCAGTTGACAATGTTGTCAACAAGGAGCAGGGGAGCATTATGCTTCTGAGTTGGAAAAGCAATCTCGAATGGAGAAATCCAGGCCGAGTAGACGACCAGTAGAGCGAGCAACATCTCCCAAGCCCTGGATTAGCATAAATAATAAAAGTAAAATCAGGAAACATAACAATAATCATTTAAGGTACAGGGAGATGGATACTTAAAAAAGATAAGATCTTTAACATTATCAGTCACCTATAATGTGGATTTAATGGCGAAAGGATGTAACGCGGGAGTTTCTTGGATGATGATGGATCGATCCTAGCGCCTAACGATGGAATAAGGTCATTATGGTTTCCTGTGATCGTGTCAAACCCGTTCATGCAGAAACGCCTGGGGAGATTCTTGATTCTCTGAAACGACATATTTTGAGAGTTGAGCATGTAATGAGTAATGAGTAATGACCCTCTACACTGATGAGCCCTGGAAATGCAACTGAGAGTACATATAGTATTTGAAAGTGAAGCAGAAGGTGCAGAAAGATTGATCCACACTTGGGGCCCGGATAGGCTGGAGGGTCATTGTCTTTTTATGAACATGTTTTAAGGCAGGATTAAGCAGATGATATGTCTGTGATTAAGAGGCCCGGGAATTGGAGGATTGCACTGGAAAAGGGAAGAAAGTTTGGGAAGGGAATAGAAGCATGTATTGCCAAAATAGGGAAGTTGAATTAACTAAAGCCGGCTAAAAGTACTTAATTACTACTGAGTACTGAGGGGTCAATAGAGTACAGATGCAACCTTTTTTTTTTTTTTTTTTTTATCATTTGAAGTAATGATTTCTTCTACCAAATTATATTTACTGACTTCATATTTTAACCTTAAAATCCCTTCAATCAGACAACATAAGATTTGTAATGTGCTGGGGCTGCTAAACATAAAAGTACTAGGGTTAATTACTATAATACTATACGTTGATGAAGAAGCAGAACTGGTCCAACAGAGTGGGACTCCCTCATCAGATGTGGGCTTTTGGATGCCACGTGAATGGTGAACCTACTACTCTACTACCACATTACAATTAAGCTTTTAACGAGCATCCAAGATCTGTAGATCGTGTAAGAATCATGGACGATAAATAATGCGATGCATTGATGCATATGTATTTATGTATTGAACTTGTTTCTAAGAATAAATACTTAAGAAGTTGGTACAATTGTTGACCATCTTAATTGTCCTTCACCATTCGTTAACCCAGATAACTGTTAATGTCTTCGATCTCCAATATAAGTAATCAGAAAAGAAATAAGTTCCTAACTACTTATGTTGCTTGCAAATTCAATGCCCCAAGAGTTTCCACATCATCAATATATTGCAAATGTTACTCAAATTTAAATAAGTAAACTTAATAAAAATTTGAACTAATTATTTCTATTAAAAAATACTATATGTACATCAATACAATAGAATGTCAGGAATAACCTGCTCACTGACAGACACTTCAAACACAATTTGGATGGTAACTTGTACTCTCTTAATCCTATTAATATTAATTCTGCAAGAACTAGTAGATCATGAACTAGGAACAAATAAATTGGGTTTGAGAATTGAAAGGCCAATATATTGTACGTTTATAGATATACATTCTCCAAAACCTAAAAACTAAGCAAATCCAATTTGAGTACGTTCACTGGAAAAACCAAAGCAATCATTGGAGAAAGTGGTAAAGTTAGATGATTATGCATGTATTGTATATATACTGTGTCATTTGCAGGAATAATGATGCATAGAAACAAAACTTATTATGATGCACAAAGAAAGTAGTATATTTTTTTAGGGTTGAGATCCTTCTTGATAATTGAGAGACGCACAAATTAAATTAGAGATGAATGAGTCGTGTGTGTATATATATTTCACATATTTGGAAGGCATGTAATCTTTATTAGCGGTCACGCTACAAACTTGGGCCCAAATTAAAGCATACATGACTTGTCATATTCATTTAAGTGGCCAAACATGGCTGTGTAAAATAGTACATTGTGTATATAGCTTGATTGGATACTTGGATTCATTTTCCAACGCACGTGAGAGAGAGAGAGAGGTCTGGTTACTATCTACAGCAAGTTCAATTATTGTGCCATAGCAAAGTTCACACTCCACAATCCATAAATAAATTTATGTTACTACAAGCAAGCTCATCTGATCTGTCCACTGTCCAATTCAATCCATCCTTGATCGCACCACTGTGTATTGTATATACTTCATAAATACGTTTCATGCCACTGTTAAGTTCTAATTATATTAGTTTCAGGAAATTGAGGTCAAGTTAGTCACAACCCTTATCAGCGAAAAAAATAAATAAATTAGGGTCTTGAATCTTGATCGACTCTGTGGTGTGCATCTGTCATGCATCATCAAGATGTTGCTGATCACTGCACATGGTTTATGACAATTGACGAGCTAAGTGAAATCTTTTTTGACATTATCATTATACTATTAATTAATTACGACCTGAAATGGTGTCCACTAGGAAGAATGCAGAAGAAATTTCATTCTAGAATGGTTTTACTGCCTATTTAGCTATTAGGGCTCCTACTGACATAGTGACATAGGGGGTGAAATGCCCTATGTTCCTCCAATATGGAGTACTCCTACATATTTATTGGCTGCAGATTTGTTGAGTGCCAGTGTCTTGTGCCTCTCGTTTACTTTGAACCTTTGAAGGACGCTGAGTGGAATACATTATCAAATTCTGGGGAAAAACAAATCTACTCACGTGATATAAATGAAGTTATCAAGATATGTTTCGCTCTTTTGGACTATATATAAAGAATAACTGATGATAAGTAGTAAATGAAATTCATGCATAAAAGGACCAGTAAAATAAGTGGACAATATCATGGGATTGGACAACATAATGTCCCAATGGTTAATGGGGGAGGAAGGATGTCATGTCAGTAATCACTTATTTAGAATGTCTGAACTCTCAAAATTGATTTACTGAAACCGAAACTTAAGTCGAGTATGATCATATGGTGAAAATGGTTACCGTATTTGGAACAAAATAGTCAGAATTTGTCTTCAAGCCACAAGGGAAACAAATGGATGAGGCTATGAGATGTTGTCCGGTGTATATAAAAGGATTTTCTTTCTTAAAGAAAATAAAGGCCTAATAATTATAGTTATAATTTTATTTTTATTTTTTGCTGACATCATGCTTGAAGAATGTTACCTATAAATGTGAAAGGCCGTGAACTGGATTTGTGATTTTTTTTTCAATTAAAAGAAAAAGAGAAAATAAATACACTGATATCAGTAGCTCAACAGTGGTGGAGTTGGACTAGTATTTATTTTTTATGGTATTATAGTCCAACACACTATTAGGCCCAATATTCTACAGCCCAGTTCATTTGTGGGCCACAATTTTGGCACTTCAAACCCAATGCATGACTTCTTACTAATCCGCTATCTATTGCCGATTGGACACTTCTCAATAGAAGGGCGAAAAAAAGGGCCTATAGTGCACGCGCACACAAACAAAAGCAGTGAAGAAGTAACAAATTAATAATGCTAAATCAAATCATTACCTAAAGGGTAAAATCAGTAGAGCGATTACCCACCCCTCCGTTTAAACTCACCAATTATTCATTTCACTTAATGCCGAGGCCGAGGGAGGGAATACTACCATTATCTATAGCCAATCAGCCATTAAACCGTTCTTTAATGGTACTGAAAAGATCTAAACCATTCTATGAGCACGTAGGAAGCAATAATTTATCCCATTATCTATAGCCAATTACTAGCCATTAGCCAGACTGAGTACTTGATGAGCAAGAGAAAAGCACAACCAGCAATCGTTACTGGATGCAGAAGAATCGAGGCAGTGTTGCTTTTTCTGGAGAATTTTCTTCGAAAGCAATCCAATTAGTTGCCAAAAAATTAGACCTTTTTGACACGGGATTGACAGAGCAAGAGGGAAAGCGGCTCGGTTGGCCTCGTATATGGTGCAAACCCGAGTAAAAAGTCCTACTAATCATATTCTGTCACACTGCTTTTCAATGCTTTTACTAGTTCATACTCTGGGAAATCCAATGCGGCGGTGGATCCCCCATTTGGAATACAAGAACCCCAATTTTGTTTATTCTTTGGTAGAATTACTACTATTAATTTCAGCATCTTTTATTGTACAGTAAAATAAATGAGACACTACTATTTTCTTCTTTTTATTTGAGGGAGGGGCATCACTGTGGACTGTAGTGTTGAGGACCTCGAATCTTGGATTAAAAAGGGACAAATTGCCCTGTCTATTCCCTATGAATTTTCTTACTCATTCTTTCCCTCTCCACTTCCCTCACTTTCCTTTTCTTAGTACACACACTTAAATCCACTTCGTCTGTACATTGCCAGGACATTGAAAGAGAGGTGATGAACTCAGAGATGGCGCGGAGCTCTACAATATGCATTTGCGTTTCCTTGTTATTTGTGCTTCTCTTGGCACTTTCAGCTCGTGCTGCTGCAGATGTTGAAGATGGTATACTTTCTAATCCACACTCCCTGTATTTTCACCGTTTCTTGTTTTATATGAACATTGTGATTGGGATCTGCTGCTATATTGCTTGATTGTATTTCTGCTGAAGCTCAATAAGGGGATGGGATTGCTTTAATGTGGGTTTCCACGGTTCTATTTTAGTGGTGCTTCTTCATTGGGAGGGCTGGGACACTGTGCAAATGGGTTTATCATTTACTGTGATCAAAATGAAAAATGTGAATTACTGCTGCTTTTTTTCAACACCCGAGGAAGAAGGGTGTTGTTGTTCGCATTATTGATCTGCTACAGGAATGTATCTGCAATTTCTGGTAGAGACTTTGGGGGGTGTGCACTGTGCACGGAATTATTACAAGAAGCTTCACGCCTTCAATAACCTTGGCCCACCACTCATGTCTCATTAAACTTGTCATCCTTCACATGTCGTGCGCCACCATTTGTGCTGAGATTTTGTTATAGATAGAATCAACAAATGTGATAAGCCGATTTCAGTGGACACAAGTAACAGAAGTAGCACTAAATAGTTAGTGTACTAGTAGCCCAGCTGACGAAATCCTTATTGTGTGGTTTTCAGACTTGTGATATTTTCTTATATGAGGGTTGAGGAAGATCAACAGCTGCTCTTTCCTTCAACAAGTAGTACTACTGCAAATCTGTAATTCATTTGATATAGTATTTCGGAAATAACTAGTCTTTGCTTGAACTAATGCCGACGGCCATGGAGTGTGTTGTTTTACTGTTGTAGCTTGTAGCTGTAGGGGGTGGGGGCCTCGTGATTTTTCATTATTATCTCTGAGAGATGCAAATGGCGTGCTTTCTTTCTAATGCTACAGTGGTTCAACGCGGTTTCTTGATTTCTTCAAATTCGGGGCCCATCTTCTGTTTGGATGCATCCTTAGCTTGTTTCTTGAAGTGGCCATCACTGGATCTCTATGATAATTGTAATGCAGAGCCTGGTGCCATGTGAAATGATGAACCTGAAAACACAACAGCATGGGCCCTTCCTCTTTCTGACCTTCACCTACTTTCTACAATATGTTTGACAATTCATTTGGACACAAGAATAACAATGCAGCAGAATCATTTATCTGAAATTCATAGTTAGGGTTCACAAGTGACTTTTGATCCTCACATTAGTTTAGTAGCTAAAGCCTAAATGTCTATCTCATCATTCAATGATCAAACCTTAAATGACTCCTGCAGGTGAACTCATAAATGGGGACTTCGAGACCCTTCCATCGGGTGGCTCCTCGTCGGCACCCGACACTGCCGATGGCCCGGCGAACATCCCCAGCTGGAAAACGAATGGAACCGTCGAGATCGTGCAGTCGGGGGAGAAACAGGGAGGAATGATCCTCATTGTACCACAAGGCGCGCACGCAGTGCGTCTTGGGAACGATGCCGAGATTAGCCAGGAAGTGAAAGTCCAGAAGGGTTCTACATACTCCGTAACATTCAGCGCCGCCCGCACGTGCGCGCAGCTCGAGTCCCTGAACGTCTCGATTCCCCCGGCATCCCAGAGCATCGATCTGCAGACTCTGTACAGCGTTCAGGGATGGGATACATATGCACTAGCCTTCCAGGCAGAGGACGAAAACATCCGTGTGGTGTTCAGGAATCCCGGCATGGAGGATGACCCGACTTGTGGCCCGATTATTGACGACATTGCCATCAAGAAGCTATTTGTCCCAGATAAGCCCAAAGGTAGTTTCTTTGCACAATATGTTCGTCTGTAGGCTGTACCATCAATAAGATCAATCGTTAATCAATCAGTTTTTGCGTGCAGATAACGCGGTTGTAAATGGCGATTTTGAAGAAGGGCCGTGGATGTTCAGGAACGAGTCGCTCGGCGTGCTACTCCCCACGAACCTTGATGAAGACACGTCCTCATTACCTGGCTGGATTGTCGAATCAAACAGGGCCGTCCGGTACATAGACTCCTATCATTTTTCAATCCCTGGAGGTAAAAGAGCGGTCGAGCTTTTATCCGGGAAGGAGGGGATAATCTCACAAATGGTGGGGACGAAGCCGAACAAGGCTTACCGGCTGTCGTTCTCGTTGGGGCACGCGGGGGATGCTTGCAAACAGCCGTTGGCCGTCATGGCCTTCGCAGGCGATCAGGCTCGAAACATACACTACACACCTGATTCGAATTCCACATTTCAAAGTGAGAATGTTAACTTCACTGCGAAGGCGGAGAGGACGCGCGTGGCGTTCTACAGTGTGTATTACAACACGAGGACGGATGACATGAGCTCGTTGTGTGGACCGGTGGTGGATGATGTGCGAGTCGAGCTATCGGGCACAGCGGCCATCAGGAAGATGTGGGGTGTGGGATTTGTTGTTGGGTTGTGCTTCCAGGTCTTGATTTGGGGTTGTTTGCTTTTTTAGTCTGTGTATGTATGCTGCAGAATGGAGATCAATGTCTATGTTTGTAACACGAGAGAGGCTTGGGTAAGCCTGCCAAGTCATCTCCCACGGTGATTCATATCTATATGCATCTAAAGTTTTCGTTTTTGTCTGTTGTCTGCTTATATAGTACTCTCGTTCCCGCGAAGTTTGACACCAACTCTGATACGGCGCGAATTGTATGTGAAATTATATTGTTGCCTAGGTAGAATTGGTTATGGTTTAAAATCTCATGTTTGCCAGTTTGCTTCTCAACTTCCCAACAACTTTGATACGGCGCCAATTTAGGTTTACAATGACAATTAAAAGGAGATATATTATTATAACAAGTCACACTCATATTCCGGAAATAGAGAAAAAAAAAAAAAAGAAATTCCACGATCGAACTACCAAAATAGAATAGATCATCAAAAAAAATGAAACTGTAATTTAAAAATTAATATATTATTATTACTATCCAATAAGTAAAAATTAAATTAATTATTTTAAAACTACAGTTTACTCTTTAAATTTCTGTTAATTTATTAAATAACCACTACACTTTTGAAGGCAATTTATTGGGCTTTTTTAACTAGTACAGATCACATTATTGGTCATAGTGCTAGATTGGAAATCGAGGTATATTGGGCTACTTCAATTTTTTGGAATTTTCAAACTACAGCCCCAAAACAACCCAATTAAAATTCTAAAGCGCATGAACGTATGGGCCGAAGCAGCCCATTGGAAGCTAGGGTTTTAACCCGCTTAACTTCCCCTGTCACAACTCACAACACATTGCTGATTCCTACACCTGCAACGGGCGTTTCTCACCAGTCACCACCACCTTAACAACAGATCGAATATGGTGACCTACAAGGTATGCTCCTACATTTTTATGCCTATATTCGACCCCTTTTGGATTCTGATGATCGATTTTACGTTCTTTGCAGTTTCACCAGTACCAGGTGGTTGGAAGAGCTTTGCCGACAGAGGCGGAGGAGCATCCCAAGATTTACCGCATGAAGCTTTGGGCCACCAATGAAGTTCGCGCCAAGTCCAAATTTTGGTACTTTTAATTTCACTATATAACGTCATATTCTTACTTTCTATGGTCATTGTTGATGTTAGATTCTTGTCTTGAGACCTATTCTATGTTAGATTTATTCTAATAGTTTCAATTGACCTCTTATACAAGTATTATCGCATGGGAAAATAATGTGTTAGTAGGATTAGAGTATGAAGTGGCATCCTGGTTTCCCTGTATTTGAAGCCTTTTTTTAGGGTTCGGGATTCGAGAATATGAATTGACACTGAATGGTGGTTATTCTCTGTGAAGGTACTATCTGAGGAAGCTTAAGAAGGTGAAGAAGAGCAATGGACAGATTCTGGCTATCAATGAGGCATGTGCATTCATAATTCTTTCTTATAATCTTTTATTAGCTTCATTTTGTTTTCCACTTGTTTTTATGTTGTGAGAGAATAAATAATCTTTGCTTTGATTACTCATTTATGCGCATTTAGAGCAATGCAGTAGTAATCTATATCGTAAATGTACTTGGTTTATTCATTGCTTATTTTTGTTTTAATTCGTGTTTAAATATGTTGATAGTTAATTGTAGTCCGTGGGATTTATAAAGCCTGTTTTCAAGCACGCTCTATTTTTAGGCATTCTTGTTTTGTTGAATGTGTTAAAAGTCTATTCATGCTTACCAAAGCTTTTAATCTTTAACTTGTCATTGCACAAATGCCAGATGGGGGGAATGTTTGTACGGTATTTTTAGTGCCTCCTTTACTCTGCATCACTAATGAGGTCTTTAGTTCTTGGGATATTCTACAATGCAATCCAGTCGAAAACACCATCTAAAGAATTGAGAGTTGTAGATTTACTTCTTATCTTTTAAAAGCATTCATTGAGGTGTATCTTAGGCCTTTTTTGCTCCTTTAAAAAAAACAGATTTTTGAGAAGAATCCTACAACAATTAAGAATTATGGGATCTGGTTGCGCTACCAGAGTAGAACTGGTTACCACAATATGTACAAGGAATACCGGGATACAACCTTGAATGGCGCTGTTGAACAAATGTACACGGAGATGGCTTCTCGACACAGGGTGCGTCATCATTGCATTCAAATAATCAAGACAGCCACTGTCCCTGCTAAGCTTTGCAAAAGGGAGAGCACCAAACAGTTCCATGACTCTAAAATCAAGTTCCCCTTGGTATTCAGGAAAGTAAGGCCACCAACAAGGAAGCTCAAGACCACATACAAGGCTTCGAGGCCCAATCTGTTTATGTAATATGTTTGTTATACTTTGATGGGCAGCATTTATGTGGACTACACATATGATGAGAAATTTATTGGCAGTTTTGCTAGAGGCATATTTTGTGAGTGGAGTTTTTTTCTTTTTTATTTTTTCCTTCTCTTCCCTTTGCTATTTTCATATTAGGTTTTCCATTGTTGATTACTCGGTTACTGCTGGATGGCTTGATTTTTCTTGTCTAACCTTTGGTATTTAATATTTATGTGATCAAGCCCTTTTATACCATACATGTGTAGTAATGTTGGTTATAGTGGTGGAAAATAGTGAGGTTGGATTTAGAGGAGGATTTGATTCGTAATAGTTCCATTCTAAAGGAATTAGATTATTTCAAAGCCCTCTTTTATGAACTGCACTTGCAAGAACTAGTTCCTTTCTAATGGTTTTATGTTCTTGTCAACTTCATTGTGACAGCTTGTTCTCTTCTCTGAACTGTATAATGCTTTCCGTCCAAATTATGTTCGTTTAGTTTGGTTGCTATAAAAGTTGTGTTTGGCCAAATCGTGGTAAATCAGGACTACATTTTTGGCAAATAATATCTTCCGAGGGTAAAACACCATAATCAAATTATAACGAGACTCCAATGCAAAATAGAGGAGGACAGAAGATCGTAGACCTAGCTTCCGATGGTCCTCAAAACGAAGTACTGATAATTTTGTGCTCTTGAAAAGGACTCGGATTAGTTAGTGAGCATGTTTGGGTGCATGATGTAATTTTATTTCTGGCTAGTTGCCTTCCAATTAAAGAAATGCTAGTAAACATGTTCGCATCTTTCAGAGATAATAATATCCACTGATTATCCAACGTATAATTGTCACACAAGCTTCTCTCATTTCATACGAAAAATAGTCCCAGTGACTGGCTTACTGCATTATTACCTCCAGCATGCTCTAAGTCTCAATCCTTGCCAGCTGTTAGATACAGAGAGACTTAGTTGTTCCTCCTCTATCTATTTATGAGTTTCACCTTGATCTTATACTCTACCCCCAAGGCCCGGCGCCCTGCCGATGTTTTAGCTTCTGATGACCCAAAAATGTCCTCAAAAGTGCTTTTGTTGGAAATATTCCCGAGCTCTGCCAAGGAGCGCAATTTATTTTGTCTCGGAAGAAATAACCAAAAAAAACCCTTCTACTTAGGTTCAGAGCAATTGTTTATTATAGTTGAGGGTAAATAAAGATACTATCCAGACGTTTGAGTATAATCAAAAGCTGGGTTTATGATTGCTATGTAGATTTAATATGCCTAATTGATCATGTAGAATTAGAAAAGCATATGGTAAAGCAATCCATGTGGAAAAGCACCAAGTTTTGCTGAGAGAAAAGGAACATATCAAAGGGCACACCATGATTACAAGCTCAGAAAAAAGCCATGAAATCAACATCAAAAGGACAGCATAACTTGACACCCTCGAAATGAAAAAACCTCTCCTCAGAAACTTTACTATCCCATGTATATAATGTCTCCTGCCAGCATTCTCTGTTCTCAAGTGGCTGCTTTGTTTCTTGTACGTTTTGTTGAATCTTTATCCTACGAAGAGAATGGAGTTGGGAATAAAAGAAGGAGCAGCAGCAGAAGCACAACCACTATAAACGTGACTCAAATCAATAATCTGGTGAAATTTGGATTCATGCTTCTTGTTTTTGGAAAGAAAATATGCTTATATTGTTATGTATATGTGGAATTTAATTTTGTAGGTAGATGAGGAGAAGGGTTATGATATTGTGGTTCATGGGATTGTGTTGTGGGCTTCGATGGGATTCTTGATGCCTGTGGGAATTCTAACAATGAGAATATCAAGCACTATGGATTCTCAACATCATCCTTCCAGGCATAAATTCTTTTTCTATGTTCGTGCGATTTTGCAGGTGAGTTAAAGAAAGTTGAAATTAGATTTTTGAATTGGTGAATGTGATCACATTATTATAGTGTTTTTCTTTACAGTCAATGTTGGTATGATGTATGCTATATATCTTCTTGATTCATAATAATCATGATGCCTAGCTTTAATAGTGGGTTGTGGTTGGAGTCTAACCTTATTTCCACTTTAGATTAGAATACAATTGTAATACAGTATTTGTTTTGTTTAATTTAATTTAAAGGTAATGTCTGTGGTGCTTGCCACTGTTGGAGCTGTTCTATCAATCAGAAAATTTGAGAATGCATTCAACAACACTCATCAAAGGATAGGTTTGGCACTTTATGGTGCCATGTATTTGCAAGTATTGATTGGATTCAAAAGACCCAAAAGGTAATCAATTTATTTCATTATATAACAGCCCTTTAAATTTCACTTTTAGGGTTTGTAATTAGTAGTAATTAATTCCTCATGTACAATCTATATATACATTTGCATTAGGGGGACTAAATATAGGACAGCATGGTATTTATTACACTGGATACTAGGTACAAGTACATGCCTGGTGGGAATCTTGAATGTCTACACAGGCTTACAGGCCTTCCGTGAAAGAACGACCTCTAGAAGAACAACACTTTGGACTATCATCTTCACAGCTCAAGTGTCGTTCATGACAATTTTCTATCTTTTTCAAGACAAATGGGAATACATACAGAAGCAACAAGGTAGAATGCTGGTAACTGATGGCGATCATTCTCATCGTCGGAGTGATTCTTGTACTGGCGCTGCTGCTGCTGCTGCGGACAGCCAGAAGCAAGTTGTTATCGTGCGGAATGAATCATTTAGGAAAAGCAATGCACTTGCTTCTCATTTTTCAAGAACAAATGTACTTAATAAACTGTTTCAACAAGCATGAAATAATGCTTCTTGTGTGTAGTTTTGCGGGTTAGACTGGACTTTCAGTATGCAGCGAGATCGGAGTGTGTTGAAATATTATCTAAGCCGATGAATACCCTGAAGTTAATTACCATGTTCAGTGTGTTTTGATAGTATTTCTAATGCATCATGCATGCCTGTACAGATGAAGAATGTGCATTGATGGCATAAATCAACCTTTTATTTATATAAGTGCTTTTCTCTCACTCTCCCCTGCTCTGGTGTTTTATTCCTTTTGTTCTTTCGAAGGTTGGAGAGTTGACATGGGAGTGTTGGCACTCTGTAGCCTGCAGTGCCACAGTGACAGTGAGCAATATAGAAGAAGCTGATTTGGATGCCGAATTTTGATAATGCTTTACTCTATATATATTAGTGAGCTACAAAATCTCCATGTTGATAGTATAACAATAAGTAACCAAATAGGAGTACTTCATTATACAAAAATGATATGGTGTTTTTACAGGGGCGGATGTATTCAATAAGTAGTGGTGGCACGGGACACCACTTAAATTGATGAAATTGCTATATTAATGTAGAAATTTTTTTACATAGGTTTGGTGACACCACTTAATTTTTTACGTTGACACCATAATTATTCATTTCAACGAAGTTTTTCTCTATATTTTGTATTGTAACTACTATCCATAATTTCAATATAGCTTCTATTATTTTTTGGGACACCACTTAAAAAAATTTCTGAATCCGCCACTGTGTGAAAAGGTGAAATAGTGTTTTGGAGGATACTACTGCCAATTGTACTTATTAGTGGAAAGTTTGTGGCAGTGGGCGAAACCATGTTGGTCAATGGAGTGGCTTCCCCTTACCATTATGGTTGATAATACTATAATATAGCTTCCCTTGAAATTATGGTTGATAATGCATCTTGGAATTGGGAATATGATTTTGAGTTTTTGATTGCAAACCAGTTTCCCTTTGCCATGATTTATTGATTGAATGATCCCACATTTGATTGTACTTTGATTCTATCTATGATCAAATGAAGGGAGTAATTGCCCCAATTTTCAATTTTCATAGTGAAGGATTCGATGCAAAACTGTGATTGATGGATGGCTATGGCTTAATTAAGGTTGTATGAATATTTCCATCCAACAGTTGCAGAACCCGGTGGCTTGGTCGGTGTATATATGGACATCATCATACTCCCTCCGTTCTTCTTTATTTGCCCTACCGGGGATTTTCTTACTATTTACTCATACACTTTTATTTAAAATTTTATCATAGTTATACAAGCTAAAATATAGCCAAGTGAGATCTTGTTAGATTCGTCTCGTAATTATCAAACTTTTAGAATTTTTACTTATATCGAAATTGAGTTATTAATGATTTAAAATGTGAATTGGACTGCGTGCAGGGGTGGGTCCGTAGCAAATAAAAAAAAACAAAGGAAGTATATAATGATATGATGCCTCTGGTTCTGGTCATTGCAATTCTCTCCCAAGAACCTCTTCACCACCATACAATCCAAGCCCAACTTCGGTCCATCTACAAAACTCTCATGGTCATGGACGTTTAAATTAAAACAAACGACTTGCACCGATACATAACCAAAGGATATAAAATGCACGTTTTTACATTCATACACAATCCTATCAGCCCTTTTTTCCTTTAAGAAAATGTACTGCTCAAAAAGAAAGAGTTTGAGGTCTGACGACGAAGGGCACCAAAAGGTAAAACGAGTTAAAAGTAATTGAGTTTTTTTTTTTTTTTTTTTTTTATTAACCACCAACCTAATTCTTACTGGGTTTGACAGTGACAATCTTGATTGGTCATTGACTTTAGCAACCCATAAATAATGACCTCGTTGAAAAAATAAAAAATAAATAGATAAGTAAATGGAGTATTGTACTAGTAATTTGTAGCACCCGTGCCGGTGCCTCGTATTATAAACTGTCTTTGATTGTAGTAGTAGTATTTTAGTAATTTATTACCCACTTTTATAAACTGTCTTAACAAATCATTCACACTTCAAATCAAAGCATGCTTCTTTACTTCTTTTATTTCCTTCTTTCTCATCTTTTTTGTCATTATACATACTGCTGCTGCATACCATTCATTATTTTATTTCTTGTCGGTAAATAATTGACTCATTTTCAAATTTTCTTCTTAACTATTGTATCTATTCTTCTAATCGTCTTGTAGAGGACATGCTGAAGAAAAACAGTGCGTATTTTCCTTTTAAAGTATCTGAGCATGAACTTCATTACTCCCTCTGTTACTTTTTAGTTGTCTTTTTAGAGAGTAAAAATTGTTCCATAATAGTTGTCACTTTCCATATGTATATCATACTTTTCCAATATTACCCTTCTACTCTCCTAGAATATTGTGCATTATCTCCCATCTTCTTTAAACTAATCAATCTCCACTCAAAATCACCATAAAGAGGAGGGACAAAAATGTAAATGTATAAAATAATGATTGAGTTTATTGGTTTGTGAGATTTAGACTAAAACGTCTATTAATTAATAACAGAGAGAGTAGTAAATTAAATTAAGTTTTTATCCTTATTTTCCCTAAATAAGACAACGTATTTAAATCCTTTAACAAAGGGAATAATTTATGTGCGGTGATTTTATTTAATGTTGCACATGGATCGATGATGGGTGTGGGCAGTAGACAGTTTGGTTCTGATAATTAATTTTTCTCTATATGCTAAATGGTATTTATGTTATGGAAAATGATGTTAACTCCATAAAAAATGATATTCCTTATTTTATAATATTCATCATTTTTCATATGCACATATTATTTCATACAATCATCATTTTTCATTGTTCTGATATAATTTTTCTATGTGTATCTATCATTCTATTTTTGCCAGTATGTATGGTTGACAACACACAAGTCACATCAGCCGGTAGACCCGGTAAAAAGTAAAACAAAAAAAATACGTAGTGGTGGCGGTATAAATAAAATAAAATACTTACTGACTAATTACTGAGTATAAAATACAATAAAATGGTGAAAAGAAAGGATTACGGATTCCAATATTAGATACGCGCATTTTGTCAAACCTCGTGGAGGCCTACTTTTTCCCGTCACGCGTGCTTTCTCATCCGACGGTGTCCATTCCATTCCTTCTTATCCGACGGTCCATGTTCCCCTCCTTTGACTCCCTCCCAGTCTCTCACATCCCCATGCCTAACTTATTACACTGCCATTGTGTATTAAGTAAACTCGCTTCTCCCACTTTCACCCACCAAAGCTACTTTCTCTCTACGCTGTTGTATACCCAGATAAAAAAAAAAGAAGAGAGATCTGCCTCTTCTTCCTCATATCCTTCAAGGTTCCACTTTGATTGGAGTTGGTGGTTTCAGTGCGTTTTATTTCGTTGGTTATTTGGTAATCAATCGATCTCGTTTTTCTTTTATGTTGTTATTTTAATTTTATAGTAATTGTTTGAGTACAAGCCCAATTCCCAGATTCTTTTCTTCTCTTTTTGACGCAAGATGGGTTTGGTTTTCATTTGTCAATAAGTTGTTTTTATTGTGTTTGCGTTTGTTATGAGAACTTTGCGAACCTGATATTTGTGTGGGTTTAGGTTATTTTGGGTCTTATTATGTGAAGACGGATTGTTGCAGGTCGATCTATTTCTTGATCCTTAATCTCATCTGTTGCTCGTTCTTCTAGTTATGATCTTTTCTTTTTCGGTTTTTTTCTCTTTCTTTTTTTTTTTCCTAGAGAAATCCTGTGAACTCTGTTACGGATGAATTAGGTTCCTGTGATACAGTGAATTTTTACTTTTTTCAAGTTCCGTGAGTAGTAGCTTGTTATTATTGTTGGCTATTTGCGTTCTATGCTAAACATGCTGGTAAAAAGTTGTCTGAGCTTTTACTGGTATTTGTTTGTTTATGTATAGATAGATATGAGCTGTGATTGTGACATTACTTTCTTGTCTCCCGTGTTTTTATTTGGCTTTTTATGAATATCTTTGATATTTTGAATTTATGTTTGGATACTATCTAATGTGAGTGATATTTTGGCCATTGGAGGTGCAAGTGGTTGAATGTTTTACTTTTTGTTTTTTGATAAATGCCTTTAATTTGATATTCATATCCTGTACTGATATGCATCTCATATTTTGTAATGACAGTGGGGTTATATATATCTCTTTGGGTTGATTAAGAAGGTCAACATGCCGTGGATTTCTCCAAATTTTTTCGGGAAGTGTATGCAATTGATTGTGTTCTTCCTCGTGATCCTGTAATTTGTTTCATTGGTGAGCTGTCTTCTACCCTTGTGTCTCTGTGTGTGGGTTTTCCCATTTGGTTTATCTTACACGGGCTGCTGTGAAATTTATATATACAACACTCTCACAACTATTGTGTAGCTCTTTATTCTGCAATTTAATGGCCTTGCTGCATCTGCTTAAATCATCATACTAAGTTGTGTAAATGTCTGAAGTTTTAATTTTGTCTTAAGTGCTGAGGGCTCAGTCCATTATTACCATTCCAAAGACTATGCATTTCCCTAATACTTATTGAACCATTTGGAGAGTTCATCCTTTCGATTTTCTGTATTTATTTGTTTTCTATGCATTGTCTCAATATAATGCTTCGGTTTGTGCGAGAAAGATGCATAATTGTGGTTCTAACCTATTTTCCTCTTTGTTAATCAACATCTTCATATCAATAACTTGTGTGCATTGGCTTCTTTGCAGATCAGGATTATTTAGCTATCATACTTCATAACTTTACATATTGGTCATAATCTAGCGTTGGTGGGGGAAGTGAGAATGCACATTGCTGTTACCCAGAAAAACTATCAGAAAGATCTTGGGAAAATTAACATGAGCATTGGAAGCATTGCGTTTCATCAATTGATGCTAATTTGCCAGGTGACTACCTGTTATTTTCTATGCTTTCTTTTATATCTTAAGTTTACGTAGTTTGACCTTGTTAGTTTGAGTTCAGAGTCAGACACTTGCAAAATACTCTTTATGTACGTATTGGTAGAATCTGTTTCCTTCTTTATGCTATTCTTTACGGGTGAGAAGATATATGCATGATATTAAATTGCTAGACGGTAGTCTTCTATTCAATTCAATCTTGTATTTTTCTTCCTATCTATCTATCTATCTATCAATGTATTTTAAATACTCATCGCCATGAGTTAATTGTTTGTGTCTTTTGTATGCAGGCTGAGTATTTCCGTCAGTTGCTTAAACCTGTTACGTAGTCTTGTTCTCTTGAAAGTCTTTGGATTCGGGTTGATCATCTTGTTCTGTGGTTGGGGTTGAAGTATTCAATTGAGTGTGGCGAAGTTCTGAACACAAACTGTTTATTGGACTATTTTTCAGCCCGGATGGATACCCAAGAGGTGTCCTGAATAATCTCCTGCTAGCTATTTCTTTCTCCTTAAATTGCAACTAATATATAGTTGAACAGCTACCGAGTCTGTTTCTTCACTTGTCCGGTGGACTTGATTGGCAAACCAGCGCTCATGTATAGTGGACACCCATACTTTGCCAGAGAACTGCCGCGCCCTCTTGGTGATCAAGGGGACTACCATATGCAGAATGCTCATACAGCACCAGCCTTGAATGGATTTTTTCCCTGTGCAATTGATCCTCCAATCCCTTTTCGAAAAGTCGATATTCAACCCTCTGATGCCTGCCCAAGGAACTTTTTAATCTTTGACCAAACTAGGAAGCGAAGCCAGATCATGTTTCATCCTGAAATAGACTCCAACTTGTTTAATCCAGGTTTGGATGTTAATTCCTCGCCCATCTGCTTGCCCGGTGTCAACCAAATCCATCCAAGTGATGAGGGGAAAATGTCCTCTTCCTTCAAAGAAAATTCTGATGATATCAATGCTCTTCTGAGCACAGAATACGAAGAAAATGGTGAATGTGATGATGATGATGAGGTGGTGAGTACAGCACGCACAAATGCGATGCATGAAAGTGATTCTTCAGATTCGTGCTCCAATTATCAGTCGCCATCAAGAATGAGGTGCTCACTTTTCAGGAAGTCTTCTGTGAATCGCAGCAACAAGAAGAGGCGACAAAGAGTAAGGAAGATGGTGAAGGCTTTAAGAGGGATTGTTCCTGATACCAATCAAATGAGCACTGTAGCTGTCCTAGATGAGGCTGTTCGCTACCTCAAGTTTCTCCGGGTGGAAGTGCAGAGATTAGGAGTTGGAAAAGACACACAAGTGTAAGCTCACACTTGTTCCCATCATTGGTCTTTCCTAGAAGAATATCGGTGTCTCAAATCAAGTTTGCACACCCTTCTACATGAATGTTTATCACTACATTATTATTATTATTATACTCTCATGATTTGGATCAGTTGTGTCTGAAAGTCAAAATTTCTGCGAGGTGTATGCGTTCTACTGCACTCATGTTAGCCATCCATCACATTATTGTCTTGTTGGCGTGCCACTGTAATATCCCTTTCGATTTCTGGATCTTGGTTTAGGGAGTATCTGTTTTCTAAGTTGAGTCCTTTTAGTTTGTGTTGGTAGGTGTTGGAACTTCAATACTACTGTGTTAATTATGTTATTGTAATGTAGTTTTAATTTTTGGTTTTGGTCGGAGTCAGTTGGGCTTTGTTTGTACTTGGCCGTATGCGCCTCTGTTGAGGACATTGTACTATTTGCCTGATGCATCATGCATGGATGGCTCTTCTTGAGGTTGGAGCAATGTAAACTCAAACTGGATTGGAATGAGTTAACGCATCACATTGTAATAGAATTTGATTTGATGACCTTTATTAAACTCAATTCCAGTGTGCGTGCTTTCACTATTACTCCATCCATTCAAAGAAAACACTCGTACATGAGACCAAATACCATCCAACATCTACTCATTTACCTATCCATCTCTCTATAGATTTCAAATTTTTTAAAAAAGGTCAACTGAATTATCCATGTCCCATACGTTTTTCTTACAAGTTCTTTTTACCCAAAAAAAAATCACTAAAAGTCCAAATTCAATGTCTCTTTGTTAATTAAAAACATACTACTACTTTACATTTTAAGGGATGTATTATCAGTAGTATTTTGACATAAATAAAAGTCCGACTTTTAATTGAATTATTACACGATTGCTATTTGAATGATAATCATACACATTCTCAACGATCACGACACGAACATTAGATGCTTAAGTTGGGCGAAACTGCACTAGGCTGAAGTTTCTTAATAGTCCACAAAAATGTCTTACAGAATACAAATATGCTTATAAAATCAGTCCAAAATATATGGCCTTTCGCTCTTTGTTTGTTTTTTTATTTTTATTTTTATTTTTTTTTTATTTTTTAAGTTTTCTTGTCCAAGAATAACCTTTCAAGTACGAATGTACGCCCTTCGTTTTCTAAAAATTAAAACGGACCCACATTGCAATATACATTTTAAACCATTAATAACTCAAGTTCGGTACAAGTAAAAATTCTAAAAGTTATATATTTAAAAATTACTCGACGAGACGAATATAACAAGATCCAACTTGATTATATTTTAACTTGTATAACTATGATAAAAATTTAAGTAAAAGTGTGTGTAAATAGTTCCCAATT
This sequence comes from Hygrophila difformis, assembly GCA_030278955.1. Lineage (NCBI taxonomy): Eukaryota > Viridiplantae > Streptophyta > Magnoliopsida > Lamiales > Acanthaceae > Hygrophila > Hygrophila difformis. The sequence continues at coordinate 6,981,406 of JAOANR010000006.1, forward strand.
TCCAAATGTTACAATATTTAAAAAAACGGAGGGAGTACTTAATAGGCTTTTGATTATTTGTATTTTGAATCGCAATTTCTTTAGTAGAATAAATATTCAGTGAAATTGGTGCAAAATAAGTATTCATTCCGTCTCATTTAACTTGTCTTGTTTGATTTTTGCACACTATCCAATGTACTTTTTCAATTGTTAATATTTCAAAATATATACAATGAAAAATTATGTAAATTATATATTTTAAAACTACATGATAATACCATACTAACAAGACCCAACTCGACTATTTTTTTCAAATATATCATTGAAATAAAATTGAGTTAAAGCTGAACAATGAACAATGTTAAAGAGTCAAACAAGACACAATAGATGGGACAGAGGGAGTAATTTTGTATGGTGTACTTTTTTTTTTTCAGTAATTATGTTTATGGATTAGATCCAAAATATACCAAACTTGGGCAAGTACATCACCACTCACCAGGCCTTGACAAAATCATTCCAGTACCAGATATAATTCCTACATTCTGACAGAAATACCAAACGAGAAACACACTCAAAATATCCAAGATTTATCCAAAGCTTTGCAAAAACTGTAAATCCTCAATCAGAGTCATCATTTCATACAATACAACAGCTTGATTTTTCTTCCATTTATCACTGATCATGGATGATATCAGCAAAAGAAATTCGTTTAAGCTCAATCCTGTGTTGTTTGGAACAGGCCAGCTACAAAAATCTTCAAGATCCAACACAACTCAATAGCCCCAATGTGTCGAAAAGTATGGATATACATACAAGCAAAACATTTAACATCTGCTCATGATCCTCGCGATAAGTCAGTTGATTAAGTTCCTAAGCAATATATAGGCAGATATCCAACGACTATTTAGTTGAATAATTGTATTACCAACTTGTTTAATTGTATATATGTGTTGATGAATATTGAATATTTAAACCATGCAAGAGAATTAAAGTACTACCAACTGAGTCTGTACGAGAATAAATACTACTCCCTCCTTCCCACAATAATGTTCTCATTTCATTTCTGCACACAATCTAATGCACTTTTTAAATTGTTAATATCTCAAAATATATTCAAATAGAAATTATGTAAAATATATATTCTAAAACTATACGATTAGACTAACAAGACCAAACTCGACTATTTTTTTCAAATATATAATTACAATAATATCGAGTCAAAGTTGAACAATGAACAGTGTCAAAAAGTCAAATGGGAACATTATTGTGGGACGGATGGAGTATATGTATATATATAGTGTATTATTGATCAACATATAGCTATACCATGAAGATAGTGCAATACTAAATACGTATACAAATTATATTACACGGTAGGGTTCCAGTAGTGTAGAACTGAAGATGGTTACAATCAATAAAGCATATAAAAATATTGCCGAAATGTCTGGTCAGAAGGAAGAGATCGATGGAAAAATAAAACTAAAAATGTAGTAATAAAACTTTTAGAAGGTAAAAAAAGGAAGATCCAGAGATCAAGTTAGCTAGATTAAATTCGAAAAGTGGAATATCAATATCATCATTCATCTCTGAATATAATTAATATATGTATAATCAACGCTCCTCCTGTTTGGGAAACACAGAAGAAGGTGTAGAAATCATGTCCTGCAACAGTCCATAGTCGTCGTCATGACCCAACTGATGACCATGATTTCCTCCCATCATATTCTGCTGGTGCAAATTGGCGGCAGCACTGTACTCGTTGTGACCGTAGAACTGCTGATGCTGCTCGGGCATCTGAATCAGCATCTCCTGAGACAGTGGGAAGAAGGAGCTCGGCCCCTGACCGTGATAGGGCAACATTGGCGGGGGCATCAGCATCGTCGTCGCCGCCAACATTCCGGCGACGTTTCCCCGCAGCGTCGCCGGCACGTGGTGGTTGTGCTGGCCTTCGTATGTCGTGATGACGATGGAAGGGTCCTGGAATGATCTCTCCACACGTTTCTTCACGGGGCATTTCTGTGTCGTGCACCTGTAATAGCTCCTGCACCATTTTTGTTTGTGATTAATAATTTTGGAATTGATGAGGGTTGACTGTATGTATGTCATCTTTGTCTTGTATCTTAGTATTTTAGTTTATTTTAAGTGGCAGTGATCCATGTTGACAACTAGTGTTTTCGAATACGTACAATTTCCAGGTTTGACTAGGATTGGATGTTTTAGGAATCAAAATCAAAGAAGTTACATTCATAGTTCACACTAGCTAGCTACTTGTTAGCTGCTGCGGTCTGAAACTGCTGCTTGCAGGCATAAGTTCCATCAAATATTACTGCGGATTGTAAAACATTTGACCAGTGGGTTAATTAATAAGTTCGATCAAATACTAGATACCGAACACAGATAATTAATAAGGGAAAGAGCAACTCCATTTGCTCCATTTTATGCTACTCCTTTGATAAACAAAAAATGGCTTGGTGTGAAAATTTGGTTAATTGAAATGGATAATTTGAAACAAAGAAGGTTTTTAAATTGTTCAACTAACGATTTCATGGCTTGTTGCTTAAAAAATATTTTTATTAATTGATAGTACTATATTTGTTTTGGTAATTATTTGTGATCTGAAGGAGTGGATGGTGTTTTAGTTTTTGAGGGTTTTAGACTGTTAGCATATTACAGGGATGGAAAATGGAGTTTAATTTACTCCAAAAAGAAGTGGTTAATAATTAATTGGATGAAAGATATATACAATGAATAATATTGATACATCATGTTCATCACCAACCTGGGATAAGGGCTGTTCTTGACAGCCTTCTGTCCATATTTTCTCCATCTGTAACCATCTTCTAAATGATCCACCTCACTCTTCGTCATGAACGCAAATCGCGGCTGTTTCTCCTTCTTTTCCGATCCTTTCTTCTTCGATTTACCCCTATATATATATATATGCAATACAGTACTTTTAAATTAAATAATTCTCACTCAGCTAATTAATCGATCGATGATCCATTAGGCCTGGCCGGCGGAGGACCGGCTAGGGTTGGGCATTTTTTTAACTACTGCAGCTTACTCTTTTTTGGAAGCGTCTTCGCCGTCGTCATCGGCGGTTTCCTTGGGCGGAGCACCTTCTTTCTTACCCTTACTGTTTCCGTCACCGGCCTCGGTGGACGAGGACGATATGGAGGAATTGGGCGTAGCAGGAGTGTCGCCCCGTCCTCCTCCGCCGGACGCGGCAGGCTTGATCGGCGAGATGTCTTTGTCTGCTTCCTTAAGGACGGAGAAATTGAAGGGTTCCGGGGAAGCTGTGAAGGGGTTGTTAGTGTGATCGAGATGAGAATGGGATCCTTGTAAGTAATCAATGAAGCTCATGTAAGGAGGATCGAAGATTTGCAGGTGATTATTAGGGTCGTGGATGGATGAATGATGAGCGGAGGAGGAGTAGGGGAAGGTGGTCGGAGGATTGGGGTTAGGGTTCCGGCGGTGGTCGTCATGATAGGGCTGGTGGTAGTAAAATTCTCTGAAATCTTCAGACATGACCGGAGTTGGAGAATTGAATTGAAGGAGAAGGAAATAATTGTGTGGAATGAAGGTGAGAGTTGGGGGGTTTGAGAAGGAAGAGTTTTAAATTTGGCATATGCATGCTGCTGCCTTTATTTATGCATTGACTCGGAGACAGACGGTTTCCCATTTTGCATTTTCAAACTACTAGGGACTATTATTATTTTATTACTATTACTATAGGATGTGAATCATCACTACAGACTACAGTCTACATATATAAAAGGTCCGCACTCGACATCTATCGATTATATATATTCATTTCGAAAATCGAAATAGTAGTAAGCTTGTTTTCTTATATACCATAATAATAAATAACGATATATATACTACTATCTTTTTGCATTGAAATGTTACAATTAATTTAAAAAGGTTTCAAACAGGAGTATAAACTTAAAATATACAAACAGAATACTTAAAATTGGTTCTTATAGTATAACCATGATGAACCCATGATGATGATGATGATTGATGACTGAAGAATCGAAAGTCGAAAGCATTATTCATAGCTAATTGGTTGTGGCTGGTGCTTGGGGTCCAGGAGCTGGTGAAATGCGTGCATACATGGGCTCCACTTTAATAGTACTAATAGACACATTTGAAAAGGGCAGGGCAGGGCAGGGCAAGAAGGCAAGACAATTAGGAAGGCGTGTCCAAGTCTGAACTCTAAAATGTCGGAGAATCCAGCAATAATAGTCTAAATTGAAAAAGGAAAGTGTACATATATATACTCATGTTATTCCATGTTTGCAGGCTGCTGCAGCTGAGCTCACCTCGCTAAATATCAATACACGCCTTTTCCTACATCTACTACTTATATAGTACTCCTAAATCCTAATAGCTATGCTAGTTTTCAATCTTGAGGAGTTAAATTACTACTAGTTTGAATTGCATATTTGTATTGCAGCGTGCGTGTATGTGGCCTACTTTTACCTTTTTTCCCTTACGTGCATAAGTAGTACTTCCTCCGTCTCAATATTTTTGTCACGGACCCACCCGACACGTATGCCAATACACGTTTTTAACGGTTAATAACTTAAATTATGTACGATAAAAAATATAAAAATTTGATTGTCTAAAACTACAAGATTAGACGAATCTAACAAGATCTCAATTGACTATGTTTTTTCTTACATAACTATGATAAAAATTTGAATCAAACTGAAACAGTGAATAGTGTCAAAAAATCAAACGCAACAATTATACCGAGACGGAGGAAGTAGTAAGTAATTTGTCAAGAAAGCATTTGTAGGCGGACAAATTATTCACCTTTAATTTATTTTTTTTTAAAATTTGCGTTCTAGCTACCTCATTTCGGGTGCCCAATAAAAGTCACATGTTTTTATTACTCCATATATATAATCACTAGTAAGGAGTAACATATTGAAATACATAATAAATCAATTTAATTAATACATCAGAAGAAGAATGGTTAGTAGTTGATTAACATGGACAATAATAGTATTAGTAGCTAGCTAGAATGTTAGTTACGTATGTACTACTAATTATGACCGATGAAGTCACCTTATTAAATCTTATTATTAGTAGAAAGATGATGATGATGATGAAATCATAGTAAATAATCATCTACTATAATCTATCAGCACTGTCAAAATTTTTGTTGACCATTCTGGGGTGAGGGTAATAATAATAATAATACTAATATACTACTATGAGATTGGGAACTCGGGTTTTGGTTTGGGGGGGGGGGGGGGGGGGGGGGGGGGGGTGGGGGTGTGTCGGGGGGCAGGTAGGTGAACAAAAGTCAACGAAGGCTGTGTGCGTTGTAGGATTGTTAATTTGTAGGTAACGTAGATAAGAGAATGAGAAAGAGAGAGGGGTCTATTTAGCGGTCAAAATTTCAATGAGAGGGAGGGTCTGAACACGTGTCCCCACTGATGCACCGCCATTTTGACCTTGACTGCCACGTGTGTTCCCATCTCTGGTTCCCTTAGCTGTACCCGCCTCTAACCGTCATTTTCCCTGTCTCCACCTCGACCATCGTTTCCTTTATTCCCTTTTCTATTCATCACCAATGGCAATATACGCCCTTTTTCACTCTCATATTTTTCTTTTCCTAAGTACGATTATGATTATCGCCGCTTTAATTTGCTCCATTTCAATTTTCATTTCTTTGGTTTCCTCGTGTAAATATCGTTTTACCTATATAATTAATCATACACCATTTTTGTCTTAAATCATGTATATCTATATGTTAATCATAGGTTTACCGCTTACGGTCTTTTTTTTAAGTTTCGATAACGCATGGGTTTTATGGTTTCTAATTCAAAAGAAATTGATAATAAATAAATTAGCCATAACCAATATAAATTGGGATACAATATTCCATGAATAATCTCTAATATGGGATCTTCAACCAACGTAACACTATTGAAGGAAGATAGAAGTATAACACCAAAACCCTTGCTAATTCCAAACTTCAATTCGTTGTATTATATTGGCGACATAAGCGCGGTTCTAATAACGACATTATTTATTCAAAAACAGTTAAAAGTTTAAATTTCAAGTTTGAGAAAGTAGCACCGAGTATGTAAGAGGACATGATTTTTTTATCAGCGAAAATAGAGAAAAACATACTTTTACAATGTTATATTTAGAGTAGGGGGAAAATAACTGAAATAATGAAGTTATTGTTATTATTATTTCAAAACATCCATGTTTAAAATAGAATAACAAAGTATTCACTTCAAAATTCAAAATGGAGTGTTTATTACATTGTTGATAAGAATATAAAACTTTGACCAAGAATATAAACAAACAAAAAATATAGCTAAAGTTAGGCAAGCGCTTTAGTCCTGTCAAAGGATAATTAAAACAAAATTTAAAAAATGGATGGTGGATTGCAGGATAAGAATTTGAAACATATGTATATAGTAATATAAAAGACCCATATATATAATGTTAAGGTTTTTGAAATCTTAAATTGAAAAAAAAAATAATAAAAAAAATAATTAAAAGAAGAAAGTAGACGACTAGTAATAATTATATCAAGTGGCGAGCGTTCTAGCAAATTACAGACCCCATGACAGTAAAACCAAGAATTTACCTTACATTGTGTCATTGAATTTGAACTTCGGGTGATGAAACTCGACTCGATACTCGATCAAAACTCGATTTATAAATTATTAAAGTTTAAAAATAAAAAAATAAAAAATAAAAACTATTAGACACTCGAAGTATATATTTTGCAGCATAATAAGTAAAACTGTCAATTTAAATTCAAATTATATACTCTTATCTACCTAGTTAAATTCGGGCTAGAACTTTAAATCTTTTTCTATATAAGCTCGAATTATACTGTTCGGGCTCGATACTCGACTCAAAATCACCCTAGTCGTCTTCCCCATATTCTACTATTACAATTCGCAGTGATTCATAAAATTTGATACAGTATATTGATTCTCAGAATGCTGCCCATTAAATCTAGCAGCGTCAGCATCACATTCTTACAATTTCTTAAATTAGCTGTTCTTCAGCTGTATAAACATTGTCGACAATCGGTTGAAAGAATTATGTTTGGCCACGAGAACTTCATGGCAAATCATCATGAAAAAGAAGTTAGTTTAGCTGGAGGATTTATTTGTGTGAATATATCATACTGTATTCAAAAATATTTTGGTCAAAAACTGGAAAATCATCATATGTTTAAAAACAAATAAATCAATTACATAAAAACAAAATCTTGTCTTATCATCCACCCACCACCCTAGCTTGTAAATAATGAGAAATTCCAAAGGAATCCTATAATTATTCATTACATGACTCTACTGTGTTAGATGGACAAATTATGGGTCTCTCCCATTAGTACCAATCTGCTGCTTATTAGTATTATATTGTACTATATCAGGAAGTCCAAAATTCTGAAATTTCTTAGTAATATTTAAAATTATACTACTAATATAACCACTTAGATTATCACTTCATTAAAAATATAATGTCGGTATTTTGGGACAAACGGTATATAGTTGCAGCCTCTTTGGGGACTTTTGTAGGGAACAATTTCGAGGTTAATTCACAAACTGAATTAGGCATACGATACGACTGAAATGTTTAATTAATAAAAATAATATTACCAATTAGTGAGTGAGTGAGAATTCAACAAGTGTTATTGTACATGTTGAGTAGTAATAAAAATTAGGCAACAAAATATCCAATGATGGATGTTTGCTTGCCAAGTTCGAACAAGTTAGGTAATTAAAAATAAATGTGATAACAAGGCGGCAGCGATGCTTACTACACTTTACTATACACAGTAATAGCTTGAGAGATTAACCAGAAATGAAAATGAAGTGTGACTACTGACTGGTAAACTTGCCAAACATGTCCTGAATACTATTTTACTATACAGCTGTGTGCTCAACAATGACTCAACTCATGTAGTACAATGCAACTGTATTACTTTCAAAGTTCAAGGCCGACACAGCACACCTAATTCTACGCCCTCTGTAGGGGGGGAAACAAAAAAAACAAAAAAAAACCAATAATAATAATAATAATAATAATAATAATAATAATAATAATAATAATAATAATAATAATAAAGAAAGAAAGAAATTCTGGCATGAAGGCACCATTCAACTCACCATCATGACAATATGCGTGATATATTACGGGCGCAATTCTGCCAAAATATTTGAAAATTCGTAATTAAATAAGAAATTCAAATCCAAATATTATAATAAAATCCCCCATTACACTTCATAATTGACATAAAATGTTCCACGTTTTTATATAAATAGTTGGGCTGGTTATAAGGTAATAAATTTTGGGATCTAATATTGCAATATACAGTGTATAAAATTTTAATAAAGTTCTATACTGACCAATTTGTGTCCTGTTTAATTTATTTATATTTATTTCACGAGCCCGTTTATTTATTTGAAGGCAAAGTCCCCTCAATGTGTTCTCCATAATTGGATTGGCCTTGAGGCTTGAATCTTAATTCTTAAATGAAAGCTAAAAAGGAAGATACTTATCCCTAGCTAAATGTGTAATAGTTTGTTTTTCTTAATGTTATTTTCCACTTATTAAATACTGAAAACAAAAGGTGAATTGGGGATGATAAGAGAGGAGCACAGGATTGGTGGGAAAAAAAAGAAGAAGAAAGAGGCAAGGTTGAGCAATGAGCATGAACTTACTGACTTAAAGTTGCTTCCTTTGTATGTGACATAAAGATTTCCAATTGTTATTGCATGTCCTAATCAATTTAGAAGAGGGCAGGTTATTTGTTAGGTTTATGTACCCAAAAAATAAAAGAATCTTTAAGACATTGACACATCCATGTCATAACCTATATATCTTTGAATATTAAAATGTCCTATATTATTATTGTTATTATTGAATGTAATTAGATCAAGACTTTTGCATACATATTGTCACCTTATTAAATTGATGAGAAAACATCTAAGTCAGCTGGAGACCATTTCAAAGATCCCTACTTTGCAGCCAACAATTGTTTTCAAATTTCTATATTATTTAATATTTTTTTAATCCCCAAGTCCTCAATTTAAAAGAATTGAAAAACGAAACATATGAGAATTATGTTATTCTTGTGATATGAAAAATAAAAAAAAAAATAAAAAATCCACCATTCAACACTTTGTTGAGCAAATTAAACTTCATATGCATTGCTACATAGTGATTATTCCCCAAAAATCTCAAATTAGAAAGCACAACAACCAACATTCATAATTACCTCATAAAATATTAAAAGGGTATGTATGTGTATATATAGTTAATGATATTTATTTATTTAAATTGAAATATATATTTGCACTTTGATTGTAATAAAGATGATAATAATAATAAAATGATAAAAGTCAAGAGGGCCAATCATTGTCTGCGTATTGCCAATTTGCCATCCACTCCATTTGGAATGTTTGAACCAGTCAATACTTCTTCAATTTCTTTAAAAATATAATTAACTATAATTAATAAATTATTTTTCTCCATCCCTTTCTACGTTGGATATTCAGTTCCAATCCGAATGTGAAAGATCTACAACTAGTTTTCATGGCATCACCATTCACCAGTACCAATATTCTTGAGCCTTGACCATGTGATTGAGGAATGAGGAGGGCAGACCTAGCTAGCTAAGAAGGCATTATTATTATCTATTTATATATATATTATATATATATATATAATATGCATATGGAACAAAAATTTAAATAAGTATTTTACAAATTCAATCATACTACAATGGTCTACTATTTTAAAAATAAAAATAAGGGTGGTTGACATGGTCATGCCGCAATTATCTCCTCCCTTTTCATATTAGTTTCTCATTTTGATTTTATTCTCTATCTCGTCTTCCAATGGTTACCTATAACACTAATATAATGAATTCTTGTTGATGAGATGCTCTTTTGACTCCCTTCGCCTTCTTCTTTTCACACTATCGCACACAAAACTGAAATTCATTTGTACTGTACTTATTATAATCACAAACCAGACGCTGAAATCGAGAGCAAAGCCAATGTATATAGGAAAATAACAATTTCCAGTTTTATATGTTTTTAATACCTATGGAAAATCGAACTACTTTTTTTTTTTTTAAAAAAAAAGAAAAGAAATAAACACACACACACACAAAGAAAGAAAGATCTTATGGCCCGATTTGATCATAGGCAATGGACACTTCATCATGATATGATGATAAGATCAAATGTAAAATAAGGAGTATTTATTTTTTCGATTTACTTAAATAAAGAGTATATAGTACTTAATACGTATTGTGTAATTCCTCGCTCAACAAAAAATGTATAATTTGTTTGTGGGAGTAATTATGAGTAGAATACTACAAAAGAGCCGATTGGTATAGTAAAAGTGAATGAATGCGAGGTATCAAGTAAGTTTAAAATACAATTACATTTAAGTTTATAAATATTAGCGATCGAGTTCGATCAAGGATAAAAATTTGTGCTAGTATAACAATTAGCCATGATGTAAAAGAAGAAAAGAGAAAATAACCATGCTGTTAATTATAATTCCGCATCAATAATAACATACATCAGCTAGAATTTTATATCTTTTATATGATTGAAATTTCTATTATAAAACTACTAAAATACAATAACCACACCATCCTTCCCACTTGATGTTTTTTTCAACAGTCAGGATCATGGGAGAGATGCCACTCAGCTTCATCAAACCCTACTTTGTATATCAACTTTTGGACATCTTTATTACCTCTTTTTTAAACTTGGGGTGTGTTTGAAAGATTAAGAAAGGTGATAGTGGGATCAGTTGAGTGACCAAGGAAAATGCACTCCCAACTTTTTAAGCAAGACCGCAATGGAGCAACATATTATATACACACATATATGATATAATATGACAATAGGCATTGTCAGATGTCATTGAAAGTTGAAACAGAAACTTGGGGGTTGAATAATAGAACATAGAATAGTCTATAATAATTGCATGAGAAAAGGAGCATGACTTGACTGGGTCTGTCCCAAGTATACACACTAACACACACTTAAGTTGAACCTCTAGAAGCAAGAGTATTATTCTTCCTTCCACTATTGTCAACATTTAAAATGAAACTCATCAACATCCATGTACAGATCCAGAATAAGAACCCAAACCCAAATCATAAGATGGACCAGAAAGGATCAGGACTTATGCTCTGAGATGTAATGTGAATCAGAGAATTAGGATGGAATAGTGCAAATTAACAGTCAGTATCAGCAAACTTTCATTACATATAACATGACATGCATGCCTGAACCATACCAACATGTATATTATGTGACCATCTGCTATGTCTGACATGCATGACAGACCGCATAAAGTTTCTGAAGATTACTATGACCTGGTAACTGCAAACTGCAGTTTGACCTAGGCCAGGTGCTTATCCACAATGAATGTTCTAATGAGCTAATGTATGGACATGTAGAAAGAGGGATGAGTTGTTACCCACTGGAGGGTGTTATCCTCAGAAGATGGTGGAGGTTGAGTCTGTTAATCTTGGCAGCAAGTATAAAGTCATTCTCCGTGAGTCCACCTACGCGAGAAACCAAATTAAGTCACAGTTTTCACAATGTATTTCTAAAAAAACTATGAATATTGAATATCAAGAAATGATACCAAGATATCATGAAATTCAGACATAAATGCAAAGTGAATAAAGCTATGCATCTTGGGTGTAACAGAACTTGAAATATGATGGGACTTTGATAGATATCATAAAATAGCTTAAATGCATGAAGGGACTTTGATAAATATCATGAACCTTACATTTGATTACTATATATTCATTTGTTTCAACAGCACATGAGCTTCAATCATCATCAAAGGTATTCCATGAATTTTTGATGGTTCAATTTAAGGGAAAATATATATATATATATATCTCTCTCTCTCTCTCTCTATATATATATATCTCTATATATATAAAGCCAATTGATGTAGCACATCCTTTACCATAGAAAGTAATAAATACAAAAACTGCTTGAGCCCAAGATAGCACAGCTCATGCTAGGTCCGATCTTACATACCCACTGCATGAGTCCATATATCCAACATCACATTGTTCCATCCAACAAGATGAAGATCTGGGTGATGACCTATTAAAAAAACACATGTGTAAAAAATGCTAATAAAAAGACCAACCAACTAGACCAGCACATAAAAATCAAAATTCAATCAAGGATAAACAGAAATAATTGGCAATGCACAAACTCCAATATCTCGAAACTGATTTCATTAGAAGGCATCAATTTTTACAAGCAATAGATGTCCACCCGTCATTTCTGAACCTTATCACATACCATACGGATATTCATTGAAAGTGTTAGAAGCAATGCAGAATACAATAGGTTAAACCAACAGTATTTCTATGAAGTATAAACAACAGTACTACTTTCTTCTTCCTGGGCAGAATAATCAAATGAAGCCCGCAGTTGATGATATTATAACATTATCAAAGTAAAGGAGAAACAATGCTATTACAAACTGGCATGAAAATTGTGACCTCTCGTTATTTCAATCAAAAACCGAAATATGTGATGGGTCCTAGCCAAATCACTCAATTAAGTTTCTTATTTTAACAAATAAGTTCATTTGACTTCATGAATAAACCCAAATTTTGTTAGGTATTGCCAAGGAGCAGACCAATTCAAATCAGATATGTAGTTGTGATTGTTCAATGTGGAAAGACTTGCATTATTATAATGATAGAATATAACTCCTAACCAAGTCAAATCCTTGTCTTCTAACATTAACCTTAAATTCTCAATGAAACCTCTGCTTCATGGCAAATAAAGCATGTTCTGCCATAACCAAAGAATTCCCCAGGTTATAAGATGGGGAAAACAATGTCATAAATACTCAATGCTGTTTTTCTAGTGATGATGTTGTCGGACACTCGATTCAAGGTTTTTAATGAATGTATACCTAATTCAGATCAGCTCATGTGATCAATGAGGAAGTCACAAGTCACATAATAATAAAAGGAGCTCAAATGCACAATAGTTGACAACTTCACTGAAGTCTGTTTGCCAACTCTAGCTGCGGAAAAGATTACTATTTTAGGAGAATACATGCGCACACACACCACACAAGCAAACAGAGATTTAACAAGGATCACATTTGTCTTTACCCTTTAGACGCAACAATGCCAAACAACGAGAAATTTGAAGGAAAAAAATCATTCTATGTGCACAGAACATCAGGATATGCCTACACAAATGAGATGTAAAGATGAAATACACCTTCTGTTTCAGCAACATCAGCCACAAGCCGAAGAAACTCCATTCCCTTGACAAATGTCTTAACTTTCCATGAGCGATGCAACTTCAGTGGACCACTTTCATTCTGCACGAGAGTCCATCCATGCACCTGAATCATAAAGTAAAAATTACAAATTTCATGTCACGTGGAAACATAATTATGCTTCACTATAAATATTCATACCTGTTGGATCAAAATCTTAGCCGCCTCCAGTGTCATTGGCCTGAGATCTTTAGTGTCGCATGGTACGCACTTCTTCATCAACAGATCTGACAAAAAGTGAATACAACCATCACATACTGAAATGCTAGAAAACCTAATATCACAACCTATAGAGTTCTCCTCATCACTTACCTACATGGAAATAAGAGGAACTTTCACCATCACTAATCAAGAATTTAAAAACTCTGTAGAAGACTCAAATGAAAGCAATTCATACCACACCCACGGTGTTACTAATCCAAATACATTTATTTTTACAATTCACTTAGTGAGAGAGCTGCCTCATAATTACTGCCGTGCCAGTTCAATTACATAGTAATTTGCATGCAATTCACATCATGTAATACAAACATTAACAAGACATTGTGTAAGTTAACACTGAATTTGTACTGCATATGGCATACCTCATATTTAGTGAAAATAGAAAAGGGAATAAACAAAATAAATCCCAATAATTTTAAGATGAACACAAAAACAATTAATCTACATACTCATTCTCCGTGCGGACAATATAATTTACTCTTTTCTACCGTTCTTTTTCATCTACATATAATTTTTGTAATGATTACTTCCATGAGACCAAAATTAAAAAACGAAATAAAAATCAATTCATCGCTATAATCTTCAAGTACAACACTATTCATGAGCGAAGAAAAATAAATTTCTTTCCAAAGATTGGAAAGGGAAAACAGAAAAACAGAAACATCAAAGGGCAGTACCATCCATGGCTTCCGAATTTCTTCGCCAGAACGGTGCCGATGTAACCAAAATAATGGAATACTGAGTATTGAAATGCTGAGAGAGCAGAGTGCGTGCAGCGTCAAGCGTGTTCGTCGTGTACGTACGTGTCAAGGGAATGAAGTGAGAGAGAAGCGCGACGACCGAACTCACCGAAGAAAATAATGGACTGGGCCATGTGTATATTGGGCTTCTGTGCCGATGGAATTTCAAATTGGGCTTCGAATTCACAATTAGACGAGCCCATTTAGTTGTAAGAAATGTAATTTAGTTTATCCCGAAATTTTAAATTTTGAATTTTAACTTAGCACAATGAATTGAAACCTCCAAATAGCTACCAATAAATAATTTACTCAAAATAATATTTTAAAAATCACTATTTTGTTGGATAAACTAAGTGACAATACTGATGCCATTAGCAAAAAAATAAAAATACATAACATAAGTATAAACATTTGGATTCTATAACAACTCAAATAGTTAATGTATTATACGAAATATATTCTATATGTTTTCCCTTTCCAATCAAATTCATTAAAATTCAAATGTCATTCATGCATCCTCTCTATATTATTTCTTCATGCATAAAATCTAGTGAAAATTCTATTTCCATTTCTCTTTTATTTTCCCGCTACGTACATCACATCACATTTTATTATAAACACTTTGGGTCAACATTCTTTTGATATCACTTTATATTTTATTTTGATGCTGCTTGATCCTCTATATTAGATAGATGGTTGCAGCAATGTTTATTGTTTAAGGGAAAAAAAAAATCAAGTTAGAAAATCCCTTTCCTTATTCGTTCATTTCTTCATCAAATTTAGTCAAGTCACATGTACATTAAAAAAATCACCAAAAAAATTCATGTTGTGTTTCTATATATAACATATAAATTAAAATGATTATTCAAAACGGATAAACATATAAAGGGATAATGTAATGTAATACTACTTACTATCTATTGCACACCAACATGACTCATATGCCAACATAATTGAATTTTGATTAATTAGTGGGATTTTTTTGGGGGTTTTACATAATTAATTAATATTCTCCAATTCATCCCACGAATGAAAATTTACATTATCTGAAAACCCATCATACAAGACCTAAATTTCCGTGCCCAGAGCAGAGGCAGCTCTCCGCGATCTCCGCCGCAGCCGAACTCTTCCCGTATCGGAAAAAAATGGTGTGTTCCCTCTCGTCTCTGGATTATTAATCAAATTACAGTGTATTGTTTATATTCATTATTCTTATGTCTGTGCATTTGTTATTGAACACAAACGACCGTGAAAACTGGGAACTGAAATAGTGTGTGTGGTGTGACTGTGATCGTTTAGTTATTATTTCTACTGTGCTAGGTGCAATAATGATTCGTCTGGATAACTTATTTGATTTGACCAGCAGGATTTATGCCCTCATGTGAAGAATATCCTTCTTCTAGACTCTGAAGGGAGACACGTTGTGGCCAAATACTATTCAGATGAATGGGCTACCAAGGATGCAAAGGAATCTTTTGAAAAGGCTATTTTCAACAAAACTCAGGAGACAAATATCGCACGCTCTGAAGGTTCATATTCTATTAATCATTCCAAACTTATGAACATTAGTAGTACATTCTTTTTTTGGCTTCATGATTATCTTGTAGTAATAGATTTTTTTTTTTTTTATTATTGAATTTTACCTATAGTATATATATGTTCATTATGCACTGATGATATTGATCGCGGTCTTGCAGTGAACATAACTGTGTACGAGAAGAATGTTGTTATCTTCAAATTTGTTCAAGATTTACATTTCTATGTTACTGGGGACGAAAACGAAAACGAACTCATTTTAGCCAGTGTTCTTCAAGGATTATGTGATGTTGTTGGTATCATACTCAAGTAGGCTGCCACCCTAATAACTTCTTATGAAATTCCTATATGCTTGTTTGTTGATCTCTCAATTTGTAAGTTTATTATGTACGTTGTGTCCAACTATATATTGATGATAATTTTCAGGGGTAACATTGAAAAAAAGAAAGACTTGCTTGAAAATTTGGATCTCATTCTTCTATGTATTGATGAAATTGTTGATGGCGGGTAAGGATTTGCTACTCAATCATATATCCTTCTCTTCAGAACTTGTATTACTAGTTTTAAGTGTTGAACTTGAACTTGCAAAGATGACCTAGAATTGGTTGATGTTGTAATAATGCCTTTTATTTTCCTTCAAAATATTATACTATTGTTTTTAACTCGAAGAAATCATTTCTGTTTTCATGTTAATTGAGAGAACTAACTTGAAGCATTCCATTAACATTTTCAAAATATGTTCTTTATTCCCCAGACTAATTCTTGAAACTGACCCCAACACCATTGTTGAGAATGCTGCAAGCCACATTATAGATTCAAAATCTCCTCTTTCTGAGCAAGCAGCGGTGCGTAATTTCTTGGATCCTCCTTACTTTCTCAAGGTTTAATTAATGAATGAATAATACGTACGGTATTATTGTCCATTAATAAATATCTTGTATTCAATCCGAGATTTTCTTGTGCAGACGTTGAGTCAAGTCCTATTTGCTGCCCGTGAGCAACTGGCTAGATCTATCTTGAGATGACAATTATCTCATCATCTTCTTCTATAAATGAAATATTTAAAGGGGTTTTTCTATCAGGAATATAATGGTGTGCTCAAAAGCTCCCTACTTAATTTCACTGGTTTTGGGTCTTTATTTCTTGTGAAAAGAGAAACTTTTAGCACAAAAATATGGGGTGTCGACGTCGGACATATATATACAATAAATAATGGTTGAACAGCATATAGAGCCTGTTTGGATTGGCTTTTTTCCAAGTGCTTTTGGCTTTTGCTTCTGCCAAAAGCACTTTTGAATGAAAAAGAGTGTTTGTTTTGGCTTTTTAGAAAAAGCAAAAGCAGCTCGAAAAGCTGCAAAAGTGCTTCTGGGAGAAGCAGCCCAGGTGGTGCTTCTCCGAAAAGCAGAAGCCAAAAGCACCTAGTAATGTGTGCAGAGTCATAAATGCCCCTATTAATTTATTTAAATTACACTATAAATATATACTATCATATATAAATAGCATATCCTTTTTGGTAATTTACACATTTCAAAAGCACTTTTCACTTTTATACATCCAAACACACTATTGAAAAAAAGCTACTTTTTAAACATTCCATCCAAACACAAAAGTTAGCTGCTTCTGCTTCTGGCTTTCACTTCTGCTTCTGCTTTTGGCTTCTGCTTTTTTTAAAAGCCAATCCAAACGGGCCCATATAGGGATATCGGAGAAAAATACATGGAAATGGAAGCACATTGCGAAAATTTAATACTATATTTTCTTCCCATGATGAAATAAAATGCTTGTTTTTATTGATCCCGCAAAGATTTAGATATGTTGTCGATCTGTGCCCGAATCATATTGGCCAACACATACAAAGTAGATTTATGTACAATATCATAATTTTTGTGTGAAAGCAAGCAAGCTAATTACATAACATCAATCTTTGACCAAGTATTTATCATCAATATCTATGGCCGTGTGTTAGCAAATACTAGCTAGCATGCATGCATGAGACCAAACAATCTCCAAAATTTTGTAGGTTCAATCTTTAAATTTTAGAATAAAATACTATGTGGTCATGCACTCTTAAACATCATTTGTCCATAATCTCAAAAAAATATATTTGTTGGACCTAATTAATTCAATTAATTATGTAGACATATAAATAATACTAATAAGATAGATGAAGATCAATAAGAAGATGACTGGGGGCAGCCATAAGAAATTATCTTCTGATCTTGGACAATTGAATGAGGGCCACTATTGGGAGAAGCATGACAAATTAAAAAAAAAAAAAAAAAAAACTTTCAAAATCTACTTTGCAAAATAGTATACCTTTAGTAAAACTCTCACTATTGGAGTTGAATATGTAATAAATAGTATTATAGATATTCAATTTAATTATTTCAAAATAAGATTAATATGATGATTTTAAGTCCACACTATCAATTTTCTGTCAATATTATTGTAATTTTTAAATGGTATCATAAAATCTACTAGTATTGAAATCAACATTTTTAATTTTAGGAGTGGACAGCAGTTTTTATTTTTATTTTTTTTTATTTTTTATTATCTATTCCAGTTTTCTAGTACATTTTAAATTATGGTACTAAGACTAAGACATTTCCAACATGCAATAAAGAAATGGCGGAGATTTGAATTTTTATTTATTTATTTAATGGACAATAGGAAATGGGTTGAAGTGTAAATTGACAAGTGTAAATGGAAATAGAAAATGGGGTGAAGTGTAAATGGACAAGTGTGTATAGCGCTCACTGATTTTTGGCACACTTTTTACCGAAACTTTTTAAGAAACGCAAGTGCAAGGCTTTCTTTCTTTTGGAAGGCCCGTCAGCAGACTCTCAGTACAGCTGCCAGGCTGCCAGGCTCCAGCGTTGTCTATTTCTCTCTACGGCGGGAGATATGACTTTTTACTTGTGACCGTGCGCGACTCGCGTTCAACAAATTCAAGAACACAAAGAGGAGAACATTAGACCACATAGACGCCAGTCAAACCCTAATTAGGGGGTTTGGGGTTGCCAACTTCAGCGATGGTGGGGCAGAGTTCCAATGCTGCAAATCCTAGTGAGTATTCAACTCAACCCAATTGCTTTCTTGATGTTTTGTTATCTGGTTTCTCTCGCATCTCTTGCTATAATTTTGGAGGATTATTTATATTTCTATTTAAGTCTATTCATTGTCTTTTGTGTCTTTCGTGCTTGATATCTTCTCGTCTTCTGTCGTGATTATGTTATTTCCAGAGCTGACGGTTCGAATTTGTGGGGAAATTGGGGTTCTTGATTTGCTCTTTGATAATATTATTGTATATAATTAGATTGTCGTTTGGTATGAGTATATGACAGAATTGGGAGTTCCTCTCTTGATTGTTATTCATGCGGCAAATACAAATGAATAGAGTATAGGTCCAGGTTTTGCAACCGCGAATATTTTACACATTTTGTCGGTATCCTATTTGATTATGGTGTGTGTCGATTCTGTGATGAAAAACTCACTTTGTGCCTAATTTCTAACCAAGACTAGTTTAGATGTCAACCGCACTTAGATTCTATTGTGTATTCCATGGGGGTTGTCATGAGGTGAAAATGGAACCAGACAATTGGGTGATGCACATTTTTGTCGAAGTGGGACTTAATAAAGTCCCTTGAGCCTTGATGTGGAAGTCAAATAGATGTGAAAGATGAAGATGAAAGTATATTATTGTACTGTAATTTTCCTTTCTTCATATAAATATGTTATTTTGGAACTCTGTGATAACGAGATAAATATTATAAAAAGAGTGGGAAGAACCTTTTAGCTGTAAATCCTATAAAAATAATAAAATTAAAGCGATATGGTGGTCCATGTGGTTGCTTACTCTGCCCTGTGTAATATATGTTTGTTTAACTTGATTAGATAACGCTCTGTTAAATAGCTATTCCAATATCATGATTGGCTTTGTGTTTTTGTAGCTGACAGTCTAGCTCAAAAGGTTAGGAGAATGATTGCTTGTGGCTCGCTTGATTACAATTCTTGGAGGTCACTGATATTAGAGATTGAAGTTGCATACCCAGTAAGTGTCCTCTGCTCATAAAAATACTATTGCTGATAGACAAAAAATGAGCAGGACTGTAGTTGTATTCAGGCATGAACTTTAAGACAAATGCATGGTGCATTTACTGTTGTGTGCCTTCACTCACCATCTCTCTCCCAGGAACTATATGAAAAGATGAATTGCTTTCCCCATCACAGTATTTGAGAAGATTTGAAAAAAGAGTTTCCTGGCTTCAGGGGCCTGTGCATTAAAATTTGTACATCAGTTATTGTTTCTGATGTTTGATTAAATGTATCTTTCCAAATCGAATTATGGAAACAATTAACTGGTTGTCCATTAATGATGCATATTGCTCGCATAGTATTTAGATGCTAGTGATCCATTTCTCTCTCCTACTTACACTTTCTTTGAATATGTTTTAGGAGAATATGGATACCATTTCCATAGCATATGACTCCTTTTTGTCAATGTTCCCATTGTGTCACTGGCATCTGGAAAAATATGCGTATCACAAAGCAAAGTTGTGCGGCACTCGGGAAGCCATTAAAATTTATGAGCGAGGAGCAGCAGTTGCAATGTTTTCAGTTGGCTTTTGGGTCGACTATTTCACATTTTGTACATCATGCTCCAAAGACCCAGAGGATGTTCGTCGGTAATATTAAAGAAGTTATGCAGCTTATATATATTTGCATTGTGAAAAGAAAAAAAAGTGTTTACCGAAAAGCCATCTCGTTTAAGATTCTTTCATGATGCTGTATTTGGTAATATTATTATGTCAACAAGCCACTTAATTGATTAATGTGAGTTCTGCATTGTGCTCAGCAAATCCAATATTTAATGCAAAAGTTGAGTAGGATCATGTAGGAACCCAGATTAAGTTACTTGTAGTCGTTCATATTTATTCTGGATGTAGAAATTCTCGGACCAAATAATAACACTTTCTTTAATGTTTCTAAGAGAATGTTATTGCCGCATATACTTGGACCTCATATGGATAAGGAGATTCTTTTATCTGAGTATTGCATTGGAAGCATGTCAGAAAAATTTCATATAGGTCTATTGAGATGTTATAAGAGTGATTTGAAGTTTGCAAGTAGAATGTGGTCACTGCTAGCTGTGTATGAAATAAGGATCTATAAACATATATATATATAATATATATATATATATATAATTATACAGCCCTACATAGTACATACCCTTCATGGAAAGCCCTAATAGGACAAACACATTGTAGTTCAAGGTTTATTTCTCTAAGATCATTACGAAAAACTCAACACTTTGCAGTTACAGCCATCCCTTCAATATGATTAGGGTGATGATCCATAGTTAGATGGTCAAGGTAAAACTGCAAAGGTCATACTTCTATGATATGTAATGATCAGCTTTAGGATTATTTTTTATTTGCTGAATGCGTACTAGATAATACTCCCTCCGTTTTGTTTTAATGATAGTTTTTTCACCCTTTTTAATAAAATCACCTCTCATCCCACTCACCCTCACACTCTACTCTCTTTCCTACTTTCCCACCCACTTCTTCTTTATTTATTTTTTAATACCAAATATGGAAATGGCACACTTATTTTAGAACAACCAAAAAGGAAAAATGGTCATTTAAAAAAAAACAAAACGGAGGGAGTATATTACTACTTAAATCTAATAGTTATGAAATTTAAATGATGATTTGAAATTTGCACTTAGCATGTCATACCATGACTGATTTTTTCTTATGTGACAATGGATGCACCGCAGTTTTCTAGAACACTGTGACCATATCCAAAAATTGGCTATTTATTGTGCTCATTTATGCTGGCAGATTATTTGCTAGAGCTCTCTCATTTGTTGAAAAAGATTATTATTGTCATGCCCTGTGGGACAAGTATTTGAAATATGAATTTAATCAGGAGGGGTGGAGCTTTCTGGCATTAAGTTACGTCCAAGCACTCAAATTCCCTACAAAGAAGCTTCAGTTTTACTATGATAAGTATGCCCTGGTCCACATCGCTCCTCTTGTGCTTCAAATAGACTTGAAATTACACAATCGGCAGTTTTTAATTTATTTTGTTCCATCATTCTTATCATATACTACCTCCGTTTTTGTAATAATGCAACAAATCACTATTTGCTACTATTTATTGTTCGAGTTTGACTCTAATTTTTATCATAGTTATACAAGGAAAAACATAGTCAAGTGAGATCTTGTTGGATTCGTCTCGTCATGTAGTTTTTAAATATCAAACTTTTAAAATTTTTACTTATACCAAACTTAAGTTATTAATGGTTCAAAATATGCATTGGACTGCGTGCATTGAGTGTTTGTTGCACTATCACAAAAACGGAGGAAGTATAATTTTTAATAGCACCAGATATCCTCGAACAATCTTGAGTTCTTGTTATGTTTAAGTATCACACTTCCTTTTCATCAACATATACATGACACTTTGGCAGGGCCACTGGAACTGCTAATTTCAGACTAGATATGCTTATGTTATCCATGGTTGACAAATTAGGCTTCGAGTACTGGTTTTGTTTCTTTCTTCATGAGAAAAAGCATACAATCTAGAATGATGGCACATACCTGCATGGTATTCCCTTGACCTGTGAGGGACGACATAGGATAGACAGCAAGCTTAGATAACTTTTGGGAGAGTATCATCACAATCCTAGAATTTATTGGTTGATTTTCCTATACTTCCAATAACATAAACTTATATTTTTGTTCATCTAGACTCATGCACTTGTGTAATTTTTAAGGGGGCCAATTGTGGATAGTTGATTGTTATATTATCTCTTGACAAGAACTGAAGTAATGTCTTTCCGGTGTATGCTGTACCTGTTATGAGTTATGACGTGCCCATTTGATTTTTAACATTACTACACGATTCTCGAATATTCTCTCTGCCAAGCCTTTTTGATCCCTGTAAACTTTTTTGAATCTATTTATTCGTCAGCTTCAAGCAGTTTGTTGCCAATTTGGAAGAGGAGATTGGAATTGAGAAGGATGGCGTGAAGGAAGACCAAATGTCTAGTCCTGGAGCTATACCAGAAAGTTCCAAGGATGAAATCTCTCTCACCATCAAGGATTTGCTCAATTCATCTGATAGATCTACCAAGTCTAAAGCTCTGGATAGATACAAAGCTTTTGGTGAAAGATTCTATGAAGAATCATGCCAGATGGAGGAAAAAATAAAATGTTTTGAGAAAAAAATAGTCAGGCGATATTTCTATACAACTCCTCTTGCTGATGATCAATTAAATAATTGGCATCTTTATCTGGATTTCATCGAAAAGCTAGACAATTTAGATTGGGTAAGCTTCTTTCATTTTTGTGCTTGTGTGTGTGTGGACTTTTGGAGTTATATTCAGTTGTTTTTATGTACAGGCTGTGAAACTGTATGAGAGATGCTTGATCCCTTGTGCCAACTACCCTGAATTCTGGATTCGTTATGTTGAGTTTCTTGAATCAAAAAGAGGACGTGAGCTGGCTATCTCTGCCCTTGACCGAGCTGCTGAAATATTTTTAAAGGTAAAGATGTGCCTTAGTTACATAAAACTTGTTAATTGGTGGTTAAAGTGGTGATAATACATTGTTGCACACTTGCACTTAATTCCTTAATCTTCTTCATTGGGAATAGGGGATACGGGATATGGAAGATGTTTTTATTGGATATTTATATTTGATATTGATTCTGCTGTAATTTTATTATATATAGCTTATGTGTTAGTATTTAACCTTATACTTGTGGGCTGTGGCCTACCTTTTTCTATCTACAGGGATGATTTTTTTATATTTTGAAATTTGATTCTTCTAAGGTTGTTTCTCCATCTTTAATTCGTTTGATAACACATATTCCCATTCTCCAAATGCTCATAGCCTAAAGCTTTCAGGAATTTTTTTTATTTCCAAACTCCTTTATTCTGATTATCAATTTCGTATCTTGTAAGTTACCTTTGAGAAATGGGGTAAAGAGGATGATTTATCCTTCATTCGTTTCTTTCTTTCTTTCTTTTATTTTTTTTTTATTTTTTTTTTAATCTCATAATGTTTTCGTTGATTTGTAGAAATTTTTTCTCCTTTGCAATATGCTGCAGGATGTGCCAGAGATCCATCTATTCAGTGCAAGGTACAAGGAGCACATAGGAGATGCTGATGGTGCACGTGCCGCATTGTTTCTTTTTGATGCAAAAACTGATTCCAGCTTCATCGAGAAAACTATGGCTCTAGCTAACCTTGAAAGGCGCCTTGTATGTCTTGTATTGATTCATATTCCTGCATCTGGGCTAAGTGATGTTCTTTAAGAATGATTTTTGAAATTTCAGGGAAATTTTGCAGCTGCATCTGCTACATGTGAGAAAGCCGTGGAAACAGCAACAGAACAGAAAAAGCTCCATATTCTTCCTATTTTGTATATACGCTTTGCCGAGCTCACCTTTTTGGTATGAAATGTCGTTGACTATATTGTGTCAAAAATATATATAATTTTGTTTTGGTGTTGTAGTTGTTATTGATGCTTTTGGTACTGTGCACCGTGGGGAAGCAAATATAGAAATATAGAAATGTTAGTGCACATTATGCTTTCCCATATTTGATTTATAGGATGGTGCTCTAACCATGCCTACTTGCTGGTAGATATCAGGTAGTGCTGCTGCAAGAGATGTACTAATTGACGGTGTACACCTTGTGCCTCATTGCAAATTTCTTTTAGAGGTATTCATTATATTATTATAGTTATTTATTCTCCTATTCAACATGAACGTGAAATATTGGTACACTTCATGTTTAGATATATTTTCCAGTTCCCACTGATTTCTTATTGAATTGAAAAAGATGATAATGGTGGTCCGTAGTTTCCAGGATACTCATTGTTAAGCTTTTCAATTGCTGCACATTTAGATTGCCAAACGTTCTTTTAACATTCTGGGATATACTCATTCAAGGAGCAAGTTTTTTTGATGTCAAAAAGTTGATAGTTCTTGCTTATGCAGGAACTTATTAAATTTGCAATGACTCATGGAGGAGCAAGCCATTTGAATGTCGTTGATGAGATCATAGCTCGTGTCATTTCACCCGGATGGGATGAACAAGAAGATTTGAATGCCAAAGATCGCGAAAGCATATCATACTTGTTCTTAGAGGTTGGAATTTTTTTACATCAGATCATATATCCTTTAATACCATCTCATTGCATGAACTACATGAACTTCGGAAAACAAAAAAACACGATTCTGCCTAATATGATCTTGATTCTGCCTAATAAACTCTAATAATTAAAGGGGATAAACTCTAATAATCACTTCAGTGTACCATTTCTGTGGTGTTTAATGGGCTTTGGCCTCTTCATATTAATTAGCTTAGGTGGTATGCACTCTGTCTAAATATGAAATATTATTACTTAGTAAAAATGAATGAACAATTCCCCAACTCTTAATTTGAGTTTGCTTTTCAATTTCACTCCTCACACTATATTTCATATGTTGAATTCTATAATAGAACTTCTTGCAACAAATGGGAAACTGTGTTAATTGTTGGCGGTATGATTTATTTTGGGAGCATGGCTGCACTTTCTTGTATTTATTATAACTCTGCATACCTTTTAGCATTTGTTTGTAGCTTCAATTGCCTTCGAATGCCATTATTGGTGCTAGGTTCCATTTGGTAATCAGCATTCTTCATTTCAAGAAATAATCATTCTAAAAATTGTGTTACTGATTATCATGATTTGGTTGATTTGTCAGTATGTCAACCTCTGCGGAACAATACAAGATTTAAGAAAGGCTTGGAACCGCCATGTAAAATTATTTCCATTGTCCCTAAGGGTAAGGATGAGGACCACATATGCTGAACAAACATCAGCCAGTTCCTTGGCAGATGTGGTCAGGGCTGAAAACGAAAACAATGAATCTTCTGGACAGGATCAGCCATCCAGAAGTAATCACCTCCTACTGCAAGGGCAAGAACAGATCCTTGAATCTACAATTATTGAGAACCACCCTAATGAGGCATTAGAAAAGGTCTTGGCTCTTCAAGAAATGCATGCAGAAGCCTTGTCCAAGCAAGATGGATTGCATAATGATGAGCCAGCTTATGAGTTGTCACGCCAGTGTAGAGAAGACAACCTGGGACGAATTGTGTTTAGTGCTGAATTAATTGACCAGTCCAAAGAGAGTGCTTCTTATTTGAATGAGCCAGGTCATGATCCCACGTGCAAATCTACTGGAGACAACGAGCATGGACATATGGATGTTTGCACTGAATCAGCAAAACCATCTGCAGAAAATGCATTAATTCCCGGTGAGAGAGCACATAAAGCAGGTAACTCCTCAGAAATAACAGATTTAGATCAGCCAAATTTTAATCATGAACATAGACAGGAGAAACATCAAGTTTCTTTGGATAACTCCTCAAATTTCAAGGAAAATGAAACTCAGGAGTTCACTCCCATGCATGTTGACAAGAATGAATCTCAAAGAGGCATGGCTGATGAGAGCACACCAGGTCGTATTTCAAATTCTGATTTTAATTCTCTTCCCAGCTTAAAGATCACCGAGACTGGCAACAATACAATTGGAACAGAGAATTGCGTGGTCTCTAGTACTCAACCTGCACCTTCTCAGTTCCAAGAGCAGGCTTCAGAATCCAAGTTGGATCTGTCTTCTTATAATGATTGTCATCCAGCTAATGCATCTGATGGAAAAATGCATATAAATATGGAAAATGTTGATCAGAATTCGGATAAGCAAGAGCCTAATTCAATACAATCTCGGGCCACTCGGGAAGATAAAGAGATTGCCAAAGACCAGCCAGCAAGTCATGTGAAATCACCAACCAATGTATCTTCAGGACATACAGCAACATCTTCTCAACCCATTTCTTATCCTATGCAGAATGTTAATCAGATTGCTTCACAAAATAATCAAGATCGATGGCAAACAGAAGTCAGCTTAGCTATGAACCAGATGTTACAGTATAATTATCAGCAGCAGCAATTACTGCAACAACAGTATCAACAGCAGCAGTATCAAATGCAGCAAGCATATTACCAAATGCAACATAATTACCAGCAGTTCTATCAGCAGCTGCAACCGCAGCAGCAAGCGCAACCAATGAATCAGCAGCAGCAAGTGCAACCGATGAATCAGCAGCAACATCAGTACCAGGCTTATCAGATGCAGCAACAGATGGCTACCTACCAGCAGCCACAGCAACAATTCTACCAGCAACAGTACCAGCAAAACCAGCAGCAGGCTGTTGGGAAACTGCAGGTACAGCAAGGACAGGAAACTCCTCTGAACTTTCAGCAGACACATGCAAAACAGCAGCCACAATCTCAGGACCCAACTTACCAAGCACAGCAATTAGCATACCAGCAACAGGCTTCACAAGCGCAGCAGTTACTTTTGCAGCAGTACCAGCAATATCAGGCTTATCAGCAGCAGCAGAATTCCCAGGAAGGGCCAAACCACACGCTAGAGCAACAATTGCTTCAGCATCCAGAGCAGAAGAAGCAAAATGAATCACTGCAACAACACCCTCAAATTATTTCGACCAATACACAGCAGATGCGCCAAAATCAACAGGTTTGTGGTAACATTGTGGCTCCTCTTTGTTACTTTATTTCATACCAGTTGCGTTCTCTTTTTTGGGGAGAAATTTGTGCATAGATGAAGGATATAATTTGTCCATAATAACTATGATTGATTGAATACCATAATTAATTCCTGTACTATGCAGTTTGGGAGTAGTGGAGTACTATATTTTGAAAGCTGGAAAAGTATTTGCTAATAATATTAGGAATCTAAACCATTTGTTTAGATATTACAAGTCATGTACTTGTGTTACAATCCAACGATTTTGCAAAAAAATTTAAGTTTGACAACCTTGATATATATGCTCCTGTCCTGTGTTTTTGAGTTTTTTCACTTGCATTGTAGGGTTCAAGAAGTGCCCCACCAGATTCGGATGGTGCAGCCAAACCTTCTGAATCTCCACATCTCTCCATTTGATCACCTCAAGTTTTGCAATGATATCATGGTGCTGCTGAAGTGCTGATGGATATTGATCTCATGGCGGCCTTTATAATTATCACATAACCGTAGCTTGTCATTCACCCAACAGGCCTGGATGTGCTATTTTTCATTCATTTGGCATCAGCCTTCAACCCATGTGAGATGCATGTATCCCGATATTACAGCATAAGCTTGATTTGAGGATGATATCATAGATATGTTAATCTGATGCTTGCATGTCACTTCGTTAGTTTATATGGTGGTGGTTGCAACTTTATAAATAACTATTGGAATACATGTAGGCAATATGATGTGATGCAATTTGAGGTAATGCAGATTAAAGATATTATCATGTTTGATAATGTGTTTTACTTGTATGTGATTCTTTCTGCTTTGGGTAATGAATGACAAAATTGATCAGAAACCATAGAATATTTAAAATTGTCTACCAATAGTCTCTGCAGGAGCAAAATCCATCCCTGAAGCGATGAAATCTGCTAGAATCCCTGATTACAATCTCACGCCCAACAATCCTGGCTATGAGCTTAATGGCAGAGTGGCAATCCTCACAGGTGCGTAGATTCTTCATCACTGTTATAGTATTGCCTTCTGCAGTGCTAATCAGTGCAAAGCATACAGCCAGCCTCTCACTGTGATGTGACAAGAGTTGTACCTTGTGTTCATCTTCCACATCATGCAGAGCATACCTTTGATCAGGTATATACCCATATTCCTTTAGCTTCTCTCCCAGCCATTCCAGCTTCTTGTATATTTCTTCGGTTAAAGGATGGGACTTGTCACTGGAAACAAAGGAGTGTTTGTCACCCCTTAGGATAACCCAACTTTGGCCAGGTTGTTTTGTAGTACCCATCTTTTTCATATCTCTTCTGATTTTTGCAGCATCAATCCATCTACCAGCGAATGCATATATGTTGGACATCAATACATAAGCCCCACCATAGTGGGGATCTATGTCAAAGATGTTTTTAGCAGCACGTTCTGCTATTTTTAGATTCGATTGGGCTCTGCATCCACTGAGCAATGCTAGCCATATGGACAAATTTGGTTTCATAGGCATCTGATGAACTAAATCCTCTGCTTCATCCAACTTGCCACTTCTGCACAGGATGTCAACCATGCACGCATAGTGCTCAAGCTTCACTTCAATTCCTGCATGTCGGCACATGGCTTGAAAGATCTGTCTTCCCTTCTGCAGCATACCAGAATGGCTGCAGGAGTTGAGCAAACCAGTGAAGGTGATTGCATCTGGACAAAGCCCTGCCTTGGTCATTTGGGTAAAGAATGCCAGTGCCTCCTCACCACAGCCATGCTGTGCACATCCCACAATTATTGCATTCCAGGAAACTATGTTCTTTCTCACAATTTCCTTGAATGTTGTAATCCCATCTGATATATTTCCACATTTTGTGTACAACACAATCAGGGAATTTCCCACAAAAACATCATTTTCCAGTCCCTGCTTGATGGCCGTGCCATGAATTCCTTTCCCAAAATCAACAGCTTCCATTTCCCGGCTTGAATACAAGGCACTGGTGAAAGATGACTGATTGGGAGTAATTCCAAATCTAATCATTTCACAGAAAACTCTCAATGCATCCTCGTGCCTGTCGTTAGCACCGTATCCTGTTAGAAGAGATGTCCACACTACAACATTTGGATGCAATCTCTGGCTAAATGCCTTTACACATTCCTCACTCTGTTTGCAGCTTGCATAGAAAGTGATCATCGAGGCTGTAATGTACGCGTCGAAAATGTGTCCAAGCTTCCAAACATGGCAATGAACTTGACTCCCTAAGCATTGGTCACCGACATTAGCACAGGCTGTTATGACACAAGAGAAAGTGCTCGAAGTAGGCTGAACCCCAAACCCCACCATCTTCCTGAAAATCAACAAAGCTTCATCACTTCTGCCAAGCTGATCAAGCCCGCTGATCATCGTTGTCCAAGAAATAACATTCTTGCTGGGCATCATCTCGAACAGTTTAGTGGCCTCCACTCTCCCATTTGCAAAAAGTCCATGGACCATTGCATTCCATGCTGCTGTATCCTTCACTGGCATCTTCCAGAACAATTCCTCAGCTTCTTCGACCTTCTCATTCTTCAACAATGCATCGATCATGGTAGTCCATGAAATAATGTTTCTTTCAGGCATTTCATGGAACATCTTCAAACCCATCTCCAGATTTCCGCAATTAGCACAGCCCTTGATCACCAAATTCCACATGACAATGTCCTTCACGGGTATTTCATCGAACAGTTTCAGTGCTTCATCTAATCTAAAGCTCTCTAGGTAAAAAGTAATCATCTTTGTTGATAAATAAACATCGGGAGACCGAATTTTATCGAAAAGTTCGCGGGCTCTATCAATTCTTTGATTCCTTAAATGATCAGCAATGGCCACTCTATAATTACCAGAAGCACGTGAACTGACTTTGGATGCTTCAACAAATTTTGTGCAAATGTCGTCGCTCGAACTGGTGAGATTCTTGCAAAAATTTTGGAAACGTCTGAACATGGCACATGATGACGCCATGTTTTTTGAAGATGATAGCTTCATTTTGAATTTCAGAAAACCAACATGGGGCTGTTTCGGTTAACAACAAAGTCGCATTTTACAGTGTCGATTTTGAAAGACCGTTGGACAGCAAGGACTGTGCTCATTACCAATTATTCATTGGAGAAATTCATCAGACAAAGGAATGGGCAATGAATGATTCCAATTCAAATAGCAGAAGAAAAAGCATTAAGGAATATTTGAGATGTTGGATTGGATAATGTATTCAATCAAAAAAGTTGATCGCAGGAATTTTACAGGGCAGGGCAAGAAAGATACTGTCTTGAACACAAAGCATCATTCATCTTTACAACCCTACAACAGCCTTTCGGGTGTTCAGCCTTACAAGAAAGGAACCAAAGCCCTTGCAATATATACCCACCCCTTTCAGTTCAATCTGCAACATAAACCATAACCTTCCATATCAATCTCAATTTTTTCGCTCATTGTTCAGGGATGGCTGGAGAACAGATAAAGCCTGTTGCAGGGCTTCTTTTACTCCTCAACTTTTGCATGTATGCCATAGTTTTGGGGATTGGTAGCTGGGCAATGAACAGAGCCATTGACCATGGATTTATTATTGGTATCCATATGTTGTTAATGAATACTAATTCAATTTGTTCTGCTTGTTCCCTGGATTGGAATTAAATGTGGGATTTTCGTTACAGGTCCAGAGTTGCATCTTCCAGCGCGTTTCTCACCAATATTCTTCCCGATGGGGAATGCTGCGACTGGATTCTTTGTGATGTTTGCTTTGCTCGCTGGAGTGGTTGGAGTCGCAGCAGCCATCGTTGGATTGAACCACATTCGATCATGGGATACTGACAGCTTGTCTTCTGCAGCCTCAACTGCCACCATTGCCTGGACTCTTACACTTCTTGCCATGGGGTAATAAAAACCTCAATTGATTCATCTTATCAATTCATGAATGTGCTTTCACAAGTAAGGTGTATCATGTCTTGTGTACTTAATCTTTTCATTTTCATTTTTTTTTTCCAGCTTTGGCTGCAAAGAGATTGAACTACACGTCAGAAATGCCCGCCTGGTGAGTTGAATGGTTTTTTTTTTCCATGTTAAACAAACAAAGCATAGATTAGAATGTAGAAGAAAACATTACTCATTCTGTGTTTTTCCGCAGAGAACAATGGAGGCTTTCGTGATCATCCTTTCAGCTACTCAATTATTGTACATAGCAGTCATTCATGGAGCTGCCTCAAGGAGACGAGTTTAAGACAAAACAGTTCACCTTATCCTTTCTATATAATGTGTGCCGTGTGTTTTGAATTGTTCTTACCTAATACGCTTTAATTGGTTCTTTTGTTTGCTTGTTTGTTTTGTTCCTATTGTTTGCATATAATTCATGTAATGTAATCATTTATCATTCAATTGCATTGTAAGTGAAAAATTTGTGTTTTTCTTCCTTCCCAGTACAAACACAGACAAAAGAAACCATCATCAAACCATGAAACCTTATTGCGCAATCAAAAATGTATTACAAGAAGCAACACACAAATCACCACTTATCCAACAAGTAGGCAAGGACATGTAACTTAGAAAAACAAAGGACGAGTCTAAGAAAAACTGTGACTCAGAAAAAGAAAAATAAAATAAAAATCTGTCTTGAAGAATTCGATATATCACACGCTCAAACAAAGTCAAGTCTATCCACTGCAAAATCAACTAGAAATTAGTCTCACCGGGACTAGCTCCTATATTCCATGTGATACTAACTAGCACTGGTAAGACGTAAAAGCTTGAAAGGCTTCTTCCACCTTGTTCTTCTGAATTGTATTGTTAAGCACAGATGATCAGAAATGCTGTGGGAAAATCCTTACAAGTGATTTAAGCCCTGCTTCTGCATCATTCAAAGAATGGTATTTAGCAAACACTTGAAGATGATACGTAACCAGGCCAGATAAGAAAATATAAGATGCAAAAGTAAACTATGCAACTTCTAATGAGATCTTATTTGATTCGGGGACATAATTTGAATAGAGAGGAAAACTAATGTAACCTTAACACTATCCTTCTTGGTTAGTCATCCAAAAAGCATCTCTCTAACTAAAAAGGGGTGAAATTGAATCACATCAATTTTGATAAAATTTTAGTATCCAAAATTCGTAGTAATTATCAATATATCACTTTAATTCGAAAGAAAGTAGCAGAATAATATAGGAGCAATTTGCTGGATTAAAACATTGAGTAATGGACCAGACCCAGCAAACAATTCAAACAATCCACAGCAACTCTTCCAGGATGTTGTCTGTACTGGATGCGGTGCAGTCCGAACCACAGGCTGAAAAAAGGTTAGCAAGAGAAAAGTTAAGACTTATTAGATTTATATAAGAAAACTTACACAAGCGAGCAAATGATAAACAAAACATCACCTCAGTAACTCCAGAATCCACTACATTATTGGCCCCATTCTCTGCAATGGTTGCAGGTGCATTGTAAGACACAATCAACTGATCATCAGTTGCTTGCAAGCCACATTCCTCTTTTGGGTCAGAAATTGTAGAAATGTTCTCAATGGAGTGTATAGTAGCTTCCTCCTTCGGTTCTAAGGTTGTTTCTGAGGTAGTTGTTGAAATGATGACTTTATCCTCAAAATAACTCCTTTCTTTCTCCACAGTTTCCTCAACTACAGATTTAAATGAAG
Organism: Hygrophila difformis; assembly: GCA_030278955.1. Classification (NCBI taxonomy): domain Eukaryota; kingdom Viridiplantae; phylum Streptophyta; class Magnoliopsida; order Lamiales; family Acanthaceae; genus Hygrophila; species Hygrophila difformis. Next base: position 7,014,510 of record JAOANR010000006.1, read on the forward strand.
AAAGGGCAACAGAATTAATATCCACTTCAACCTTCTTATCCAAAGATGGGACTTTGTCCAGGACAACAGAGGAATTATGGACAACTGAATCACCTGCATCATCTATGGCAACACTATCACTAGTCTCGACTTTGCTTTCAGACAAAGAATGGGTTACCGTCACTGAATCAACAACTGGAGCAATATCCTCAACAGCTTGGCTGCTTTTGATTCCATGGGACTCATCATCTGAACTGCTCCTGCTACTGCTGCTGCTGCTGCTGCTCGAGCTTCTAGAGGAACCTCCATCACGCGATCCCTTTGTTGCTCCCTCCTTGTGCTTAAGCCTCACATCCTGTTGACTGGAATCGTCTTCAATCCCAACTTCCCTATTGGCAGAAGTAACATTCACTTCCTCCGCCGCTATGACACTCTTATCAACAGCATCAATTTTTACTCCCCCATCAGCGGGAACAATCTTTTCGGCATGAATTACTTCTTCTCCCCCTTCTATTGAAGTGTTCTGCTGGTTTTGAGGATCTTGCGAGCTAGCCTCGCTAACGTCACTGTCTTTACCATCACTCCCTAAGACAATTGGATCCATTCAGATCAATTCAGTACAAATTCAAAATCCTCAATTTTTCAACCCAAACAACTAAAGATCTCACCCCCACAATCACTCACAATATACGCAGATGAATATATAATGCTTCCAATCAAAGGAAGCGACTTAAAGTCACAAAACCCAATATTTAGAAGAAAACCCAGCGAAAACCCCAACACATATCACCAACTAAACCCCAAATCATCGATACAGATTTTTATACGCATAGAAAACAACGAAGCCAGATTAAAAGAAACTAATTAAAAAAGATCCAACAACCAGAAAGTAAAGGTCACCCTCCCACAAGGCCAAAATTAATGGAAAAACAAACTGTAAAGCTTCCAAAGGCGAAGAAATAATTGAACAGCACATGCTCTGGTGAACCCATTGGATCGAATAAAGTAAAGACCCATCCTTTTCTTATTTATTCCGCAAATGAAAGTAAATAGAGTTTGTTTATACCACGAGATTGAGAGGATGGATCCTGATGGCTGTTTGGCTGATTTTCCTTCTTTTTCTTGGCCGCTTTTCGCTTCTTGGAACCTGATGGCATGATGCTTGCTCGATTTGTGTTTTTCGGGAGGAGGGATCGTGGGCTATCTGTCTGTCGGTACCCCAATAATGTGGTAAATTAATCCCTTTCTTCCTTGTCGTCCAATTTCTAGGTGTTCCTCCCTCCGTCTTTTGTTTGGGGTTGCTTCGCTGTTTTTGTCTGGTAGCGAAGGGAGACGGTTGCTGCTGGGGATTTCAAAATGGTGCCGAGGGAAGATGGAAGGTGAAGGGTGTGGTGGATATACGCTCTCATGTAGTGATGCGTTGTTGGCTTGGTGCGATGGATACAAAAAGGATCTTATTCTGTGGGGCAGTTGAACGGTTTCCTTTCAATTTTTTCATAAATTATCTCATCAATCAGACCTTATTTCGTGTAATTATTTCATCAATCATATTATTTGTGTCACTTACCAGAATACTAAAAGAATCAACCGACTTTTGGTGCGTGTAGTGGAACAATCTACATTATTTTTCACAATACAGGCCCGCCTTATTGGCGAAACAACAACATTTAAGGGATGTAAATAATAGACCAGTATTTAAAGTTTATTGCCTTTTCCCTTTTGTAAATTAATTAGCACTCTACTATTTAAGAATGTACCGTCTCCATTTCAATAGATACATAATTATTTAAGGAATTTTCACATTTATAAGAAAATTTAATAAAATACTAAAAGATTCATATTTAATGAAATTTGCATTGTATTATTGTATAGAATAAAACTACTAGTATTTATTTTGAACTAGAAATGTCATACTAAAACAACAACTATTTTGAAATGAAAGAATAACTATATATAATGTGTTAAATATTTAAATTTTTTTAAAAAAATTTATGATACTATAATATATAGTTAACATTTTTATTTTAAAAAAACTATTTATGACTATATTATTTTTTATAAACAAATGCAATGAAGAGAGATGTTACAATTTTTTTTGATAAACCAAAAATAAAGAGTTGTTGCAGTTGGTTTGAGTGGATTGGGGCTCTAGTACCTTGAGTAAGGTTTCGGGTTCGAGCTGTGGCCTGAGGATACCCGATTATTCACCAAAAAATATTATAAAGGCATTAATTTATTTTTAAATTTTAAATATTATTTTTGTTAGATAGTACTCCATCCGTCCCACTTAAAATGTCATATTTCATTTCTTCACACAATGCAATGCACTTTTTTTATCGTTAATATCTCAAAATATATATAACTGAAAATTATGCAAAATATATATTCTGAAACTATACGATTAGAGGAATCTAACAAGACCGAACTCGACTATTTTTTTTCAAATATATACTTATAATAATATTGAGTTAAAATTGAACAATGAACAATATAAAAAAGCCAAACAGAATACTTCTACTGGGACGGAGGGAGTACTTATTATACTATTATACTCCATATTAGCCCTACTCATATCATTTACTAAAATGAAAAGGATGGGCAGAAGTAGGGGTGAAAACGGGATGGATACAGGCGGATAGTACTCGTCCCGTATCATATCCCATATTTCCTTGTCGAATATGGAATCGAATACGAATAGGTCGGATACAAATACGAATTCGAATATTTCAAGAAACGAATACGAGACGGATTCGGATTTTAACTCGGATAATCTTATAATTTTTAAAATTAATTTGTTTTAATAATTTTTTAAGAGGAAATCGGAATATATATGGGTAAGCTAAACTGATTTTTTAAATTTTCCAAGATTATTTCGTTCAAGACACCTAAATAGTATCACTACTATACAAGATTCTACGTACTACAGTTTAGATGCAAAGAACTTAATAATGTAGTCGGGTTGATTAATATGATTTGATTTAATTACATAAATGGCTTTCAAGTTTTTGATTATATTTATACATTCAGTATTACTTATTTATTTTATAGTTAATATAATATGTTATAATATACATATATAAATATATAAATTTTCGGATATTCGGATAGAAAATACGGATAATATCCGCATGATATTCGGATTTTTTCGGGTACGGATGGATATTAACAATCCCATATCATGTCCCATATCCGCCGGATATAAAAATTCGAATTCGGATTCAAATATAATCGACTACGGTATCAGATCGGGCGGAAATTATCCGTCCCACTTTCACCTCTAGGCAGAAGGCAATGTTGGTTCCCTTGTCCCAACCAAAAAGAGGAGGAGGGAGCAGCAGCAAGATTGAACATGAGGGAAGCTGAGGGCGCCAACCCCACCGCAGATATACTACAAATGAGCAATTATTATGCCAATTAAAGTTACGATGAAATAAATACTTCTACTCCGCAATTATACTACAAATCAGCAATTATTATGCCAATTAAATTCACTTTAGGTTCATCTTCTTTCTAACACAGTATCAGAGTCATGGGTACTCATTTGGGCATCTCGTTGTTTCCGACATGAATATCATCTCGTGGAAGGGTGTTATGTGTTGGGACATACCCTGTTTATATATGAATATAAGTCACTCTACCTATCACCAATTGATTTTGACTTTTGAATTTGAACCCCTATGTCCTTCTTCTTTCTAACACTTGCCATTACATGGAAATCAAAAGCACAAATGTTTGTTGAGCATCAACTGCTGGACAAATTAAAGTCCGATCCGTTTTGGCCATTTCCTGTCCAAAACAGCACAAACAATTGTTCAATAATCCAACAGTGCATTGCCTCACAATTGTTCTTAAATTAAAGTTCCTCCAACCTTTTTTTTTTTTTTTCTTCTAATTATTATGTTGAAATTTCTACTTGGGAAATTCATTTTATTTGGGAATTGAGCATTAACATATCCATATGAAGCATAAAAAAGTAGTACTATAACTCGCAAATGCTTTTCGAGGATATTCACTAGCTAGCTAGTCATTACGCTTATTCCTATTTGATCACACTCTCTTTTTAGACCACCTCCAAAAGGCGGGTTCTCCATTTGAAAATTCAGCCATGTCATCAACAATCATAATTGTAGTAATTTAAGAAGCCCAAAGAGTGCCCGAAAATGCTTTGTCATGCATGTCTTGTAGCCTCTAGGTTCCACTAATTGTTGTTAGTATCACCAGTGAAGACCCTTTCTATTAATTACGTCTTAATTGTGAAGACAGTGCAAAAACAAGTTTAGAAAAAACAAAATCAAATTGTATTACCTTTGCAGGCTTTGCAACTTTAAGAAAAAAACAAATACTTATAAAAAATACTCACTACCTACACACAAAGATATATGCGCCATTCCCAATTCCCATCATCACAGATTCACAGTCCATTGTATTCCACCAACTACAAACCGTAAATCACCACCACCAAAATAAATACACAATACATACATTGAAATACATAGTCAGATAGTACATGGCCCGCCGGCCGCAGGCTGCGGGATGGTCTGGTTTGCTTTGTTGTGGTGTCGCCGATGTGTATCGGCCGCAGTGGGAAGAAGAAGAAGAAGAAGAAGAAGAAATTGAGTTGGGGATTTGGAAAAGTGAATCGGAGGAAATAATATAATGAGTTTGGTGAACTGTTTTGAGACGACGTCTTCATAAATCTCACTTGCTTTTTTTAGAATTTGTGACCAAACCACCTTAAAAAAAATTACGATGCATTTTAAAATGCATTGTAAACTAGTAGTATTTTTTTTTAAAAAAAAAAATTGCTATATATACTACTAGACCCGGCAATATGGGTAAATACACGTAGACACGACACGTACACGACCTGTGTTTTACATGTACGGGTCTTCAAAAAACAGATACGAGTCAAAACAGGTCGACCCGTTTAGTACACGAATACAATTTGGGTCAAATGCAGGTTTATCTGTTTTACCCGAATTGACCTGTTTTTTACCCGAATTGACCTGTTTTTTTATACAGGTCACCTGTTATCTGAATTAGACACATATCTGTATTTTACCTGTATTTTACCTGTATATATTTAAGTACAATAGAATTAAATTTAAATAAAATACGCACAAGGTACACTTTATGTTTAATATTGGATTTGAACTTTGGATTTTTTTTTAAGTTTGAACTTTTGTATTTGAATGTTTGAAGATGAATTGCTGAGTCTATTAGGAATTTTAAGATTTGAATTATGGGAATGTAATATTTTATATTTTCTTTTAAAAGTTTAAAAAGTAATTTGATATAATTTAGTAGAATAGAAGTAAACAGGTAAAATATAGGTAAACAGGTCACAGGTAAATTCGACACGCGTGTCCACATGTTCAAATTCACGTGTATACAGGTCGACACGCATGTGATCCGTTTTTGAAACAGGTCGTGTACAGGTTTTGAAATACGGGTAAATTCTAAAAACAGGTCGTGTACAGATACAGATCAAACAGGTAAACAGGTACTTGACACGTATAACATACACGACCTGTTTACCCATATTGCCAGGTCTATATACTACTCCCTCCGTCCCGCGAAATGTGGCCACTTTCTTTTGGGCACGGTAATTTAGGTAGTGGGGTTTAGTAGTTAAAGTGGTGTAGGCATTTTGTGTTTAAAATTCTAATGAATTTTGATACTGTTTATTGTTTAACTTTGACTTAATATTATGTAACGATACAATTAGAGAAAAATATTCAAGTGTGACATTGTTAGAATCGTTTAATCATGTAGTTTCATATTATATATTTTATACAATTTTTATTTATACAAATTTTGAAATCTTAAGAATTAAAGAAATGTTAGGGACTTTATGTAGAAAAATAAAAGTACATTGGAATTTGTGCAGAATAGTAAAAGTAAACACTTTTAATGTGATTTAATTTATCTAAAAATGAAAAGTGACCAAATTTCGTGGGACACCGTGGGACGGATGGAGTATTTAAAATTAGTTGTGTTTTTTATTATTTTTTTATAACTAGTACAACCCGCCCGCGGTACCCGCGGGCATGTAGATTTAAAAGTCATATAAATTAAGCTTAAAGGTAATTGTAATTTCATTATATTATCATTGTTATAATTATTATAATTATTTTCCTAAATTTAAAAACAAAAGTATAAATTTGATTGAATTTAATAATATATATAATCCTGCAATAAATTATTCGTTGCGTGATAAATTAAATATAATATTGAAAATTTTTAAGAAAATAAATAAAATGACTATCATAAACGAAATTATTATAAATGTATCGTGTTCAAATTTTTTTTAGTACTTATCTATAAAAAAATTATTATATAATTAATATTAATTTTTAAAAATAATAAATTTATATTAATTTTAAAATTATTAGTATATAATTAATATTATTATTACATCACATAATAATTATTATAAAATTTTAATTATTATTACTTTATTAAATTAAAAATATTTGTAGTGTTTCCACAATGAAACATTAGATATGTACTGCCAACAATTTTACACGGATCATCAGGAGAAGTTATGAAACATGATAGCTGAATAGAAACAAATGGATTTCTCAAAATAGGTGTAGATGCCCAATGATTTCTCAAAACACAATTGACCCTTTACTCTAACATCTTATTACACGTGATGAAGCAATATATAACTGACCGTGTCTAAAAGCTGGATCCTTCATGAACACTCCAAAATGATTTAGAGATTGACATTGACTCTTGTTGATAGTAATAGTATAACAAACAATTAGTAAAAATTGACGTCTTGAAAATTTAAGCGGTATTCTATGATCAGATGAGGTCAAACTCATTCGTGGAATAATCACTCATATCCACTACTTTTGTGAGTCAATTCTTCACCCCAGGACTTTTTTCCCATTCTTGTCGAAGCCAATGTACTGCCAGTCAATACTTCACCCCCGGGACATTTTTTGTCCCATTCTTGTCCAAAGTACTGCCAGTCAATACTTCACCCTCCAGGACATTTTTTCCCACTCTTATCGGAACCAATGTACTGCCAATCAATGCTTCACCCTCCAGGTTTTTTTTTTGCATTTTTTCGCGAGTCAATCATTCACCCTCCAATACTCTATCATTAGACAGGTACTGCCAACACTTTTCCAAAGATCATCAGGAGAAGTTATGAAACATGACAGCTGAATAGAAATAAAGGGATTTCTTAAAATAGGTGCAGAGGCCCAATGATATCTCATATAACACAATTCACCCTTTACACTAACATCTTATTACACGTGATGAAGCAATATATAACTGACCGTGTCTAAAAATTGGATCTTTCATGAATACGCCAAATCGGACTTTACACAAAAAAAATTCAAATCGGACTTTCTTCTCACACGCAACACAGTTCTAAAGAATTTTATTTATTATTTCAATATTTAAGATTTTTTTAAATAAAATATGCAGTTTTGGTCCTGTAAGTAATAAAAGTATTGTATATTGAATATTCAAACATTTATATTAAACAATATTATATATACATTATAAATGCAGGTAGTTTGACTCAAATTGATCGATTATTGTAAGAAAATATTTATATTATATTAAATATAAAAACACAATATTTCTTACTGTCAGTCAATACTTCATCCCCAGGACGTTTTTTTTTTTCCATTATTGTCAGAACCATTGTACTATTAGTCAATACTTCACCCCCAGGACATTTTTCTCATTCTTGTCGGAACCTATGTAATGCCAGTCAATATTTCACCCTCGAAGACATTTTTCACATATTGTCGGAAACAATGTACTGCCAGTCAGTACTTCACCCCAGGATATTTTTTTCTCATTCATGTCTCAACCAATGTAATGTTAGTCAATACTTCACCCTCCAAGATATTTTTTCACACTATTATTGGAACAATGTACTGTCAGTCAATACTTTACCCCAGAACACTTTATCTCATTCTTGTCGGAGCCAATGTACTGTCAGTCAATAATTCACCCCCAAGATATTTTTTCCTGCTCTCGTCGGAACCAATATACTGTCAGTCAATGCTTCGCCCTCCAAGATATTTTTCCCACTCTCATAGGAACTAATGTAACCCCCGTGCGATGCGCGTGGATGTAAAGTTTTAAGAAAATATATAAAATAGAAAAGAATTAGTAGTACTATTCTCATAACTATTTCAACGTTAAAAAGAATTTAAAAGATGATCACAAAATTGTATGTTATAAAAAATAAAACCATTAAATGATTATATTACATAAACTTCAATTTCTTATTCTTATTAAGATGATAGCAAGTCGAACACCACCCAATATCTCATTGTAGTTTCAAGAGAAAAAGAAATGTCCATGTTAATGACGTTTTTTTTTTGTCAGTCAATACTTCACACCAGGACATTTTTTCTCATTCATTTTTTCTCAATGACTTATACTTACAGTAAATTCCTTCATTCCATTATTTATATTCTATTTAATTCGTTGGAACTCTAACACATAAATACTATGTATATGGAGTTATGTTTCTGACATTATTGTCTATTCTTTTCTCTTTTTTTTTTTCTTTTTCCAATGTTAGATCACTAATTTTATATTCCTATAAGCACATTAATTTAATAAACTCATGAAAAGTAATTGAAATAAAATAGCTAGTCCTATGCCCAAAAAAAAACAGCTAGTCTGAATAATCAATTGACCAATATGCATCGATATGAATTCTTATGATTATAAAAATATATATAAAGATTATTTGTGCACTATATATAATTTTAAAATTTTTTCCAATTTATTTCACACACACAAAAAAATATTTTCCAAGTCCAAACTATTTTAAAATTCATCATGACGAATTGTCAAGCATTTTAACCCGAATCGATTATAAATAATATATACACACATATATATAGTAAATTAGGTGTGTACAATAAATCATCAAATTAAGTTAATTAATTTTATTAATCAATAGTCATATATCATATATATTGTCGATACATTAGGCACACTATATATTGTATGAAATCAATGGTGTATTAAAATGCTCACATCCCACATTTTATCCTAAGAAAAAACAAAAAAAAAACAAAAAAAAAACCTGATGGAAAAGTTGGGGATTTTACTATATCATATTTTATTATACTTTTACTAATAAAGAATACTGATGTTTAAATTTATGGATATCTTGTAATATATAAATATAATATATCAAAGTTGGGGATTTTACTATATCAAATTTTAATATATCTTGTAATATAAATATAATTTTCGAATATATAAAATATGGATATGGATATAATTTATATTTAGATAAATAGTTAAGTGAAATGCTTTTTAATCTATTTATAAATCTTTTTAGTAGATTATAGGTTTTGGCATATTTTTTATTATTTTTATTTAATATTAAAATAGTCATTTATGGAGCAATATCAAGCACAATGTTTGAAATAGTAACATGCAATATTCAAAATTATTTTTAATATATATTAGAAGATATAATAACAGTCTCTTCATGTTACCATAATGATTATACGACAATGCACTAAATTCATTCCTATAGGTTGCAACAACCTTGATCTACATTGGAGCTATAACTAAACCATTAACTACACATTGAAATTTACACAATGATACTGCGAATAGAAATCAACATTTAAAATTATATGACCATTTTAAAACTAAATTTATTTATGTTAAAGTATCAAATTAAATTGGTTATGCATATTAACTATATGATTTCGACATCATATATCCATTTAATCAATTAAAAGATTTTTAAATAATGATTTTGAATTGAATAAATTTATTAATATAAAGACATTTATTTTGAATAGTAATATAGGACTAAAATATATTTATGTTATTTTTCCAAAATATTTAGAGTAGTTTGTATTCTTATTTATTTATTTATTTATTTATTTTTTTATGTTTTTCAATCTACCTAACTTATCATTCATTCATTCCCTACAGTGTATCTTTGAAAGAATAATTTAAATTAATTTATTTTGAAAAGTTGAACGAACTGAAGAGTACTTTGCTCTTTTTGGATGAGCTTCTTTTACCAATATATGATTTCAAGTGATTTGTTGTATTTTATGCCTTGTAGATTATGATCCCGTTTTTTTTCTTTTTTTTTTTAAAAAAAAAGCTGTGGAAATTATATGCCCACCAACGTTCACATAGAAAACATTCATTTATATTATTATTGTGTATAAGGAAATTGTAAAATTACTTTTTACAATACTATCCCTCTATTAATTAACAAATTAGGTCAAATTGTTTTTTCTCTTTCTCCCTTCAGCGAGATTCTTTCAAAACAACAACGATTCTTCAACAAAGCAATTCTGTAGAGTCAGATAGCGTAGAAAATAAAGTATCATTATATATTAAATTAAAAAGATGGCAACTCATGTATAGAACAGGTCCACTGACATTTCTTATCATGCACCTTACAGTGCAACAAAATACTAAAATAACATAGCAGAGAAAAGGACATCCGATGGAATTACTTTAAAAACTTCAGAAAGAAAATTAGACTTGTGGTGAGACAATTGAAAATTTTCAGACAAACACTCGGGATTCCCATATGCTTGAAGATAAGAAGCAATTTTCAACCTTGCTTTAGTCGATTTCGAAATATGAATCCTTCATTACTTAAGATTTCATCATCCTCTGGTTGACCCGTAGACATATTAAATCATGTATTTTATACAGCAATTGAATCAATAAATATGCTATTCTAGGAGGCCTATACAGCATGCCATCTACATTGTTAGATCAAACTGCATTAGAAATGAAAACCTTAGCATACCCCAGGATGTCATTTTGTTCCCTAAAGATATCTCGACCTGATAGTTATGCCTCATTTGTATTAGCATCTTCAAGATAACTTCTGAAGAGCCTTGATATTGATAGGCCTTGATATAGGAAGAATTACCGGAAAGGGGAGTAAGCATCTGTGAACAGCACCACAATAAAAAACAGAAAATTGGCAGAGTATCCCATGAACTCCCCTTCTGTATCAACATATGTTTTCATCTGTATAAAAAACATAAATCAACACAGAAGTAAGTCATAAAAGACCCAATTGGTTTCATCAATACATTTTTTACTTCAATTCTAATTTAGATAATTGAATCTAAAGCCTATCTTAGCGACGAAGAACAAACCAACCACAATTCCCAAAAGCAAACTGGAGATCAATCAACATTAGTTGCAGAGTCGTAAAACGGAAGCAACAAAATCAGTAAATAATCCAAATAACATGATGCAATAAGGGAAAAAGATCAAATAAATTACAGATAGCAGTCGTGCGGAACTATTAAAGATCTCCCCTATTTCCAATCATCAATGGCAGACCATTTCTCATATAAGCTAAGAGCATCCCCATTTCTAATCTCTGTATTGAAGAATTACAATTATGGAATATCAACATATCTCGAAGCAATAAACAATAGAAAGACAAACTTAAAAATAAAAAATAAAAAAATAGCAGCTAAGGCTCAAGGAGTTAGCAGCCTAATCACTTGCACTGCATTTAGCAAGTCGAACGGGTGCGCCAGTTCCCATCTCTCCACACGACTCATGTCCAACAATCCAATAACTAAAGTAGCAATATGTCCAGGAATTAGTGAAATCACTTCAAAGAATTAAAAATTCTGTGTTTTGTTTGTATCAGTTTACCTTTTTTTGTAGTCAATTAATGATTCCTCGCTGTATTGATTCCAATAATAAACCTTAACAGCCACATCCTGAAAAATACAAAGAATTAAGAACATGTACTGCGGATTAGATGATTACCTGTTGTTCTAAACATGTGGGGAACATGCAAATGAACCTGAAAAAAAAAAAAAAGTTACCATTATTCTTCTATCAAGCAAAAAGCCAACTGTAAAGCTTCGTGTCAAATTCAAGAGACACTTATTAGCTTTGTACAATAACAGTTAAAAGCTTAGGAAGTATCCCAAAAACGAATGAATGAATACAGCTTTCATAGAGATAAAGAACATCACAATGCAATGTATGGCAAACTTCATGCTTGCTCTCTGGCATATGGCTTGTCATTTTCAGACTGCATTCTCACAATGCTTTACAACGATTTGCAATCCTTAAAGGTGGCTGCACCTTTCAAAGACAACAACCAATCCAATTCGTGAACATATAAATACATATATGTATATATAGTATTCAATCGATAGTAATTTACCTTCTATGCAAGAAAAACTTTTAGTTCTCTTGTGTCGAGCTCCATCCATTTTCTTTCTAGAGAATTCAAACTAAGGAAAAGCAACAACGAACATATAGTACAACCAAAGGAATGTACAACCAAAGGAAGGCGGTGACTAATACTTTCAAAAACAAATCAACAAATGATGCCAATGTCCAAAACACTCAGCAGTTCTACCTTCATTTTAAGCATTCAAATTAACCAAAATTAGTGAACCTGTAACTGTAATGAGGAAACAAATTAACAATTGCAATTTCAGAAAAGGGGTTATACCTGCTCATTGATTGTCTGTAGGTTTGGGAACTCCTATTATAATTTTCAGTTCCATCTCTCCAGATGAAACCCCATGTATAGAACCTATAACAATAATACCAAAAAAATAAAAAGCAATGTAATATCAGCTATAGAAATTAAGATTGCACGCTGAAATTGTCTAATATAAATGTTGTCTACAGAGAAGGTTAGATGATTCAGAAAATTCACGACTATTACTTCGATCCTTGGTCGAACCTGGAATTGCCTCAAAACAAAATCTAACAAAGAGAAAGAAAGAACATTGCTCCATAATAATAACTGAACAAAAAAGAAATTACCATGGCGAATGCACTGCTGAAGACCTTTGTAAGCAGCAGATTCAACAATTCTGAAGACCATTGGTTAATGCACCCACTTCATATCCGTGTAAAAATATACTGCATAAATATGGAGGAGCAGGAATAAACTTCATATACTTTACTAAACTGAACCTTACACTGTATTAGATTAAAAGGTCCTAATACAATTCAACACTTAATGCCTCAATTTAATAAACAGAAAATTGCTCCAGACCATCAGCGGCAAAACCAATAAAGTTACTACTCCCATTTCTGCTCCTTTTTCCAACGGCTTGTACAAACCAAATACAGAAGATTAAGAACACATTACAAATAAGAAATCTAAAATATGACCTGTGTTTTAGTCTTCCTTTTTCAGAAACCACATCCAACAATTCCTCGAATTTAGTAAGAAGGCAGATTCTGATAGAGGCATTGGGCGGTTGCAAGCTGCAACTGACGCGACATAGCACAAGGCGGCAGTGGAATTCAACACCAAAAATAACAATATTATCGGAGAACAGAGACAGAGAAATTAGGGTTAAAGTCCCAGATATGAAATTTGGCGCAATTGTCCATAATTAAACTGAAAATAAAAATTGAGTATTAGAAGTTAGAAGACAGAAAGAGAGTAGCAGAACAATGGAAGGTGGGACTTATCATGGTGGTCGTCTGGCAAAGGCAGCATTCGCGCGATCGGTACAGACGGATGAGACACTGAACGATGGCCTCCACGGCGGGATAACCTCCAATAGAGTTTCCTGTTACTGTAGAAATAAATGTATCTAATTAACTGTCGAATTCAAACACCTTCCCAAAGTACTGGCAATTGGCTTGTTCTTCAATCTAGACTTGATACACTTTACAAAACAGAGATACCTACAATGGTAATTAATCAAAGTTCAGATTAATATTGAAACAAAAGAACAATTATGAAGATAAAAACAATAGAAATGGAAATTCTACTCTAAAAGGATATGAACAAATTGCTAAAGAAATACCACTAAAATATTAAATCATATAAATACATAACCTTCCTCAACGGTTTGGTAGGAGCGTCGACGGGAGCAACAACGGCAACCTAAACATCGAATAGAAAATACAAATCAGCAAAAACAAAAAGATCCAGGAGCTCATAAATGAATAAAGACAGACGCTGATTCTACCTCGTACTTGTGGCAGATTTATTGGATATTTTACCTATGCCAGACCGAAGCGATGGATAGAAAATGCACTATGATGAATCACAAAAGTTCTACGGGTGAAGAAAAGTAATACCTTAGACTTGCAGACAATTTTAGTTCCACAAAGTATTCGAACTTGTTAATCGGCAGAATAACCAATCACTCTACTTGCATCACTGGGAAAATATTGGAAAATACAAACCATACCACATAAGAGCATTATACCGTCATGATGTAAATGAAATTTCAAAAAATATGGGTGTGAATATAAAAGGAAAAGACAGCAAGATCGTTAGCAATGAGGTGGAGAAGGACAGACCTGATGCCGGAGTAGTCAGCGGCGGCGGAGCGGGCTGACGACGGCGGCAGAAATGGCAGAAGATGGGGCGGCGACTGAAATGGAAGAATAGTGGACTGACGACGGCGATGGACAGGCGGCATAAATCGAAGAATAGTGGAGATTCTATTTCCCAGCAGAAATCGCTGCAGCAACTGGGGATGGCGCGGAGAGGATTCTGGCGAGGCCAACGTTTTCCTCAGAGGATGATGAATTCATAGGCTTTAGGGCTTTTCTGGATCTGCTCCCTTTCTTTGTCGGCGCGGGATCGAAAACGATTGGAATCTCTGCAATGGCTGCCATTGTTAGGGTTTTGGAATTGCTGGAGAATCTGTAGAGAGGGATTCTGTTGCGGCGTCAGAGGAGATGGAGGAGTGTATATATTCCGTATTTACGGAATATCAGATGAAGGGACGGCAACAATTTCAAAGCATAATAATTGAATGCAGCATGGTAAAAGCGCGTAAAAATTAATTGAAGGCAGAAGGGTAATAGCCCGGTAAAAATGGATCCATGGCATTTTGGTAAATAATTTGATGTGTGTGAGAGAGTGAAAAAATTGTTGAATTTAGTGTAAAAAAAGGTGGGCGGGAAACTATGTGCGTATTTGACTATCTTCTTATTATATATACTAGAACTAGAATTACCCGCCCGCGCAATGCGCGGGAAGAAATATTTCTAAAATATTAATGAATTTTAATTATTTAAAGATTCAACAAAAGAATAAATTGTCATAACGATTGAATGAAAGAAAATATAAAATAGTACTACCCGCCTGCGCGATGTGCCGGGCTCGGATTAGTTATTAATATATTTCATGAAAAAGTATTATGACATTCTCATTGTTGGGAACATATGTACATAAAGAACTAACATAACAATACTAAGAAAAATAACATCACATTTTATTTTATCTGTTTATAACAAAAAAAAATACTGTAAAATTATCTATATCGTGAAAGAAAAGAATATTTATACTATATGTTATAAATTTTTTATGTATACAATATTTAATTTATAATCTTTACTATTATAGATTGCTCTAAATGGGTCAAGCCCGCGGAACACTGCCCGCAAAATGACCCATACTATATTATAGGTTGCCCTAAATGGGTCAAGCCCGCGGGGCACTTCCCGCAAAATGACACATTTATAGTCTCATCATTGAATATTAGTTAATATTGTTTGTAAAATTAAATATTTAACATAACATCACTAAACATTTAAATCATTATCTTTTTTTTTGGTAACATAAATCATTATCTTTGATTGCATATTAAATTGTAAATTGTTATACAAATAGTTGGTATATTCTAGTATTTTCTATTTATTTATCTTTTTGAATCAGTTTTTTTTTCTTATTTAAAAAAATCATCATCTTTGAATTGAAAAAAAAAAAATCAAGCATTTTGAGTTCATTACCACCCCTGATGCTCTCTGGCCTCTCAAGATTACAAACAGGTACATGATTCAGGAAGAAAACAGGTACATTTTATTGGAGCTTTCCAAGTCACTCAATTGAAATCTCAGATTAAAATTGAGCTACTAAGGGTATGTTTGGAAAATAATTAGAATTTAGCGTCTGGAGTTTGGACTTTGAAATTAATGGTTTAAAATAATTTTAAATTTGAATAATGGTGTTTGGTAATGCAATTTTAAATTAGAGTTTAGAGTCTGAAGTTTGGAAAGCTAAAAGCTGGGGGAGAGGAGCGTTCAGAGTTTAGAGATTAGAGATTAAAATTTTGACGGATACTGTAATTAGTGTTTACTATATATAGGATTTAGGCTATTTTTAGTATGTATTTTAAAAGCTAAACGCTAATCGCTAGCGTTTGTTCCCAAACGCAGCCTAACAAATGTTGTCAAATATTAATACTTTATCACATAACACACAGAGATCAATATAAATATATTGTTGTTGGCAGTGTGAATAAAAACATTACACAACAGATATTTGGATGGTTGAGCATCAAAAAATATTTCATAAAAACATATCGACATGAGAAGAAAAAGCACCTTGTGTCAGCGTATAATTTAATATTGTGTTTCCAAAATTTTCTTCATTGATCAGTTCAAAAATCCATTGATTTTTGTCCCGATTTTCTACCCGATTTTAATAATTTAACACAATAATTTATTTTTTCCAAAAATTTTTTCATTGATATTTTGTTTCCATAAGTTAGGAAACTAAATATTCAATGAACTAAATATAAAGTAATCTTATCCGATAATAATTCCTTCACATTAATTAAAGTAATCACTTGTTAACATTAATTATATTTCTTCATTGAATAATTCCTCTAATCCTTAATTTTATCCCGGATTTTATTCAACAATAATTATTTAATATCCATTGATCATTACATTAATTGTGAATATAATATAATTAATGTTAATGCGAATAATTATTGAAGAAATTATTCATAATTTTATTTAATCTTAATCAATCATTGATATGATTACTTTATATTATATTTTTATACCTTTTTCGGAATATTGAATAAAAATTTGGGATTCATTGAGATAATAATCGAGAATATAAATAATTTACCTTTTTGAAATTATTTGCTAAAAATTATGTATTTAAACAAAATACATGTTCTGAAATTTAGTTTCTATTTTATAATTTAATATTGTGTTTCCAAAATTTTCTTCATTTATCAATTCAAAAATCCGTTGATTTGTCTTCCCGAATTTTTCCCGATTTTAATAATTTAACACAATAAATTAATATTGTGTTTTCATTTTCTTCCAAAATTTTCTTCATTGATATTTATTTTCCATAATGGGAAACTAAATATTCAATGAACTTAATATGAATTAATCTTATCCAATAATAATTCCTCCACATTAATTAAAGTAATCACTTATTAACATTAATTATATTTCTTCATTGAATAATTTATGTAATCTCTAATTTTCTTCCCGATTTTATTCAACAATAATTATTTAATATTAACTGATCATTACATTAATTGTGAATATAATATAATTAATGTTAATGCGAATAATTATTGAAAGAATTATTCACTAAGTAGGATTTGGCTGATTCTATTTAAATTAGGACGCGGAGCTCAGCTACTTAAGTTTACACTAAGTAGGATTTGGCTGATTCTATTTAAATTAGGAGTTAGGACGGCTCCAACCCACCTATATATAAATATGTAGTATGTGTTCGCATGCATTGGGACGTAATTATTAAATACACCAACAGTTATAGATCAGATACTCCGAAATTTTGTTGTTTTTTAGTTTTTTTTGGTAACAATGACCAATCAGATTCTTCTTATTAATTGGAGATGAGGACTTAGCCCAAGTGGTTAAGTCATTTGACTTCCAACGGAAGGTTGGAGGTTCGATTCCCCCCTATCCCTCCCTGTTTTTCACCTTTGTAATTGTGTGGCATGGGCTCCCACCACTCCTGTAATTGTGTGGCATGGGCTCCCACCACTCCTTTCCACGCCTTCAATGGCTCTTAAAAAAAAAAAAGATTCTTCTTATTAATTACATTGCACCTTCTTTTCTTATGAATAAATACATAAAAACTAACTAGCTAGTCATCAGAAGAAACCTCCAAATCCCCAAGCCTTTGTCTAATTTTCCGATCATGTTTCTTTTTCCAAGGTTTCAATCTTCAGCAACCTGCAGTGTTCCAAAATTCACAATAATTATGTGTATAATAATATTGTGTATGATAACTGCAAAACTTCCAATGTTGATCAAGGGTGCAGCACGTGGCGGCGACCCACAACAAGTGCCCTGCGTATTCTTCCTGGGGGATTCTCAGATAGACAATGGGAACAATAATTTCCTTATTACAAGGGCCAAGGTTGATTATTTGCCTTATGGAATTGATTATCCAGATGGCCCCACCGGCAGGTTCAGCAATGGCAAAAACCTCCCTGATTTCTTGGGTAATTACTTGGCGGCTTATCTTGTGTTTATTGTGTTTTATTTAAACATTTTTTCTAACCTCTTTTTCAAAGAAAAACAAAACACAATATCATGTGGTTAATTATATGTTCATGCACGACCTTTGTGGATCGGATGTGTGGTTTTGCAGCTGAATTTTTGGGGTTCGACAAACCCATTCCACCCTTCGCTACTGCAGCTGCAGGCCCACAGATTTTGAAGGGCATTAATTATGGATCCGGAGGGTCAGGCATACTCGATGAATCTGGCTTCACACAGGTTATGATTACAAATTATTAATATATATATATATATATATATATATATATGCATATTTCGAACATTTGTGTGTGACATAAAAATGTATGTATATACAGGGTGGTAGAATCAGCATGAACGAACAGATAATGCATCATGGTCAGACAGTGCACAGAATTGGAGAAAGACTAGGAAATGCAAGGAAAGGCAAGGAGCATTTAGGCAGGTGTCTGTATTGTGTTGTTTCAGGAAGCAACGATTACCTCAACAACTATTTTGTGCCACAAAAGTATAACCCAACATTGTCTTCTCGTTATTCCCCACCCCGCTTTGCACAACTCCTGGCCAAACGCTTCTCCCTACAACTCAGGGTTAGTTCTTTTTTGTTTCGATCATCATTGCCTTTTATTTTAGGATAACAATTCTAATTTTCCCATCTTATTATACTAGCTATATAAGTTTCATTGTTGGGTAATTTAATACTCCCTCCGTCCCACCTAATGTGTCTTGTTTGACTTTTTGACACTATTCATTCTTCAGCTTTGACTCAATTTTCTTGTAAGTATATATTTGAATAAAAATAGTCGATTTGGGTCATGTTAGGATCATATGATCATGTAGTTTTAGAATATATATTTTACATATTTTTTCATTGTATATATTTTGATATATTAACGATTGAAAAAGTGCATTGGATTGTGTGCAGAAGCCAAACAAGACAAGTTAAATGGGACGGAGGAGTAATTATTTAGCAGTTTTAATCACCAAAAAAAAATTTAATTTATAGCCTATGTGCTACTGCAATATTATAGACCTTGTACAGCTTGGGGGCAAGAAGAATAGCAATCTTTGGTGTTGGCCAACTCGGGTGCGTACCTCAAGTAACCTCCACGATGATCAACCACTCATCATCATCATCATCAACGGGTTGTGTGGACTCATTCAACAATGACGCCCGGCTATTCAACAACGCATTACCGCCGCTTGTGGATACCCTCAACCGCGACCTACCAGATGCCAAATTTATCCTCATAAACGCTACCAGCATTTCGCGCCTGGATCCATCAACCACAGGTCACGCCGCCGGTTCTATTCTATTATTAGTACATGTTATTAAGTGGCGGCTGTGGGATCCACTCGATCTGCTTGATAGTAGTACGTAACTGAGGATGGATAAATATTTTCAGGTATCAAAATTGGGAATGTTCCATGCTGTGTGGTGAAGAAAGAAACGGGACTGTGTCAGCAAGGAAGTGAGCCTTGTCGGAACAGGAATGAGTACGCATTTTGGGACAACTATCATCCAACTGAAAATGCATATCGTATAATGGCTACACGAGCCTACAATGCAGAGTCGCCTTCCGATGCTTACCCTACAGACATTCGTCGTCTTATTCAAAAATAAAGGATAACAATTAACAGATACTACTACATTACATTGGACAAGCGCATACATACATACATACAATTCAATTGGTCAGCTGGGATACCCAAATGTTTACAACCTAGTAGGAGTACAAATTAAATGAATTAAAGTGAATTATAATTAACTTTATCTGGTTTACAACCTAATTACATTATTTGGTTTGTAATAAAAATGAAAGAGGGTTTCTTCAAATGGAAAGCCGTGCGTGGAGTGATGCGTTTCGAAAGAAAGTATTGGTGGAGATGACCCAAAATAAAGGATCAAGAATTCACATGATTTCGATTCGTTTTTTAGCCACTCTATCCCTTTCACTTTTAATTTCTTTCTTAGTTTAGTTCCAATGCTGCCAAAGTCTTCTGAAACTTAAAGCCTCCAACTGATTTGACTCCAAGATTTTTGGCCAAGGTTAATAATTAATTGCTGCACATGAGGTTGGTGAGAGCCGTTATGTTTGGATGCATATTGAAAATGTTTTTATTCTTTTTTGGGTTACACAGTATTCTAATACAAAATTAAATACAAATATTACCCTGAAATATTTCTAAGATAATGTATTCAAATATTACGAGTACACCGGCCTTGAATGGCTCCTTCAAGAGTTACTATTATTCTTGTAAAATTAAAGCTCCACAAGTCAATAACAAGAAATCTTGCGCGACGTAATTACCCAAGGATTCTTCGACCTTAGCCGAATCTATTATCGCTTTAATCATTACATTACACAAGACTAGCAAACCACCCTTCAATTACATGTACATATTACTCCTATAAATTTTATTAGCCATATTACCCAGATTTTCTTTTCTTTTAAAATTTATCAAGCTCAAAAAAGGAGCCCTATGAGGCCCAGCTTGAGCATGTTAGAAAGGATTTTGCCTTGTTGCTTTGTGCAGGTCAGAAAGGATTTTCTTGCTCGGTTACTTGCAGGATCCCAAAGCTGCAAATGCCATGAAGTATATCTTAATCCCATATCCAGGCTCCGGGGGTTCTTACATGCAGTATGGTTGGGATTCTTCGTCCTATAGACAAATGCCTAGTAAAGGCTGTCCTAAGTTCGTACTTGGTATCTCGAGTGGTTTAAGCACCACCGTAATTATTCAATTTTCAATCCACCCCAAAGAAAAAAGAAAAAAGATGCTGTTTTTGAAAAGCAACCCATCTAAATTATATGCAACGTTTCAACAGAAATATTTGTCCCAAAAGCCAGTTACATACTAGCTTCATACAAAATAGCAAAAATATACACTACTACACATGATGCATTCACGTACGGTGGTACCAAAAGTAAGAGGTAATTGTCTACTCCATGCATTCACAAGACATGTATATACGCCTGTCTTGTCTCGTCGTCTTCCTTCTTCGGTCACGGAAAGGGAGTGACTTTCTTCATCTCAGTGGTCTCCACATCGATTGAGAATCCCTTGCCGTGCTGCTTCCAGTAGTCCGCCTGTGGGTTAATCCATTCAGGCTCCGCAATCTCCACTCTCGATTTCTTCAAAGCCTCCGTTGATATGCTGTACTTGTCGTCCCTTCTCTTGATCATCTCCGCCTTCACCTTCGCCATGCCAACCGGCTGCGGCGACACCATCAGCGCCGGCGGACCAATGGGCAGTCTATCGCCTGATAATATTATAACTCATCAGCACTCGTCACTCTTAATTAAGATTTTTATGTGTTTAATTAATTCATTACCTCTGTCGGTTTGCCAAGTGCACCAAAACTTGCCGTAGGTCTTGGCCAAGTTTTCAAGTTCAGGTTTCAAAATCATTTCTGGAACCCTAGGATTCACCCAGAGTCCTGCCTTGATCTGCATATTATTATACTATATGATTTAAATATAACTCGAAACATAATTAATTGGCTGAATTTTGAAAGCAACTTTTTTAAAAAATACTATAACCACCGACCTCGTAGGCATGGGAATGCCACAGTTTTTGTTCTTCAGCAGGTAAGCCTTCAAAAATCTTATCAGAGATGATATACTCCACCCCTGTCGATAATGGTAAATAAATTAACACACTAGTCACTACTACTAAATGAAGAATAGCTTTTTAAGGACAGATGAATAATTGAGGAGCCGACCGATGAGGCGGCCAGAGGAATCGTCGGAGTCGTAAACGGCGCACTGGAGGAAGTCCTGGTTGAGGCGAGTAACGTAATGGTGAGTCTCGATTTGTCGGGCCATGTTATCGCTGTAAATGGCGAAAGTACAGACATGCTGATTGAATTGGCTGATAGGCTTCAAAGATTGCAGCATTTGAGCACCCTTATCCAGCAGCATTTGCTCCGTGCTCATGGCCTTACCCGGCGGGATTTTTTCCACGCTTTCCGCCATGAAAAATATAAAATCTTTTTCGTTAGTTTTTTCCTTTTGTGCCTCAATGAATTGATGAGAGATAGAACACCGATCATGGATGGTTGTACGGTGGATGGTGGATTTTTATTTTTTTAAGGGGGAGTGGAAGAGGCCTTGAACTGCCACGCAGACATGTTGGAGTTGCTGAGGTGGCTTGAAATTGCTGGATACTTATGCCAGGTGGCCGAATCTGTAAGTTGATAGAGCGACACGTTTCCTCTCCGGGAAGCACCCCGTAAACCATGCACGATAGTGGGCCCTGCTACACTGGACTCTTAAATGGGCCGAGCCCAAACCCGCCAGAAGGATTTCAAAAACTGCCAGCTGTCATACAAAATCCAATTCCAACCGGACTCCCTCGTTTTTTTTTTTTTTTAAGTCATTGCACTTTCCTGTTTTTACGCTTGGCTGAGATTCCGAACCAAAAAGTAA
This sequence comes from Hygrophila difformis, assembly GCA_030278955.1. Lineage (NCBI taxonomy): Eukaryota > Viridiplantae > Streptophyta > Magnoliopsida > Lamiales > Acanthaceae > Hygrophila > Hygrophila difformis. The sequence continues at coordinate 7,037,195 of JAOANR010000006.1, forward strand.
TTTCGACCGTTAGCCCGAGCCTAATTTCAAAATCCCCTAAAAGGCTACAATGCAATCACAATTCACAATCAATTCCCCTCTCATTCATTTTCTGTAATCTCCCCAAATTCTCACAAAATGGTGTCCAAAATCGTGAAAAGAACCCCCACAAAATCCCTCAAGAACCGCAAAAATCCTCCCCGCCGGAAGAGATCTCCGGTCAAGGATGTGGTTGCTTCCATCAACAAATCCATCTACACTTGCCACCGCCGCCTCATCAAGATCTTCGCCAAATTAGCCCGCATTGCTACGCCCAAGAAGACTCCCCGCAACAAGGCCTACCAAATTCTCAAAAAGACCGCCGCCGTCGCCGCCGCGGTGGACGGGGATCCCTCCGTCCGCCGATCGTTGTTCAACATCAGAACTACTCTCCCTCCATTAACCTTCCCGGAGAAGAAGACCATCTTCCTCGACTTAGACGAAACACTGGTTCATTCAACGGCCAACATCCCTCCTGCCAAATACGATTTCGTGGTCCGGCCGGTGATCGACGGGGAAAGGACAGAATTCTACGTTCTTAAGAGGCCGTACGTGGATGAATTCCTAAGCTGTTTGAGCGAAAGATTCGAAATCGTTGTATTCACCGCTGGAATTGAGGAGTACGCGTCGCTGGTGGTGGATAAGCTGGATTGGCGGAAGCTAATTTCGCATCGGCTGTACCGAGATTCGTGCCGGGAAATAGATGGTAAGTTCGTGAAGGATTTGTCAGGGGTTGGGAGGGATCTGAACAGGGCGATGATTGTGGACGATAACCCTAATTCGTATCAATTACAACCCGATAATGCAATTCCAATAAAACCGTTCACGGACGACCTTGGAGACGATGAATTGAAGAAGCTGATTCACTTCTTTGAAGGGTGTGATTTGGAAAAGGAGGATATGAGGGATAATCTCAAGCTTGAAGAAGGCTTACCTTTGCTGAATTGATTGGTGTCTCACTTGTATTTTGATGGTAACTTATTTCTTGATTCTTTTCCTTAGGTTTTGGTTTGAAAGTGTGCTCTTAGAAAAGTGAACAGATTGTGGATTGAATGAATGTTTGGATGAGAGAAACAAGATCTGCTTTGTTTCAAATTTTATAGTATATTTGGAAAAGTTTGGTTTGTGGTATACTGGTATTGTGATTTCATTTAATCATGCATGGTGCAGAAACTAATTGGATCATCAGCTTTCCTTCCCTCTTACAAAATTGATATAAATCATCATCATCATTACCATCATATTATTATTATTATTATTATTATTATTATTATTATTATTATTCATCAAATCTCTGTTAATAATACTACTACTATAGCACGAGTGCTCTTCCATTCCAATGTCAGTAACACAGATCTTACAGACTACACATCAAACAGACATGTTTTGATCATATCTACAATCTAATAGTAATTAAAACATCGTCTGCCATGCCATTCGCCTCCTATCTCAAACCAAACCTGCCTGAAAACCTTGATGATGAGATCATGATACTCATCGCAGTTCACTGTGAGATAAGAAGCCAATAGCTCTTCAAGATCTTCACTCCTCCAAATCCCCTTCTCCCTTATCATCTGCACCATTGAATCCCTGAAGTCCTTTTGTGGATCGTACGAATTCTTGGCCACCGCAAAGCTGTCAAAGACTGCCTTTCCCTTTATTACTTCTTCGCCCTTTGCACCCTTGTTGTTCATTCTTCCTCTTTTTATCTCCTCAAGTGCCCTGATTCTGAACTCTGATCTTGGAGAATAGGCCTTGCCTCTGCTTTTGTTTCTCGTCCTCCTGCTGCCATGTAATTCAGCTGGTTTGACCTTTATTTCAGGGATTGATGTTGGATGGACATTATTTGGGATTTGGGGGTGTTTTCTTGCATTAGAATTTGTGCAGCTCCAAACATGGCCTTCTTCTGTCTGAGCCTTGCAATCTAATCCCACGGGAAAAATATCCCTTTCCCCGAATATGGAAGCCCTAATTTCTCCATCATCAAAGCCTGCCAGTTGCTTTTCCTTTTCCCTGGCGATTCTATACCTCAATTTTATTGAATTCGAATCCTCCGGTCCAATTCTATCATTGCTGCTTCTGATCATCGCTCCATCCTGCAGCTGTGCTGGAAACTGTAGCCTTTCTTTCGTCCTCTTTATGTCTGAAACCATGTCATTGAACTTCGGACATGCTCCCTCTTCCCTACTTATTACATCAATATCTCTGAATCCAAGATCCAGGCTTTTAAAACTGGAAACGGGGAATTCAAATTCAGGATCAGATTCAGCATCATTCCAAAGGGGGTTTATTCCACCGGTGCTTCTCCTGCCTTGCTGCATTCTTGCATCACGACTGAACGAGATCCTCCAGTAAGCACCGTCGTCTTCAACTCGATCCTCGCCGCAGAATGTCCCATCAGGTAAGGACATCTTTGGAGCTGGGAAACTGTGCAACTCACCAATACGCTGATTGTTCCTGGTAACTGAATTTGTCTTCTCGGAAATGCTGCTGCTGTCCTTTGGGCGTCTGAACCTGGACAACCAAGAAACAGGAAACACGCGGCTAATTATACTACTAGTAGGAGAAGCAGAGTTCTTCCTCCCCCTCCCAAACTTCATATTTTCTTCAATTTTAAGGAATGATTGGAAATGGATGATGGATGATGCATAGAATTAAAAGTATACAGCAGAATAGCAATAATAGGATTATGAATATGATACAGTTAGGGGAGCAGTAAACGGATAGGGGGCTGGCTTTCAATATAGGAGTACTACTATTTATCGAGTGATTCTAGTAAGCTCCCAGGACCCCCATTTCCAGATTGGTCTACACTGTGTGAATCCATCTGGACCCGACACCCGAGGTCCCAAGAACCAGCCACCATTGAAGGCCCACTAGAGATCCTGTGACCAGTTCACCCACTTTATACCCCTTTCTACCTCCTAGCTTTTTTGCAAACAGCTGTCCTTAGTTGGGGTTGAGCTCTCATGGGCTTTTATTTCAAAGAATGGTAATGTGATTAAACTGATAATGGCATTAGAGTTTGTCATCCCATGAATGCAGGATGTATGGTTATTGCTCTTGAATGCAATAATTGATGTATTATGTTCTGTTAGAGCTGTTAAATTGTCTGCTGTGTGGGCTATTCCACTTTGGTAGGTGGTAGTTAAAAGGTCCCCACAACCTACAGGGTATGGCCATGGGCCACCAAACATTTGGGCCAAACGATTCTAGTTAGTCATGAGTTTGGGCTCACAGATTACACCCACGGCCCACTCAAGAGAAGCCTAATTGGCCCAAGATTGGTACACTTTGTACGGACGAGACTTTTTTTTGGAACTTGGGCATATTGTACCCACTGCTTGCGTTATGCTTAGAGACTACAGTAGTCATGTAGCAGTGTGCCAAAGGTCTTTTTAAGGCCGTCGTCGTCTTGTCGAAGTAAGTATTAATTTTCACAGAAATAATAATACTTTCTTAATATTTACCACGGACACACATTTCACAATTCAATACACATTTTTAATCCTTAATAACTCAAATTTCATACAAGTAAAAATTATGAAAATTTGATATTCTAAATCTATGTGATTAGACGAATCCAACAAGATCTCATTTAACTATATTTTATCTTATATAATTGTATTAAAAAATCGAATTAAAGTTATTCAATGAACAGTGACAAAACCTCCAACGTGTCAATTAAAAGGGAACGGAGGAAGTACTCCCTCCGTTCATTTTTAGTTGTCTTTTTAGAGATTGAAAAGTGTTCCAAAATAGTTGTCATTTTTATGTAGTTATAGGTAGTTATGTTATATTTTTATTATATTGCCCTTCACTTTACATAAATGCTATTTGTTGGACATTTATTAAGAATGAGTTTAGTTGAAAGGTAAAAATATAAATTTATGAGTTAATTAATGGAAACCTTGTTTATTGAAATTGAGCTGAAAGAGACAACCATTTAGGAACGAAGGGAGTATATAAAGTTATCAACAATAGTGTTTAGAATTTATACAACAGCCAACAGCTTAATTGCTTTATACTTCCTCCGTTTTTTAAAGATAGCTACGTTTGTGATTTGGACACTATTCACACAAATACTTTAACTTGAAGTTTTATCATAGTTATACAAGTTAGTAAAATATAACCAAGTGAGATCTTTTGTTAGATTCGTCTCGTCTTCTAGTTTTTAAATATCAAACTTTTAGAATTTTTACTTGTATCGAATTTGAGTTATTAATGATTTAAAATGTGCATTGAACTACGTACTGGGTGAGTCTGTAGCAAAAAAAAAAAAAAAAAAAAAACAAACAAACAAACAAACAAACAGAGGAAGTACTTGGGTGATGGGTGATGATTCCACTATACTTAACTTCCACTATGTTTCAAATTCTAGCATGGATTCAGCACAACAATTGCTGTGTATATCAATTCATAATTTCATGTCGTAGCCACATGAGCTGGACATTGGACATATATTAATGTAGTATTATTTATTTTATAAAAGCCTACTATGCTTAACATATAGATTGAACAAATATTTCCAAGTGCATCATGATCTTTATCAACTAGAAACTAGAAATGAGCTCATCAGGTTGAAAAATGTAGGATTCAGCACGCGGTTTTAACATAGATTGCTGAATTTGTGTATAGAGACTAGATGCACGCTGAAATCCAAAATAAGTGACACAAGTCATATAGGTAGGTTTACTTGTGAAAAACGAGGGATGGATTTTGATACTGAAAAGGTTAGGATCAATGCAAGGAAAAATAACAAGGGCTTTTGGTTTGCTATAATTGCCTGTCCCTTATCAGGATACCTTATGCAGATTATAAAATGCACTCCCAACTGCTCTTTTTATAACAACAATAATAGTAATAATTCTCCGATAGCCCCAACCCCCTCCTCTCTCTCTCTCTCTCAATGATTATGTGGGCAGATGGTGTGAGATCACCTACTTAATGAAACTGCATCTGGTGAAAAACTTATTGTCACAACCTCCACAGGATCTGCTTTTTCCTCTGCTAGGTGACTTTTCTTGCAATAGAAATATAGAATATTTGTGGACCAAGTTTCGATATATACCATCTCCTTTGGCCGCTTTCTGTTGCTTGAGCCATGATTTTTGGCATTTCTTTACTGGCAAGAATGCCAACTGCAGTCTTTTTAAAATCTCTGTGTTTGTTGAATTTGTTGAAAATGCATGTGTAATTAAGGACCTGACAACAACAAAATGAGCTCAACTGGTACATGATTATGCATGGAATAGGGGGATCACACAGTTCACACTAGTGAAATTATCTAGTGGAAGATTTAATACAGTTGAAAACTCCTAATTCCATTTCTCAACTCAATCAATTAGTATATTATCCACAGCCAACTGTAAATCCTAACGACCCTGAGACTGACTGACTTAAACTTTGTTCCCAATTTAAACCTCTCTTTATGAGCACAATCTCTGACTTCTTTTCACAGGCTGGTGTAATTACAAACCAACATTCTTTTAAGAAAGAAAGAAAGAAAGGAAATGCTTTTGTCAACTGAGGATCTACATAGAGTTGTAGAATGGTACCTGGTTGGTTTGGTGCTTGTTCTGCTGTGGACCACTGGAGGGAGCGCGATTTCCATCCGTGACTATGCATCAGCAGTTGGTGATCCAGGGATGACAAGGGACGGTCTGAGAATGGCAATCGAGTCGTGGAACCAGTGCAATGAAGTTGGGGAAGAAGCACCGAACATGGGAAGTCCACGAGCAGCTGATTGCTTCGACCTCTACAAGGCTTCTCCTCGACAGGGTCAGTCTTCTACTTTTCTCCATCAGTCTTGCAAGAATCTTCCCTTTTTTTTTTATTTTCTGAGTTTGGTTTTGCATTCATCTGTAGGGCAAAACAACTGCTCCCTCTGCAAGACACCATACATATTGGTTCATAGAGTTACGGAAAAGGATAACAAGCTAGGATTGGGGCAGCCATTGGATGGATTAACCAAACAGGAAGCAATCAATAATGTTGATTTGTATGCAGCAAGCAAGGAACTTTATTTGGGAAGGAAATGTGAGGTCCAGGACACTCCAAACCCCTGGCAGTTCTGGATGATCATGCTCAAGAGTGGGAACATGGATACATATGCTAATAAGTGTCCCAGAAATGGGCACAAAGTAGGCCCTTATGGCCCTGATAACCAATTCCCCTGTTTTGGGAAAGGGTGCATGAACCAGCCATTAATTTATCACAACTACACTACTTTCGTCCAGGGGTCTAACCAGAAACTGCTCAGGGGTAGGTTTTACGGCTCGTGGGACCTGGATGCTGATCCGAGCAAGGACATGGAAAGAAGTAATGTTTCATACTATTCGGTTACCTGGGAGAAGGAAATAGGTCAGGGGAGTTGGGTAGTTCACCATGTCTTGAGGACAACGGTGAAGTATCCGTGGCTCATGCTTTATTTCAGAGCAGATGCGACGACAGGTTTTTCTGGTGGATATCATTATCCTACCCGAGGAATGTTGAAAACTGTAAGCAATCTTGAATTCTTTAATTGTAGAAGCTGATTTGATATTGTTCGAATTTGAGTTCATAAAATGTCGCTGCAGATTCCAGAATCACCGGATTTTAAAGTAAGGTTCAGCCTGAATGTGATCAAGGGAGGTGGTCCTAACAGCCAGTTTTACCTGATAGACATCGGAAGCTGCTGGAAAAACACTGGCAAGCCCTGCGATGGCGATGTGACTTCAGATGTTACACGTTACTGTGAAATGGTGCTGAATCCAGAGACGCCCTCGTGGTGCCATCCAGATGACTTGAAATTATGCCCTCCGTACCACACGTTCTCCAATGGAACTCGTGTGCATCGTTCTGATACAGCTCGGTTTCCTTACAAAGCATATCACTTGTACTGTGTCCCTGGAAATGCGGCGTTTGCAGAAAAGCCTTATGTCATGTGTGACCCATTCAGTAATCCTCAGCCACAGGAGATATTGCAGATCTTGCCTCACGCTGTCTGGGGGGACTATGGCTATCCATCGAGGCAAGGGGAGGGTTGGATTGGAGATCCCAGGACTTGGGAGCTGGATACAGGGAGACTGTCGGAATCCCTTTACTTCTACCAGGTTTAAATGAACACACTACGTTTTTCTCGAAGTAAAACTGTGGGGAGAATTACAAGGTAATGTTTTTTTTTTTTTGCAGGATCCAATGACAAAATCAGCAAGGAGGCAATGGACATCCATAGACTTGGGAACAGAAATTTATAAAGATCCTAATCAAGTGGCAGAATGGACTGTTAGTAATTTTGATGTTCTAGTACCCAAAAAGCATTAAACATAGATACAACAGTGACCATGTTTTGTTCTGGTTTTTCACCCTTAGAAAGATTCGTCTGCTTGGATTTCCTCCAACCCCATCCCCAAAAAATGTGTGTTTGGGGCTTAGAAGTGCAATAGCCTATATGTACACAATTGTGTATCAATAACCAACACTCAAAGGAAGAGCTTAAGACTAGTAATTGTTTATCACCAATTTTATTGCTGTTTAAACATCCACTTTTAAATCAATCTGCAATGTTCTGTGAAACTAAAATTTTTTAACAAAAGAAGAGGAACTAGTCATTAGCACTATTTGCAGAACTGGACGTGGCTGGATTGTACAAACGACAACAGATTCAATTATGAAAGCGAGAAAGATGCTGTGATCTTTTCATCTCATCTAAAATGGCTAATTTATTCCAAATGATCGACACCTGTTTAATGAAAGAACTGAACAACAGATACATCAGTAGCTCTAACTAACATAACATTACACTGAAGAATGAAGACAATCCAACACCAGATGGTTGCTGGCATCACCGTGATCGAGGAGACCTTCCCGAGAGACACCTCCCACAGGAAACGAATTTCAGCAATGTCTGTGGTTTCCTTGTTCTGATTTTCAACCGCGAAAGCTGTGCATCAGAACAATATCATAATTATGTACATGGTTCTTCTTTAGTATACCTCATGATTCATTGTTTAGCTTCCATTTGGAAAAAAAGGGATGCACCAAAATATCAAACGCCAAATAAATGTGCGCGCGTTCTAACTAAATCATCGCATTGCCAAATCTATATTTACTACAGAATTTTGAAATAAAAACAAAAATGACATAAGCAAATCAGAGCTCGTGTTTATTCCCTATTTTTACCTTTCGCCTGGTTGATTTTGGAGGGTTCCAACAAAGTAATCTCCTCGATCTTGGCTCGAGTTTCCTGCAAATAGAAACACACACATTGATAAAAGACTTGTCAAATTATAAACACTAAGAATTAGCTAGAAAAATCAGATAAATCAATAGTGTAATTTTAAGACCAATGCCACAAAGTTACATCAACACATTTAAGTTTCAGCGAGTGGCTAATTAATTTACTCGCATCCAAACAAGATAATGGTAATCAAAACGCCACAAGGGAGAAGCAACACATACAGATTTTCTTGTTCAATCTTTTCTGCAATCGAGACCGCTTTATGCTTTGACCATCCGCTGTGCTGTGAAGATCCTTCTGCCTGCTGAATCACATGAGCAAGGGACACCTTACCTCGTACGATGCTAAGATTAGGGTTTTTATCACCAAACGAAGTAGATACCTTCCGTGCAGATGCAACTCCTGAGGCTTCAGGTTTTCGTCTGTCAGAATCTGACTTGCCTTCTTTGCTCCTAATGCCGCCTTCATACCGTCTAGGTGAAGCTTCGATTTCAATTATTTCCCTACCATTCACCCCAGAAGATGAAGCATCTCTATTCTGCATTTTTACACTATCTCCATGACTATACATAGGCACTCTGTTTCCAGTGTTTATAGCATCAAAATGAGGAGGATTCTGAGTTGCCGGTAACAGAATTGGTGTCAATCCAACATCTTTTCTTGTGTCACACCTGATTTCAATTGTCACTGGAGATCTCAGAACAGACTCAAATGCTTGCAAGATGTGCAATCTGAATTTTTCAGCCTTCGATTTGGCCAGCTGAGAGCTGAACAGCAGCTGCGCAGTTGGAGCTGCAAAAGGAAAAGTCTTATAGATACGCAAGGTGATAAACAACTAGAAAAAAGAGTATGCATCAACTGAAAAATCCCAAGTCTAGGGATGGTATGTAGTTGCAGTAACGGCATAAATCATGTTCAAGAACATTCATGAGGATCAGAATCTCAAGAAGTCTACCAAAAACATAACTACTATAGGAATAACAATACACCAGTAGCAGAATAATATCGATGTACTGCACATCAGTAATACCTGCACCATAACTGAGCGAAGCCAGTTTTCCTTCCTGATGCATGAACTCTTTTACCACTTTAATTGGGATCTTTTCAAGCACTTCCAACCAAATTTCTTCGATTCTTTGATGAGATATGCCTAATTGATCCTTCTTTTTATAATTTGAAGAGGCATGCACCTGTTGATAAACCCCTCCTCCAACAAGTTCGTCTCTGTTGGTCACAGGACCCTTCAACTTAGCATTATAATGAACATTCCCGGAGCTTCCAGCCTGATAAGGCCGGTTTTCAGCATTGCTTTTTCGGGGTCTGTCCCTTGAAACATTGTTCAAAACCAGGGGACTATGATTAAAACTGTTGTCTGTAGAAGAGCTTGGCAGTATGTACTGCTGATCGGGAGCCAGTTGCAGTAGTGCAGCCGTTAGCCATGTGATCCGGTCATTTGAAACCCTCAGCTGCTTTTCTGCTTCAGATAATGTCCTCAGCGCCTGACGTAGTTTTTCCATATCTTCTTTTGATACTGAAACAAATAGAAAATACCTCCTACATCAGCCACGGAAGTGGTAACCCAAAAGGAAGGTGAAACTTGAAAGATACTGAAATAATTCTGGTGGCTTCCTTGTATCAATAATGCAAAAACTTTTAAATGTTGTTTAGCATCACGTTCTTTGATAATAAGACTCACATGGTTGTTGCCGAAAAAATTTCCTTTTAGATCTTTCTTCCACGAAATCATAGCTTCCAGCAAGTACATCAGTTATGACTGTGGCAAGCTGTGACATCAATGCCAATGGCTCGACACCAGATTCCATGATATCTCTTAAATTCTTCACTGTGTTGACAGTATCAGCAGATAGTGCTGAATCGAGTAGATCCACCAACTTCTCATCTGAAATAAGCCCAACCTGTAACAGCACAAAGTGGAACGCATTAAAATGATTCCAAATAATCTATTAAGATGTAGCATGAATACCATAGAACATCAAGAACTTACATACCAGTTCCTGCACCAGTCCCAGAGAAATTTTCTTTCCAAGTAAACTCAATTGTTCGAGTGTCATCTCAGCATCCCTTAAAGATCCATCTGACCTCGATGCAATAAGTTTCAGGGCATCCTTATCAATTTCTAAACCCTCTTTGGTGGCAATCCATTGCAAAGTATATATTATGTCAGCATCCTTTAACTTAGGGAAAAAGAATTTCTGGCACCTGGATATTATCACATGAGGTATAGCTTCAAGTGTCGAGCAAACAAGGACAAAAATAACACGCCTTGGGGATCGATCAATGGCCTTCAATATTGCACTCCAACATTCTGAAGACAAAGTGTCACATTCATCGAAAATTAAGACTTTGTATTGAGACTGGGGCTGGGATGTAGCCAGGCTATCAAGAAGATCGATAACACCTTCAAAGTCAATATTACTAATTGGACCTATTTCCCTTACATTTCGACTCCTCCCTGAGTTATGTGCAATACATGAGTTGCAAAATCCACAAGGCTTTGGATGGTCCACGGACAGGCAATTCAAAGCTCTGGCAAATATGCGGGCACAGGATGTTTTACCTGTTCCATGTGGCCCGTAAAATAAATAAAGTAAACTAACTTTCCTTCTCACGATCGCATTGGAGATAGCCTGTACCACCAAGTTTTGGCCTACCAAATCTCTAAATGCTCTTGGCATGTACTTTTGAGTGAGATTTTGATGCCTTTCATTCCGGTGCTTTGGAAGTTTATGTTTCTCATGAGATCTTCCTTCCGATGCAAGGTCAGAATCAGTGTCCTGCTTTAAAAGATTGTCAGCAAAAATGCCCAACTCCCCTGAATAATCATGGACCCAGCCAACACCATCAGGGCTTCCCTGAGAACCAGAAGCATCCAGCAGTAGAGGTAAAGCTTCCCCATCAGTTTTAGTCGATGAACTTGAGAATTCTGACATGATAGGCATGTCTGGGATGTGCATTCCTTGAGCAGTGGAACCACCTTTCTTCAACCTTGAGTCGGATAAACCACAAGCAAGGCTCCGGCCAGCCATGTCAAGAAATGACTTTCCCCTGTGATGAATCCTTGACCAGTTCCAGGGAATACCACAGCCATTTCTAGGAACACCAGTTACATTCTGACTGTCATTCTCTTCCAATCTCTCCTCCATTTCATATTTCTGGGGAACTCTGGCTTGAGCAAATGAATTAGAGGCCACTGATATGTCATTTTTTGTCTCAGCTGCACGGGCAGCTCTTGCAGTCCGGCTTCTTCTTGCGCCTCGAAACCTGCGCCTTTTTGGCCTATTCAGATTGCTCCCTTGTCGAATGTTTCCATCGCCATGAATATGGGATGAAGCTGCATCATTGGTTTCAGCCGGGATATCTTTTAACTGGTCAGAGTGGGTTCTGAGATGTCGATCTTGCATATTGCCTCCTCTAATTTTGGCACACTTCTCTTTCAATTCCGAGCCTCCAGAAATGCCATCATGGACTAAATCATCTCCATCCTGGGTATGGTCATGAAACCCTGCACTCTCCTCTTCCCTCTTGGCACGCCGGCGTTCACTACTCCCTTCTTTGCCACTACGAACACTCACAGCCCCCGCCTCTGCTTCTGCACCACCATTATTATGTCTACTTACACGACCCATAGAAGCTAGAGGGAAGCCTCCGGACATCCTCCCACACTCTCCAGGACGTTCTATGCTGAGAGATCGTCTTGCACCAACCAAGTCATCCATTTCTCCTTTCTTCAGAAACAAATCAGCAACAGGAGGAGACTGCCACGACGGTGGACTTGCAGAAGGGTCCCTTAAAGACCTCGATCTCTGAAGAACCAGAAGGTCCCTCATGAGGGCCCTATCGGCCAAAATGGGGCTATACTTATGCATATGGTTCTTCAAATGAATACAATTCGTCAAGTGAATGTGATTGCGCAAATGATCGCTAATATCACCATTCACATCCTTAAGTATCCGATCTCGAGCAGCCCTTGTCATGATCAATACATAAATTGATTCACCCAGAATGCTCAAAAATAAGCCCTACACATCAACCATCTCTCAATTGCCCCAATTTACAAGAATCCAAGACTGGCAATTGTTCCCAAAACCAAACAACCACAAATTTTACATATACATCTAAACCATTAACACTATCTATCTAACTAAAAAACCTCGCCCATGACTTCCCATTCCCAAGGGCAACCCTCCAAATAAAAAGGACAGCATTTTCCAACCAAGGCATTATCTCAAAAACACAAAGCAATAACCAAAACCCAGAATATAAAGAACAAAGCTTGACAAAGTAAGCTGATTACCTATTAGAAAGCACCAAATTTTCCCGCATTTGAACCACTAAACCCTGTTTTTCTATGCACCCTAACCATAACTGAGTGGACCACTGTTGTCTCCACAAGAAGGAAAACTTTTTATCAAACAGGGGGCAAGAAATTTGAAAAGGGTTGATAAAGGAAAGTGGGGAAGTGGGAGTTGGGAAGGATTAAAATCACCTGAATCTCTTGAATTCACAGAGAAGGCAATTACTCATAAAGAGCTTTCTGTTCCGACCCGTTTCCATCATTAAGTGTTTCAGATCCCTTTCTCCATACTCGCACATGAACTTCACGAGGGGATCTCAAGAAAACGATGCTCCAGACACCAATATGTGTTGTTATTTTATTCATTAACCTATGTGATCCCCAATTAAAATACTGGACAAGAAAATTAATACTAATATACAGTATGATGTATGTTGTTACTTGGCTGTACGCCTGTACCAACAGGCAGCGGGGAGTGTTCTTGCAGAGTGGGATTTGGAGTGTTGTAATGAAAATTAAAGAGAGGCCTAGACCCAAAAAGGGTTTATATACATACAAAAGGTGCGTATATAGTTGTAAAAAAGGAAGGATTTTGCGACTTGCGGTGATGACTCAGCTGACAAGTTGCTCAGCAATGAAAAGAAAAGCGATGAGGACGAGTCCTTTTGTTTTCACTGCCTCTGCCTCTGTCCCTCAAATTATCCCATTTTCAATTTAAACTGATGAATGGAAATTGACCTACTTTAATCGTTATGTTTTGATAGACATTTTTTTACTGCCATGTTAATTCATTTTTCTAAATTACGTCAAAAATTGCTCAATTTACATCATGATAATTATTCATTGAGTAACATTGATCAAATTATTTTAACATAGTTATATAAATATATATATATATACAATCAATTGAGATTTATTAGATCTTCTAGTAATGTAGTTTTAAAATATCAATTTGTTATAATTTTTACTTATATACAATGAGTTATTACTGGTTACAAATATTTATTGAATTGCGTAAATATAAGAAGTTGTACAATTGTTAAAAACTTAGGTAATTATATAATTTTACTATGGTAATATTTTTTCACAACTAATTACTTGATTTCTCAATAAGTGGCATATAATTATATGTGCTCTACAATGTTCTCGAATGATGCTTAATTCTGTTTCTTTTTTTTTTCTTTTGTCTTAACAGTCTATACATGCTAGAAAATAGGTGTTGAGAGTCCATGACATACAAATTATAAAGGGAATAAAAGGGAGGGATAGGGGGCTGGTGGGGAATTGAACCTCAAACATTCAAATTGAAAGTTCAAGGACTTAACCACTTGGGCTAAATCCTCATCCCTAAAATTATAAAGGGAAAATGAGAGGGGTGGCTAAGTGGCCGGATGAGAAATAAGCTTAGACTAGTTCATTCATCTTATCTAGAGCTTGCGATAGACTTATTATATAGGACCTGGACGGGTCTTTCAGGATTTGGTTGTGAGTCAATGGATTGGACCATTTGGCTTAATTCAATACTATGGTTTTATTTATAATAAAAGAAAAATGAAAATGATATAGTAATAATTAGTACTCCATTTTCTCCAGTGGCACCTCTGCCATTGGATGCAGATTCCTCGTTCAAAAATTATTGAAACAAAAATTATCCCAAAATACAACCAGCGTTACAAATACATTCAGAAAAGTTTTGCAAATGAAGTACATATTAAAAGGCCTTATGGCTATGTAATTCTAATTACTTAAAGAAAAATTTGAATTCAAATATTGTGTATGCAGAAACTTACTTTAAAATAATCCGTTTGATTTAAAAAAAATAAATGCTTTTACTAATGCATTCACCACATGAATTTACTGCTATCAACAGATACTGTAGTTAATTCATTTCAAGTAAAAACTTTAATACGTTGACCACATGAATTTACTGATGCCACAAGAAGTGTTCGGTAGTTGAATAAATTAAAGTCAAAGCAAGTGCTAGGTAACGTTGATGGACAAATCTTGACGATGGAAATTACCACCAGTAGCTAGTTGGTCAAAGAATTGGAGTTTTTGAAATACACCTCGAACTTTTGGTATTCTAAAACTACTTATTTTAAGAAACATATATAGAGAAACATATAACACATAAAATACATTATTTTAATTATAAAAAAGAATCATCAAACCCAGTTGGTCTGAATGGTATGAGCTCTGACAATTTAAGCAAAAATCTAGATTGAAGTCTTTATGTATGCAGAATGTATATGCCAAAAATTATAAAGAACGATACAACAATAAAATAATGTTATTATGTATGTATATGAAATTAATAAGCCCATATAAAATGTAGAGTTGAGTGGGTGAATAATGAAAAGTTAAATATAAAGTTTAATTGGTCGTAGTTTGTACTCCCTCCGTCCCATTAAATATGTCCCAAATTCATTAAACTATAAAGTTAAATTGGTCGTAGTTTGTGTATTTCTTTATTATAGAAGTATTTATGTAAAAGAAAAATAAACCTAAAAGTTATGCATGTTAAATTAAAGATGCACTCTTTATTTTTGGATTTTTTTTTTTAAAAAAAAAGATGCATTCTTTATGAAAAACATGTAAAGAATTGGGGAGGACTTGTCCAAACGGCCAAGTTCATGCTTTCCAACCTTAGAGTTGGGAGTTCGATTTCCCATCCAACCCCTTAACCCTCTCCTTTATCTTTTTATAATTTGTGTAACATAGACTCCTACCACCATTTCTCTAGTTTCGGCTACTTTAAAAAAATGTGAAGAATTGTTTGTAAACATGTGTTTGTGTATCCCAAGCTGTTTTGGAGTTGGGATTGAATTATCATAAACAAACAAAATTTATTGATGGATCATGAATGTACGTGGTCAGTACTCACAGCACATAATTTAATTTGATGTCATAAAGCAACCCCCCCGTATGAGTTGTAACTTGTAAGGTTGGGTGCATGTAATAAATAGTCGAAATTTTGAAAATGCTACAACTGGAGAGCGAGTGATATCAGAGCCTAGGCTAAATTATTACTGTAATTGTTAATTATTGAATATACTGCCTAATTATTGATTGGTCTACGAAAATGCTATATGCATCATACATTCATACTGTATATTCTTGCATAGATGATAGACTATACTCTTTCATTATTCAAGGTAATAACGTATATGTCATGGGACCCACCGTCCTTTGTGCCGTACAAGTAGATGGATCATGGTCCATATACGCTCACATTTTTATTTTTATTTTTTCAAATTCTTTTCAAATTAAGATGAGAATGTGTCGTCAGATTTCATGAGATAATGGAACAATTCATTTAGAGCCTGTGGGATGATATTAATTAAGTTATTATCAGGTTCGGATAGCATACAGACTCATATAGGGTCTGCATGTACAGGTACATCATGTATTTATGTGATGGCAAATAAATTCAAACTGTCATTGTCTTAACTGCTTTTTGTAGATGAAAACATTATATGAGATATCTCTCCCATCACATAGAGCATTTCTTTCAACACATATTATTCCATCACACAAAATATATATCTCATCACACCCAAAACATTTTTTCTTATCACACGAAATATCTCTTCTCCCATCACACAAAACATTCTTCCCAATCACACGGAATATCTCTCCCATCACATACACTCAAACCTAAATAATCAAAAGCGGAACAGAACAGAATGGGGAAACTAATGTTGTCTACATTGTAAACTCACTTTGACCAAAAACGTAAAATAAAATTTCCCACAACCATGAACCATCCACTCCACCACTGCCATCTTGCCACCACCGTAGCACCACTCCTGCCACCCAAATCCTCCATCACACCTTCGTCCCTCACCCCCACTGCCACACCATCGAAACCGCTATTCCATCCTCCACACCACCACTGTATCCACCTCTCTCCGTCCGGCTTCGACACCACCACTGCGAGCCTCTCTCCCTCCAAAAGCCGCCTGCGCCACCTCCACGCCACCACCATGGCTTCCATTTCCCCCAAAATTGTCTCCAGATCCGCCGCCTCCGTCCAGACGAGCTTCGTCGTCCCCAGCCTTCACCACCAGTTTCTTTCCCTCCCCAAGGATCCAATCGGCGCCACCATCCACACCCTTTACCGCCAGCCGCAGCAGCAGCCCCTGCGCACGCCACCAGACATAATCCGACCACCACCATCGCATCGACAACCCTAACACCATCATCCCCTTCCAACCCCATTCATTCTCCCACAACTACCAAAAAAAAAGAAACCAAACAACCAAAAGAGAAAAAGAGAAAAAGAGGAGGAGGAAGAAGAAGGCCGGTGAAGCCGCTACCGCTGGCGAGCCCTCCCCGTCGCCGCCTCTCTGCTGCTTTGCCGGAGCTACCATGATGAGGAACGAAAGAAACGAGAAGGGTAAGGGAAGGGAAGGGAAAGGGGGAGAGAGAAAAGAGAGGGGACAGACTGGGGAAAGGTGAAAATTAATTAGGGTTGACTATGGATTGCAAGAATGAGGTAAATTAATTAGGGAGAGATGCAGGGTAAAATGGGTAAAATGGAAGTCTGTACCTTAAGGTACCTGTACCCCAACCGCTTCCATTATTATCATCACCTAGTTCAGTGAATTTCTTAATTAAGAATCCTAATTTTTAAAATAAACATATGATTAAACTTGATAAAATAATTTATTCTGGTTAAATCATCCCAAATGAACAACGGCTCGGTATTCATTTTTATCTCTTCAATACTACTCCATTGGCGTATCTATTTGAGTACAAGGTGGGTCAATTGACCCACTAAAAAAAATAAAATAAAATAAAATACTAGTACTAATATTTTGATAAAATTAGGAATTATATTAGATGGTAATTTTAGGATAAGTATTAAGTAATTTGAGTAGGAGTTTAATAGCACTTTTTGTTTTTATAAATGTGTGTATATTTTAAGGGGTTTATAACTCTAATGGGGATTTATTCAATAAAGAGTAGCATTTCTTTTAGCCTCTTAAAATTTGAGTGTTTTCAATTTGAATTTTAAAAAGTAGTTAATAGTACTCTAAAGGTATTCAATCTAGGTTTTAAAAATTCTTTAAAAAATATTTGATATATTTAGGTATTCAAGAACCTAATAACTTAGATTCCAATTTCAATGGATTATCTTCGAAAATATAATTATACAAGTTTTTTTTTTCAAAAAAGGTTTCTACATATTCTGTACAATATGGAGTTTCTACAAAGTTAGTCAATTCCACGTGAAGTCTATGAATTTTCTGACTATACCAATTTTTAAAAGTCTAAGAAAATGTAACAAAAATTTAATTGAATACATCTTCCTAAATTACTCTTCATGATATTTGACCTACCAAATAAAATATTCTGGATCCGCCACTGCTACTCCATATGCATTTTACTCAATTCCTTAAAGAAAAAAGGAGGAAAATGAAAAAAGAAATCGCGTCTAGATTCTAGAATATCATAAAAAATATCTAGCTAAGAATATACTGTATAATTCATTCAATGTATAAACATGAACAAAATGATATAGTATATATGGAAACTACTTTTTCTTTACATGACCTTAATTAAAATGCGAGTAAGGGGTGTAAGAATCCAAGTCATACAAATTACAAATAAATAAAGAGAGACCACATAGTAATCAAATCCTGAATCATAACATTAAAAGTCAGGAATTTGACCACTAGGTAAAGTATTTATCATGGAAGCTTGTGTATATATAATTTGAGAAATCATAGATTTAGTTAGAGAAACTTAAGAGATTTAGCTAAATTAGATGTGGAGAAAGATTGAAGGAAAGACGTCCGAGTACAAGTTGGAGGAGGTGGTATAGTATTCAATCTCTTGCGAATTGGTCATTTTCCTTGTCCCATACAAATTGATGGGCCGCCTCCACTCTCCACTACATTTTGGCATATTTCGTGGGGGATGTGTGTCCACTTTACACATAGTAAATGAAATAAGATCGTTATTTTTTGGATGGAGAATTGGATGAGAATCGAACCCTTAATCTATAAGTGGGAATCGAAGAATTTGACTACTCTAAATCCATCCCAATAAGTTCGTTATTTGAGGTAGAATGTTAATTAATATATTTAATATTTAATTATATCAAAGACATATTTCATGATTCTAACTTCTAAGAATTTTAGAGTTCGGGAGCGAATAAAAGTTTATTACATTTTTTATTAAAAAAATTGTTTTGATTATTTTAAAATGGAGTAATATACAGAGAGCCGTTGTTACCTGAAAAATTGTCAAATTTAATAAATATACGTATGTATTTATAGTGCACCAAACAAAATTTGCTTCCCTTTATATTTTTTGAAAAGGAATACAAGGGAAATGTGAGTTGTTCTGTGATAATTCGTAATAAATTCTATACTTAATATTGCGGTCCATCCCGAATCATTTTGCTATTATTTTTCCGCTGTCTTTTTTTTTTTTTGAAAAAAAAAAATCTTACGATTCTAGCCAACCAAACGGAAAATCTTGCAACACTATACAACTGAATAATTTAGTATGAATTGCGATATACTTACTCCGTTCTCATTTAATTGAACCATTTGCATAGTACTTCCTCTGTTTTTTAATGTTTGCTACGGACCCACTCAGCACGCAGTTCAATGCAGATTTTAAACCACCACTAATTCAAATTCAGTATAAGTAAAAATTCTAAAAGTTCGATATTTATAAACTACACAACGAGACGAATCTAACAAGATCTCACTTGATTATATTTTAACTTGTATAACTATGATAAAACTTTAAGTTAAAATGTATGTGTGAATAGTGGTAAAAATTCAAAAGTAGCCATCTTTAAAAAACGGAGGAAGTAATAATTATTTAGTAAGTAACTTTCAACAAATTATTTAAATATAGTTATATAAGAAAAAATTACATTCAAATAAAAATTATAAAAAAAAATAACATTCTTAATTTATATGATTAACTGAATTCAATTAAATACTTCATCTGTTCCTTAAAAATTGTCATGAAGATAGTAACGTAGATTTATAATATCAAATTTAAATTGTTTTTACTTGTATACAATTTAAATTATGAAGGATTGAAAATATATGTTTAATTGTGTGAAATCTAAAAATTAGACAAGTACTAAGAAAGGGGTAGTATAATTTAATTATACTTTTCATTAGTAAAAAATTATATCAAATTTAATTATAAATAGATAAACAAAATCAAAATGGGACTACTTATGGAGGTAGTAATATGCTAGTAATTTATAAGAAATGTTATGGAAATTAAATTAAAATAAAAAATTTACTGCGTGAGGGATGATGTCCAATCGGATTCATTAAATGGGTAAGGTCTGGGCAGGTGACATATTGGTGATAAACGTTCGATAATGGGGTATAGATATGCATTTTAAATTTTTGTGAGATGCCTGTAAAGTGACTCCCATCGATCAGATTCACCGATTGATGACCAGACACCATTCATGCCATAAAATTAAATTAATTTAAGTTGGTTGAAAGCCCAATAAATTAAAGCAGAAAGAAAAACAAAAGAGAGAAAAACAGATACAGTTAGCATTTTGTTTGAGAACAATGTTCAACTGTCATGTGGGGCTGATTGCATTCGTTTTCTTAATGTAATAGTAGTAATATAAGCAGTATTAAATAATACGTATAATAACAATAATAATAATTAGGCATGTGGGGGCTGTGGGACTCTATTTCTTTTATTATAGCTCATCCTACATACTAATACCAAATCGTATCTCCTTGGATTCCTTGGGAAATCAGATCTCAACGTGTGTGACGTTAGTTTAGTGCACATTTTTGGAATCAAAGTTCATATGCCGCAAATTTCAAGAACATTTGTGCACTGTAAATAGACAAATAACCACTCTCAGCACTAAGTCTAGTCAGCATGCATGGATGATACAGCACAGTTAGTCCTTGTTTAATTTAGGAGTCCCATTGTTGAAACCCTAATCTAACCCTAATGGGATCAAAGTTTTAATCTTTAACTTATACTAGTAAAAATAAAAAACAATCAATGAATTTTATATAATGTCGTTGAAAGTCAATTTTCAACAATAAATTTAGTGCTGGAGGTCCGGCACATAGACGTTGTTGTCGTATTCATAGTTGCATTTATCAGACTGGACCCAGATGGATCAATGAATTCAGATATCCCCTCCTGGCCTGCAACCACCATCCATCACCCTTCCTCGTCTTGATCAACTAGAGTTTTATTTAACTTTAACAGCTTAAATTCTCTTAACTTGATTCTACTACTACTACTATTATAGAGTAGGCACTACTAGTTATTTTCTGTGTATTGATGATATATTCCTCCCAAGGTGCAACCGGAGCAGCACAATGTACAAAACCGCAACACAGAAATCCAGTATTGCTGCCCATGTGAAACAACAGTAGTTGGCAGCTGATAAATGTCTCTTTTTTCCACTTGCCTTCCCTTCATTTTATTAGTATTAGTTAAATAGTGAAATTTCACCTTTAATTTATATTTTATACTACCTCCGTCTCGGTATATTTGTTACGGATGATTTTTTGGCACTATTCATTGTTTAACTTTGATTCGAATTTTTATCATAGCTATGTAACAAAAAATATAGTCAATTGAGATCTTTTTAGATTCGTCTAATCTTGTAGTTTTAGACAATTAACTTTTTATAACTTTTTGTTGTATACAATTTAAGTTATTAACCGTTAAAAATGTGTATCGGCATACGTGTTAGATGGATCCGTAACAAAAATAGTAAAACGGAGGAAGTATAGGATATAGGATATGATTTATCAGAAAAGGGGCAAAAAAAAAAAAAAGTTCCCAATTTGGCTAAACCTATACAAATATAAAATGCCCGCATTTGATAAAGCTCAAGACACGTGCCTTGAGTCGCATATTATTCATAATATCATGATGGGCATGCTTTGCTTTGCTAGCTAATGATTTTTCCTGAATTTCTTTTTTACCCTAGCTAGCATTTACGCATTCAGAATTTCATAGGTAACAAATTCGTGTCTAGTTCCCGAGAGACATTATTATTACTGTAATTACACTGTATCGGTTTTTGAATATGCTATGAAAACCTTTCATCTCTGATCTCACCTAGTTTTATGCACTACTAGTATAGGCACTTCAATTTTCTTTTAGTGATGTAGTATAGTAGTATTAGTTAGTACATTTGAAACAGAGAAGACATATGGAGTAGCATAATACAATTACAAAAATTGATCCCCCCTAAATGAGCATGTTGCGTGAAAAAACAAACACATAAAATCCATCCAGAAACAGGATTCTTACATTGGAAAATGTTGTCGTGAATCGTGAATTCGTGATCCATCCACCATATAAGACAACCCGACAAGTAGTCGAGTCCCCTCAAACGGTAATATTGCCATTCATAACAGGTTAGCTAAAGATCTGGTGGTCCAATGCCAATTGGCAATTTGCGATGGAGGCCCAACCCATCTGCTCCATATGGGCCTTACTGGAATCTGGTGGTCCAAAAAAGGCCCAAATTCTGTAATATCCATCATAGTAGATGTTTTTTTTTTTTTTTTTTTTTTTTAAGAGCCGAAGCAAGAAAACAAACATCATAAAAAAAGAGAAAAAATAACTAGGAGAAAAATGGAAGACTAAGTCCTGGGGAACCATACGCCAGTAGCATCTGCCGTCAAGTCCCCACAAATGAATTCGGGAGGGAAAGCCTTGTTGCACATGTATAAATTTTACTTACTATGTAGCTATAGTGACATTCAATTTTATGTAAATTGAAGTGCTTTCAAAATATATTAATAAATAAATTTTTAAAAAATGCGTAAAAGTATGTAGAAATTAATTCTTTATAATTTATAATTTGTTACCTCTATGCTACTTATGATGTGCACACCAAAATTAAAATATAGAATTACAAATTAAAATAAGATGTATCTCAAAATGTTGTAGTATGTATTATAATAATAAGTATAATATATGCCTGTGCCAGCGGCAACATTTTTATAAATGAAACAAACGAAATCGAATTTTCCGGTGTGTTAATAATGTCAATTTTCTGTAAACATATTTATGTGGAATGAACAATTGTCGTTTCATTTGTAAATGATGGATGAGAATTGGATATTTGCATGTGGTGTGCGATAACTGGACATGAGATATCAGATACGGTGAGATGGAGTGAAGTTTGAGGAATTGGTTGCTAATTTATTAATGGAGAGTGGAGACATTACATATTGATGAAGAAGTCTTTTTCAGTATCTTTATGAGTTCAGTTAGGTGCATGTGATGCATTTTTCTAGTACTCCTAGTCCTACATGATGATAAAATAGTAAAAGAGAAAAAGGCCATTCATTCTCTGCTCTATATATCCACAGTATCTTACTCTAATTACTTCATTGGATACTTATATGGGACAATTTCCCCAACTACTTTTACTTACCGCCGTGTTATTAATAGTAAATTCCAATTGCCAATGCCAAGTACGAAAACAGGAAGGAAATAGGGATTGCAGCAATTTGAAATCTGATCAATTTATTTGACCAGTAGCAGCACATTTGCAGCTTTCACACCTCAAAATTATTCCTCTCTTAGTTGTTTAGATAAATTCTCGACTCTTGAGAGATCATATAGGTAATGAATTACTACTATTAGTTGTTGGCGTTTCGCCTAGTATAGAATGCCAGCTGGCTGCTGTACCTGTACAAGACTATTTTTAAGGGTTAGAGATTCACTTGGCTTCACTGGCAAGTGCAAATGCAACCTCCTCCCATTTGCATTTTTCTTTCTTTCTTACACATTATTAGCACAATTGAACTTGTCCGGATAGTTGACTAAACAAACTATTAACACCAATAAGAGCTTATCACTACAAGAAAATGCGGAGTTACCGACCGAATTTTGCGGTCGGCAACCCCAGGGGCGGGTCGGTTTCGGGGTTGCCGACCGAATTACCGACCGCAGAAGGCGGTCGGTAATTTCTTGGTATGGAATCGAAGGGCGACCATCTGGGGTTGGGTCGGAGAACTTACCGACCGATTTCCCGACCGCGGAGGCGGTCGGAAATTTTACCGACCGCGTGCCGACCGCGTTCCTGGTCGGAATTTTCTCCCGGAGGACCTGCTGGTCCTGGGCTTGCCGACCGCATATGCGGTCGGCATTTCGGTCGGCAGTTTATGGGGACCAATCGCCGACCGCGTCCTGCGGTCGGTAATTTCTGTAGTAGCAGCTTCAGAATGGCTGTGTTTCACAGCCATCCCTGCTGCTCTAACAACACCAAATCTATCAAACACAACAAATTAAATCATATCAATCAATACACAATCACACCATCAACACGAACAGTGCATCAAACTACCAAATTCATACCAAACGTTCAAACCACACTAACAATCAACGACGGTTCTACAAACACAACATTCACAATATCCAATGACAAGTTCTACAAACAAGTGCAAGTTCTACCAACAAGTGCAAGTTAAATACGATCAAATTCACAACTCTAATGCAATATCCAAAGAAAAGAACAAGTCACATGAACATAACTACTACAAGAGTCAATGAACAGCTGCATCACCTCCTCCATGACCATCATCCCCGCGGTCGGGGGATCGAGGACCCCGAACACCCAGCCATCTCTCCATCTGCTCCGCCATGGTGAGCTGTGTCTGAGAAAGCTGATCCAGTGTCGCCTTGTACGCCGCAAACTGGGCATCCAACTGGGCCTGCGTCACGTACTGTGAAGTAGGTGGTGGAGGGGTGGAATGAACATCATCCAATGGCCGAATCGTCCTGGCCATAGAGCCCATGCCATATATCGCCTTGCGCCTGTCATGGCCACCTGCAATGTCTAAGAAGACGCGATCCGGATCAAAGGTCCCACCAATCTCCGGGTCCTGGCTTAAAGTCTGAGTAACAGCATTAAACTCTTCCTGTTTTGGAAAATAATTAATACAAAACTTAACTTATCATTACATCAAACGACAAATGGAACACTGTATTTAGAATACGTACATGAATATCTTGTGACCTCTCTCGAACCCAATTGTCCTTTTGGTGTTTTCTTGTATGCGTGTGCTCATGGAGCTCATGCAAGTGGACAGGTGTTTCCTTCTGGGCCGACTAAACAATATAAAAAAATTGAAGCCTTGAGAATATGTCATTAAATACCATTTAATCATAATTAACGAATTGGTAAAGCATACCAAATCATCGTAAGTGGCTCGAAATGTCTTCGATCCTGCAGTATGTGTGGGGAGGGCTGGTGCATCCTCCTGACCACGTCGCCTATTAACCTTTCCCCTCTTCTGTTTTTCCTTAAACGCTTGGGAAGCCCATATTCGAGTCCAATTCTCCGCCACAACCGCATCCCCGGGCATCGGCTTTTTCTTACTTCGTATGTCCAAAGTGTAATCCTTGTATCTGTGATTTGCAATTAAAGTCAAATAACATAGACGAGTATTACACAATAACACACTAGTTATAACTAGAATCTAAATCGTACCGCGCAATATTTTTCTTCTCCCATTCTTTCCTGACAGCAAGGGCATGTTCTGGAGCCCAACGTGCAACTTTCTGCAGGTAATGAAAATATGAGTATATTTACTTTGAATAATACACATTATTATGGTATAGAATACATCCTACCTGGAATTCTCCCCAATAGAACTCCTTCGTTTCTTTTGAAACCTTACCCCAGCTAATCCCATTTAAATCGGCACGTCTGGGATATATGTCGGTAATCTTCCTAACGACGGAGTTTGGAAAATCAATACTGTCGGGCAATGCAAGAAAAAAATGAATTAGAAGTGAATAAATTAGATTAAAGCATTGGAGAATATATTTAATACAACTTAATGTTATACGGTCAACTTACATCCCATCGCTCACTTTTGGCTCAAGGAGCACCCTGTCATTTCCGTAATTTGCAACGGGAGGAGCCGGCTGAGCAGAGCCCACTGAACCTGATATACAAACAAATGCAAAGAATAGTATTATTACAACGCTATAGAATCAGATTTTGAAGAATAAATTTACCTGGAGTGTGTGGGGATGGGAGTGGGGGTGGTGTCTCTGGAACAGCCGTATCTGAATCAGGTACGCCTTGCTGCTCCTCCGCATCCGCCTGGGCAACTGAAATACAATGTGCAAGAATATCGGAATACACAGTTGATTAGATTCGTATACTTTGTGATACAAGGCTCAACATAAATACATTAGTATTTTTACGTATACCTGCCATCCGTCGCCGAAATGCCTCCCTCGCCCTCCGTATCCTTGCCGCTTCCTCGGCTTTCGTAAGGGGCCGCTGTGGCGTGTTAGAAGACGATCCACCCCCTCCGTCAGACATCTGAAATACATTATGGCAAATATTAATTGAATACAAATAGTTATTAATTGAATACACAGTGAAAACAAACCATACAAGTGCAGAACATTATTAATTGAATACAAATAGTTAATCACATTTCAGATTATGAAGTCCTCGTCCGAAGTCTCCTGTGAGGGATCTTCGGGATCAGTGTCATCTACATTAGAATCAGTGTCAACCGAGGATTCAGAGTCTGCAACGTCATCCGGCTGAAGATCTACGTACTGGACGACGGTATCTGTTAGTCGCTCCCTTTCAGACGTGAAACTCGTGGTTTCGATTCCAAGATGTTCCGGAGCATCGACTTGAAACGCTTCAGGTTCATCTCCAGGTCTCACTGTTACTACACCCCTAGGTTTTACTTTACATACCGCCAACCATTCATTCCTAACCGCACTTGGCCTCGTGGATGGGAACGAAGCATAACACACCTGTTCGGCTTGGGAGGCAAATATAAAAGGATCATATATAGGAAGAGACTTTGACTTGTTAATCTCGACAATCTTGTAGTTCGCATGGGTACGGGTTCCAATTCCCTCACGCGGGTCAAACCATCTACACTTGAAGAAGGTAATTTGCTTGATAGGCAGTGTCGGGTACTCTATTACAATTATCTCTTCGATTATACCGTGATAATCACCAGATGTGCTCGATATGGAAACACCGCTGTTGTAAGTCGATCTATGCTTGCCGTGTGTTTCTGTGTGAAATTTCATTCCATTGATGAAGTACATTGAATATGAAGTACAAATTGGAAGTGGCCCCTGTGCTATGTGACTCAAACATGAATTTTCAGGGGGAAATTTAATCATATATGCCTCCAACCATCTCGGAAATTCGTCCGCCATAGCAGTTTGAATATCTGCCTCGCTTATCCTCGGTCGGTCCTCATGCAGGAGCTCTTCATATTTCCTATTTTTAAGATGAGGGCATGCTTATCATACGAGACAACAGTTGACAACGTAGATAAAATTCGATAGTTATTAAAAAACTTTAAAGTACTTACACGAGATAAGGGTCAATCTCTTTGCAATTCATGAGTAGATAATTGTGTACCGCCTTCAACTCTTGTTCGGATAATCGCCTCTTCTTTGATTTTCCCTGTGCACGCCCAACATATTTAAATACACTTGGGAGCCGTTCGTCGTAGTGAAATGCGCCTCCATCATCGTTCCTTGGCACATTCCTCTCGCGAGTGAATACGTGCTTCTCAAAGTAATGAGAGCAGAAAATTGAAGCCTCTCGAACCATATATGCATTGCATATGCTACCTTCAACATGTGCCTTATTCCGCACGGTTCGCTTTAGTCGATTGAGATATCTAGAATATAAAACAGGAAATCAATTTTCATTAATAAACAATTCATATACAACACTTAATAAACAATTCATATACCTTTCATACGGGTACATCCATCGGAACTGAACGGGACCGGCAAGGCTTGCTTCGTAAGGTAGGTGGACGGGTAGATGTTCCATACAATCAAAGAAAGACGGTGGGAAGATTGTCTCCAATTTACACAGAACTACTGGAATCTCTATGGCAAGCCTATCTATATCCGAAATCTTCAGCGTCTTCGCAGTTAAGGCCCGAAAAACGTTGCTCAATTCTGTGATAGGTTCCCACACACTCTTAGGAAGTAGATCCTGCCATCCAATTGGTAGAAGACGTTGTAAGAAAATGTGACAGTCATGACTTTTCATCCCAAACATTCGATGTTTATTCATGTCTACGCATCTACCTAGGTTGGATACACAACCATCCGGAAATTTTAAACCCGCGACTCATTTCAGAAACACATCTCTAGAATCCTTGTCCATTGTATACACTGCCTTTGGATATTTCCCTGTGCGGGGGTCCCTATGCAGTTCGGGTCTGTTACACAAGGCTACAATGTCCTCACGTGCCTTCGAATTGTCCTTAGACTTCCCCTGCACATCCATGACAGTATTGAACACATTTTCAAACACATTCTTCTCAATGTGCATGACATCCAAGTTGTGTCGAACCAAATTCGTCTTCCAATAAGGTAGATCCCAGAATATACTCCTCTTTTTCCATCCACATGTCTTGCTTAATGTTCTATTCTCTTCTTCTCCCCCTAATTCGGTTACACGCCGTAGGCCATGCATTTCTATATCCTCCAAGACTTCTTCGCCAACCCTATGCCTTGGGGGCATTCGATGCTCCTCCCGATCTTTTTTGAATTTGGACTTATCAACTCTAAAAGGATGGTTAGAGGGGGAGGAACCTCCTGTGCGCATCAAACCACGACTGTTTCCCACCCTCCTTAAGCCGTATAGATTCCGTGTCTTCCATACAGACCGGGCATGCAGTTTTCCCATAAGTGCTCCAACCCGACAACATAGCATACGCCGGAAAATCTCCAATCGTCCACAACAAGGCCGCCTTCATCTGAAAGTTTTGTTTAGAAGATGTGTCGTATGTTGTTATCCCAACATCCCATAACTCCAAAAGCTCGTCGATTAGGGGTTGTAAATAAACATCAATCCTCTGCTTTGGGCTTGATTTCCCAGGTATTATGCACGTTAAGAACATATATTCATCCTTCATACACATATCAGGAGGGAGATTGTATGGTGTTAATATAACGGGCCAGCATGAGTATTGAGAGCCCGATTGACCAAACGGTTGAAAGCCATCCGTACATAAACCCAATCTAACGTTCCGACCCTCCGTACCAAATTCGGGATGTATTGAATCAAAGTGCTTCCATGCCTTCGAGTCACAAGGGTGGCACATCTCCCCTGACGACCCATGATGATGTCCTACATGCCACTTCATATGCTTCGCGGTCGCCTCCGATGCATACAATCTCTTCAATCTGTTTTTTAGTGGAAAATAGAACATGTATTTCCGGGGAATCCGTGAATTCGAGTTTGACTCTCTATACCGAGGCTCGTCACAAAACTTACATCTATCTAAGTCCGCATCATCGTGCCAGAATAACATACATCCTTTGCCACAACAATCAATTTTTTGAACAGGCAACCCCAATCCTTCTAGTAATTTCTTAGCCTCGTAAAAATTTTTGACCATAGTATTATCCTCGGGGAGTGTGTCAATAATTAGTTGGCACAAAGTATCGAAGCACCTCTCCGATAAGTTGTGTTCGGCTTTAATATTCAACAACCTCGCAATTGTGGACAGAAGGGTCATCTTCTTGCAGCCAGGCCACAAATCCTTGTCTGCCGCCTCCAACATACGGAAAAACAATTTCTCCTGTGCGTTAGGCTCCTCTGGAGGCCTCGGGACATCTTCGTCCTCATGTGATACTGTGTCGGGGATACCAAATCCCGTTCCATCGCACAACATTTGTATGTAGTCACTTTCATGTGCCGACGATGATGCTGTGCCCACATCACCCTCGTAGTAGCGACTAAATTGATGTGGCTCACCATGACACGTCCACCTCTCGTAGTTGGAGACAAATCCATAACGCTTTAAATGATACCTAATGTCATCATCTACTTGATAAAATCTGTTCCTACATTTATTACACGGACACCTTAATCTTCCTTGGGCTCTATCCGCATCTGGGTTCTGATGAGACATCCTTATAAATAATTCAACTCCATTCTTAAATTCATTAGTGAGTTCTCCAAGTTCACGGCAAGAGCGGTACATCCAACTTCGATCCATTCCTACGAATATTATAATATGTCCCTAAATTATATATTTCACGACTTCATCAATGAATAGTCCCTAAATTTTAAAATTATCCTACTACCATACAAATCTTATATAATGTTTTATAACAACTTATGACATGGGTTGTAAGAATTGCAGTTAGAAATAGAGAGGTTAAAACAACAGCTAATCCCATTGGACGTAATATTCTTTTAAAAATCAAAGTCCACAAATTAAATAATAATAAATGAAAAAAATAAAAATAATTGGATTTAAAGTAAACAAACTCATGAAAGTATTTGTAATGAACAAGAATCAAATTATATTACCTCAACGCTATAAGAGATATCAGCAAATCGGCCGTTTAGTTGGATAATGCTTTCCCAAGTACTTCCTAAATGTGTCTTGTGATGAAATATTCGAAATTAGTAATTGCCATAAATGAATAAACAACATTACAACATCCAATCGATCCATATTGTTTAGCAAAATTTAAAATCTACAAAACATACATTGAATTCATCTAAACTTGCAACAATAACAAATCATATATCTACAATGACTACCCCATATCAAAGAAGTCACAAATTCCAACAATAACAACGTATAATCTTCGCAATAATTAAACTTTCTCATACAAAGTCCAAGTTGCACAAATAATATACGAAAATTCATCTACCCGATGACAATATGAATTCAAATACGTGCCCATACAATCAAGACTCATAAAATTGATGCCCGAATACCACTAAACATAAATCTACCGTATTCTCTAATTTCACAAACAAAGCATCAAACCAAAATCTACACTTCAATATTGCCAAATTTTCATTAAGGCACCAATTATAAAAACATAGGAGTGCAAAGAGGAGATTGCAATAACCAACAACCAAAAAAAAAAAAAAAAAAACAGGACAGCCGCGCATCTACTGGAATTTCACCAAAAATTTCAAGAACACTAATCGAATGCACATTGTATTACACTAAATAGGACAACAATCGAATAGGTTACGGGAGAAATGTGATCAATCGAATACCTTGTTCGTGTGTGAATCGGTAGAACTTGCAAGACTCGTCGGCTCGAAGCTGTTTCGGGGGGGTGGCTCGGAATGCGCTCGCACAGCGGCTCGACGGCGTGGCGATGGTCGACGGCGGCGAACGGCGGAGGTGTTGCTGGGGGAGGCCGGAATCCACCCAAAACAGCTCCCAAAACTTCGCACGAAAGCATCCTCGAGTGCGGGTGGGCGGCGGCGCTTGGTCGGAGGGGGGTGCTGTCGGCGGCGGCGGTCGGCGGAGGGGTGGTCGCGACTGGGGGTCGGCGGGAGGGGAGGTGGTAATTTCGCCCGGCGCTGTAAAAGGAAAGGGAGGAGGGAGTATTTTGCTGTACGCGTAAATGTGAGAATTTGGGCAATTATATTGCCCTAGCTTACCGACCGAAAACGCGGTCGGCGTTTCGGTCGGCATTCCCGACCGCAGCCACGCGGTCGGGAATCTGGTCGGTGGTAAATGCGGGAGTCAACAACGGATACTTTTTACCGACCGGCTCGTTGGGGTCGGGGATGCGGTCGGGAATACCGACCGCATTAGTTCGGTCGGGAAATGCGGTCGGTATTCCCGTAATTTCTTGTAGTGTATGAGTTTCATCTTTACTTGTGCTGTTAAAAAAAAAGAACATACAAAATATACTCCCTCTGTCCCATTTAACTTGTCTTGTTTCATTTCTGCACACAATCCAATACAAATTTTCAATCGTTTATATCTCAAAATATGTACAACCAAAAATTATATAAAGTATATATTCTAAAACTACATGATTTTATGATTCTAACAAGATCCAACTCGACTATTTTTTTCAAATATATACATGCAATAACATTAAGTCAAAGTTACACAATGAACAGTGCCAAAAAGTTAAATAGGACAAGTATAGCAGGACGGAGGGAGTAATACTTAACGCCAAGCCTTTACCTTTGACACCGACACAAATTCTAATTACGGAATGCTTAAGAAAAGAATAGTTGTACTAATGCTCTATAGTAATTTGTAAGTAGTTTCCTAGAATAATTATACTACCTTGTACTGCTACCAATTGCAATAATTAATCTCTTTAATTTAATATACAACAATCATGGCTATAATGTTCTCCACCAACCCAACTGGCCAGTACCCAGACAGCATGCATGAATCATGATTCATGACACTACTCTACACAGCAAATATAACACTCGCCCATTTCTTAACCACCAGTATTCCCATCTCTTATTCCTCAGGCAATCCATACCATTCAACTATAGGTTTTAATACACACCAACGGTGAAGATCGGGCCTGGACCCCACACTCCTGGACTTCCTCAACATCAAACCCCCCTCAATCACACATCACTATCTTCTTCTCGTACTCTCCTCGTCATGTAATGCAAGAAGAAGCCACGAAACTTTCAACTTTGCTCTATATCTCTGCAACTACTGTCTTCACTGAAGGTTCAATTAAAGCTTCAACCTTTCAATCATACAGAGGCAAGTCTGATCAGTTCATGCGCTTTCAATCCTTGAGTTTGACCCGCTTTAGATTTCTTCTTTCAATTGTTCAAGAATTTCATGGATTCAAACACTGCCGGAATAGCCCGAAAGTTTCAAAAGTTCATCCACCTTAGAAAAGCCCCTAAAGATGCTTCTAATTCAAAACCTATTAGATTATGCCTCTCTTCAATTTCCCAAGAAAAACTCCGGAAAAAAGCAGAGGAAGAACATGCTTTGGAAGAGTTGAGAAATCGAGCAGCCATGGTAGCTTTTGTTGCGAAGCTTTTTGCTAACGTTTCAGCCGTCAAAGCAGCTTACGCTGAGATGCAAATGGCGCAGTTTCCATACGACTACGAAGCCGTACAATCCGCTGATCAATTGATTGTCCAAGAGCTAAAATCCCTGTCCGATCTCAAGCAGTTGTATTTCAAGAAACAGATTATTGATTCTTCCCCACCGTATTTGACGTTACTTCTTGCGGAAATTCAAGAACAGCAGTCCTTGATGAAGACTTACGAGGTCAATATGAAGAAATTGCAGACCGAAATTTGGAGCAAGGAAGCCCAAATCGCTTCACTTCAACGTCAGCTGAAACAAATTGTTGGAAATAATAAATCCCTCGAGGGAAAGATAAACTCCAGCAGATCCTTCACCGTTCTCAGCAATGTTAATAAATTCTCGGATTTGAAGCCCAAGGATTTCGTCCTGGTCTTGAATTACGCATTGAGATCTGTCCGTCATTTTGTCAAGTTCTTGATCCGGGAAATGGAGTCTGCCCATTGGGATATCCAATCTGCGGCATGTGCAATACAATCCGATGTCGTTTTGAACGCGAGGAAGATAAAGTTTTCATCTTTGAGTCTTTTGTCTGCCGAGAAATGTTCGCCGGATTCGATCGTCCAAATTATTCGGTCCAGAACGATGAGAAATCTCGGCGGCGCCGGAGTTTCTTCTTTGAGGAGTGGAAGAAATTGAGGTCGGAAACGAATCCACTCGATTTCCTGAAGAAAAACCCGAATTCGTCGTCACTTGGGAATTTGAAATCCAAGTACCTCAAGCTTATACACCCTAATATGGAATTGTCCCTTTTTGGGAGCTTGAATCAAAGGAAGATGGTGAATTCGGGGGAGTACCCAGAAACTGAATTTTTCAAAGCGTTTGCTGAGATGGCGAGGAGGGTTTGCCTTCTGCATTGCCTGGCATTTTCCCTCGACGACCAAGTGAGCCTA
Source organism: Hygrophila difformis (assembly GCA_030278955.1). Classification (NCBI taxonomy): domain Eukaryota; kingdom Viridiplantae; phylum Streptophyta; class Magnoliopsida; order Lamiales; family Acanthaceae; genus Hygrophila; species Hygrophila difformis. The sequence continues at coordinate 7,070,504 of JAOANR010000006.1, forward strand.
TTTCAAGTGAAGCAGAATTCCAGGTTTTCGGAACTGTACATGAAAAGTGTCAGGGACGATATTTTCTCCGGTGAGACGACCAGGGTGCTGTTCACGGTGGTGCCGGGATTCACGATTGGGCGGATGGTGGTGCAGAGCAGAGTATATTTGTCGCATTAGAGTATATTTCTGGTTCGGCAAGGTTAACCCTGTCGGACAGCTATTGTCCAGTTGTATTAGCTGGAACTCTTTACTCTTTAGTATGTAGCCTTAAATCTTAATGCGTATATTCAACAGTTGAAGATGTTGAATTTATGCATTATTGTTGTTGAAATTAAGTATTAAAGAGTTTTAACCGCGATCAACAATCATCGCATTTCTAGAGTGTATTATTTTCACAGGAGATCACCATAAGTCATGAGATTAGGACATTTTATATAATCCCACCGTTTTTAAATAATTATAACATTCCTGCACTTCACGCAATCCAATACACATTTTTAACGCTCAATATCTCAAATTGTATAAAAGTACAAATTATAAAAATTTGATAATATAAATCTACGCGATTAGACGAATCTAACAAGATCTCAATTGACTATATTTATCTTATGTAACTGTGTAAAAAAGTCGAATAAAAATTACTCAATGAATAGTAACAACTATGCAAATGTTACATTTATTTGAAGACGGGGAGTATATAATATATATACTCCTACTATGGATAAAGAGAAGACATCAGATTGCTACATATACACGATGACTGTTGGCTGTCTATTGTAATAAGTCGAACAATAAGACACGCATTTGGGACACCTGAGAACAAATAAAAGTTTACACATTTACAGTTTTCTCGTCTATATGTGCGTGAAAACACTACAAAAATAGTAGTACAAGTAATGCCAAACGAATTTCTTGGATGTTATTGCTTGTTTTTGCATGAGGACAAATTAAAAAATAAAGAGTCTCATAGAATTCTATGCCACATTCACATGACCAGGAAGTGGAGAAGTTGAACCGTGGGAGTGGGAGTGTCATCATCCACAATCCAAAGGTGCAGTGTGTAGATCGATAAAGAATTGTCCTAATTTAAACAAAAAATTTCATAATCAATTTTTGAAAAGCTAGAAGGGATAAAACTTTTTAACACAGTTATTTATAAACCGAGGAAACTTGATCGAAATTTCACACGATTCACAAAACACATACTTCTATCAAGCAATTTTTTACTTTGTGTAGGTGTAGCCAAGTTGGGCTGCACATTTGGGCCTATATTACCTTCAATAATTGGCTCATTATAGAATGTAGATGCCTCAGAGAGTAATATGCAGAACCGAACCCAATAACGAGACGGGTTCCAAATTGGTCTATTATTATTATGCAAATACTACTATAATTGTAGATATTATTATTGCCCTAGAATGCCAGAAAGTCAAGAAATGAAATAAATTTGGAGGAAAATTGGTTTGGCTAATGGTCCTAAATGAAAATTCAGTCCCTCTCCCTCCAAAATCTCGAACAAAGAAATGACATGTCACGCTACATAGTCCTAAACCCTACGAAAATAATAATAATAGAAGTAATAATGAAGAAGAAGAAGAAGAAATTAACGAAATGAAATCAGGCATATAGAAAAAAGATTGATACTGGTATAAGATTAAGAGCATTGCGATGGAGTAATGACATCTATAGAGCTGGGTGTAGCTATACACTTGAATGTGAAAATGTATACCCTGTTTCTTTTCTACCTACTAAACGTACATATTACAATAATCTGGAAGATTGTAAATCTTCAAGCATACTAGCTAGTAGTATCAACAAATAAAAGGTATTTACCCAAAATTGTTTTAAGGGAGAAGATCAAGATAAACAAAGAAAACCTATACTATATATATATATATAATGATGAGACTATATATACTATAAGTTTATCGTCTATATATGTATGGAGGTAGATAGATAGCTAGTGGCCGACGCCGGGACTAGGAACGGAGCGCAGAATCCGGTCGATGGCCGCGAGGTGGCCGGCGATGAAGTTTTCATCAATGGTGGCGGCGTGTCCCGTCGTCGTCCATAGTTTGTCCGTGGATGATGAGGGCGGATGAGGGTTGGGGTTCGAGACGTCGTCAGTCAGCAGCTTCCGTCCATTGGTGGAGCAGATTAGGGTACAAAACATGATCAGGAGGAAGAGCAGGAAAACTCGTAGTAGAACTTTTCTAGACATTGATTTATTGTCTTGATGAATGTTTGAGAGAGAGAGAGAGAGAGCGCAATAAGATGGAAAATGATTTTGATTTTTAGAGCAAAAAATCCACTGCGAGAATACAAAACTTTAATTAGGGAACAGTATTAGTAAGTAGGAGAATTTATATATGGTGAAAGCAAGGAAATAACTAAGCAATAAGCATGGCCCCTTTCACAGCCTTTCTGGAGTGGGACCCGCCTCTCACACTAATTATTTGGTAAAATTAAATAAAAAGTCAAATCAAAAATAAAAGAAATGAAAATTTCTTGTAAAAATATTTTTTTTAGGTGAATATCATGGTATCCCCGGGCCACATTGGACCCAAGACTAATCCCTCGAGGATCTGCAAGGGCAATTAAGGGCGCCTCTCCCAAAGCAGTTTTTTGCATACACAAGGCTCGAACCCAAGACCTTGCTTAAGCGACTAGAGCCCCATCCACTCAAGCCAACTGCTGTTGGTAAAATTTCTTGTAAAAATATTGAGGCGTAATAAAAGGAAAATGAATGAATTTTCATGATGCTATAATTAACAATTTTTAATTTGAGAGTAGGTAGGGCCTGCAGGAAGCAGAAGCAGGGAGATCATGACCATTGATTGTATGGGGCCATCAGTGGCATTGACGGTACAGATTTATCCGATGATGTCGTGTAACTTTCCAGTGAGCAGCCGGCCTGCCTCCTGTATGTCCTGTGGGCTGTGTTTGATTCAACAAATTAAACAAGGAAAGATGATGTGTGGGACGACAAATATGCTACACATAATTCTTTAGAAATTGAATTGCTTCTTAATTTCAACAACCACATTAATAACTTGTTCAATTTTGATATTGTTATTGTTCTCAACATTTATATTTTAATACTAATAATCTTCAATTTATTTATTTTCACACCTTATACCTCTTGTCTTAATTGTCAGACCCGGCTCATGGCAGAGCACCACATTTTTGGGGGCCCCACAAGTTTTTTTTTTTTTTTTTGTTAATTGATAAATTTTGATATACCTAGTGAACATATTCTATCTTTTAGCATACATTGAGCATATATTGTCTAGTAGTACTAATTAATATAATTATTCTTTTTTATATCAATATTTTTAAAAGATTGTTTCAAGTATTTAAACTATTATTATATAAACTAGCGTTTTTGGCCCGCGCGTTGCGCACGGGCGTATTGCTTTCTTTCTTATTATGAGTAGAATTAATATATATTTTTTTAATTGAATGAACAAAATAAATACGTAGAAGTATACAGTTTGGAATTCATAGTCAATGATAATTTTAAATTGTAATGATTTTGAGTAATGGTTTAGAGTTTAGAGATGTAAAGTTAAAAGTTAAGAAGGAATAGAGTTTATAATTTATCAATCGAGTTTAGGATTTCATTGTTAAAATGAAACATATTTATTATTAATTAGTTATTTTAACATCCCATTATCCCTCGACCCTCCTCCCATTATGTGAATTTTCTTGAATGATATAACACTTTTCTAATAATTCAATTCCCTCTCCTATCCACATGATCTATTCAACAATTCAATTCCACAATACTAAAGCTACATAAACTCGAAACCCAACCTGCTTGGTTGAAAGTGGGAACCAAATATTTTCTCAACCAACTTATAGAGTTTTTTGTCCAACTCCTCCACCTGCTATCAACAAAACATTCACTATCACTCCTAAATGATACAATTTCATATTAGAAATGTTTTTTAGTTGATATTTAGTAAAAACAATCATCAGGACCACCAAAAATTCTCAACACAGGCTAATTTCTATCTCCACTCCAGGTAGAGCAATTCAAGTTATGCTTATAATAATAGTATAGTTTTTGTAATAGTTAGTGAGAATTATGTGTGAATGCCAATCATCAACTCTCCAAGGATAAAAGGAAAATCAATAATTACATTAATGAGATTTGGCACACACCTTATAAATCAACTCCTCAATTTGTTCATCGTGATCAATTGAATCTTTGGCCATTCAATCGACGGAACAACAGAAGTGAACACTGATGCAATGCCTTTAGCTGTAAAAGAAATAGTCAATTTAGCATTTAAGAAAACTTTTTACCCATTTGCTTCATTGGGCAACAAATAATGACCAAGCAATTGGTAGAGCTTAACCTTTCTTTGTTCAAATTATGTTCCTGCAAGAGGGTGGTAGAAATTAGAATTACTACATTATCCAATATTTTATGTTTATATGCTCCAAGGAAACTCACTATTAACATGTGGCTACTTTGTCGAGCATGGCTCCAATGGTGAAGCTGCATCTTTTGTAGAAAGTTCATCAGATTTTGAATATCCGTTCCACTCAATTCTTTGATTTTATTATTCTGAATAAAATTAAGAGGTTTTTCTTTTGGGCATTAAATCAAACACAATGATAGGAATGCCAATATAATACCCTGAAGTGTAAAAATCGGGAGTATGCATGCACAATCAGAATGAATTATCCAAGCAATCCACAGAGCTCTTGAAGCGAGTCACTATTGGCATTGAAGTAAAGTTAGTAGAGAAAACCTCGGATCGTTTGGTGAGGGCAGAGGATGAGAGGAACATAGAAAAGAATAGATGAATTTATTGATGTTTATTTTTACTATTTTTTTTTTGCTGATGACGTGTTTGATTATATAGCATTACTCAGCAGCTATCAATCTACCACCTTGTTTTAATAAGAGCATTTGATCTAAAAATGAGCATATAATGATTGAACTTATATGAGGATATAAAATAAGAATATAATTTTTTTCTTTTTGAATTACATGAGATTCAAGTCTTTTGTTTATATTTTCAATATTTTTTCCTTTTTCTCTTTGCTCGCCTTCTCAGACTTGTTAACCAAAAAAAGGCTTTTGCTTAAAATGGTGGTTGGAATGCATGTAACAAAAATTTAAAAGGGAAATAAATGAGAGAATAAGAGGATTGAAGAAAAATTCAAAGCCACAACCAAATGAACATAACATAAAATAAATTATTTTTACTGTTAAAAAACTAAATATAAATAGTTTCGCTTTCATATCTAAAATAATGAGAGCAAGTTGAAAACTTGATAAGTTTAGTATTGTATATTTATATTTATGTTAAATGTTCACTTTAGATTATTCATTGTGAAAAATAAAATGGTAAATATGTTTGATTGAAAGTTTATATTCACATATTTTGTATCATGTTTGAACGTCATGATCACTTAATATTAGAGCTTTTGAGTAAAAATATTGCTACAATCCAAAATTAATTATGATTCCCACAAATCTTCACAATTATTTATACTAAAATACTTCTTATATGGGATGAGGACTTAGCCCAAGTGGTTAAGTCCCCTGACTTCCAACGGAAGGTTGGAGGCTCGATTCCCACCGGCCCCCTATCCCTCCCCTTTATTCCCCTTTGTAATTGTGTGGCATGAGCTCCCACCACCCCTTTCCCAGGCCTTCAATGGCTCATCCAAAAAAAAAAAATACTTCTTATATACATTTACAATACAAATTACTTATATATAAAAAATTGTATAAAAATTTACTTTGAATTTCATATACATTTATATTTATATTGAAATAAATAAGAATTAAGAATATTATGTCTAACAATTAACCTATGATACGTTTTAGTCTCTCTTTTTTTCCTTTTCTTTCTTTTCTTCTTAAGAAAGAAAAAAAATTATGTAGAATTTGGCTAAAATGGTATGGAATTTTTAAGTGATTAGTTATTTTATAGTATCAATTTTTTTAATGTCAATTTAATGTTTATACCATATTTTTAATGAAATATTTATATTTAAAATATGTCATTGATTAAAAATGTTTGAAATCTATTATTTTAAATTCCTAATATTGATATAGGATTATATTTTAGACACATATTTTTAACCTAATTATATTTATTTATTAATATTACAATATATTAATATTTTTTAAATACTCCTATACTATTATATATTTGATCAAAGAATTAATATTATATAGTTTTATGTTTATAAAATATTTGATATGATAAATATATTTACTATTATTTAAAAATATATATTTACTTCATTTATATTGTTTAATTTCAATATTAAGCCAGGTAAAAAATTAGGATATAATATTTATTAAATTTTTATAGTTCACAATATTTTTTAAATTTAGTTATTCAATATATTTTGAATGAAATACTTTTTTAAAAAATATCGTAATTATATTCCTTTTATTGATACAACATTATATATTTTATAGAGATAAATTTGTAATCTAACTAAATTTATTTAATAATATAATAATATTATTTCTTACAAAATTATATGTATAAACAAAGTATACATAAAAAAATAATTTATATTATATGTATTAGAAAATACTTTGTATTATATGTATCAATATTATCTGATATAATATTATTCAATATTATATATAGGTCACCAAAAAAATAATTTATATGAAGTATGTATCAAAAAAGTTGTTATATTAATAGATAGATTTATATATGCAATCAAAATAATTTATATAAAAAGAATTATATCTTTTTAAATATATATGAAGATTTTCCCACGATTTTGATATATTAATAGATAGATTTGTTTTCTAAACTTAGATATTGGTGATGTGGTCGATGACATGGCATTACTGGGCAATTACTCAGCTGTCTATGTGTCTTTGCAAGAGCCGTTGATTTAAAAATGAGCCCATAATGACTGATTAACCCCTAAAAATTAAGAAGGATAGATTAATTTTAATAAGGACAAAAGAGTCTGCACAAGCCAAAAAGTATTCAGGATTTATTATATAGATAGATTAGTTTTAATTAAAAGGATTTGGAAATATAGTACTCCCTCCGTCTCATTTAACTTGTCTTGTTTGACTTTTGCATATAATATTCTAAAACTACATGATTATTATACGATTCTAACAAGATCCAACTCGACTATTTTTTCCATATATATAATTGCAATAAAATTGAGTAAAAGTTGAACAATAAATAATGTCAAAAAGTCAAATAAGACACGTTTGGTAGGACGGAGGGAGTATATAATATGAATTTAATTTTTTCACCAAAATAGTTTTAAATATATTGAGCTTGCCTTTTTATTTTTAAGGCTAAATTTTATTCTTTAATCATTACATTTAATAATAATTCACAAAGAGTAATAATAAAATTATCAAAAAAAATAATATATTATGAGTGAAACAAGGAAGCCCTAAAATCAACATTCGATGTACTGGTAGCTTAGTAGATTGGTTTGAGTGGTACGAATATCTGACAACTTAAGTAAAAGTATCGGGTTAGCTTAAGTAAAAGTATTGAGTTCGAGTCTGTGTAATACTGTTCGGAAGAGATTATCCTTCAATGCTCATCAGATTATCAATAAATTGGTATTAAGCCCAATAAGATATGAGAATACTTGGTATACGCAAATAAAATTTCAAAGCAATTACTAAATACATTTTCATGGGGCCTATTTTTTAAATTTGGCTCAGGGCCCAAACTTTTTCCGAGACGGCCCTGTTATTTGTATAGTAGTAGTATTTAATTTGTACATTTTTGAATTATTGTATAGCAAGGTTATGGTATGGCATAAGCTAAAATTCACTTTTAATTATGAAAAGGGAAATATGTATGCATGTATCACATAAAAAAATTGTAGCACAGGTAATCTCAAATCGACTTGTACATATCCAACATGCCAATTGGCAGCCATTACGATTTTAGGTAGGGGTGACAAGTGGGCAGTGCAGTGGGTTAGATCTCTCTAGCTAGTAGTACGATTGTAATAATGAATTGAATAATGGGTTAATTGCCTGAGAAATAAGCAAATGAACACAAGCACAGCCGTTGAAATGTATGTTCAATGAGAGATGGTGATATATGCCTTAAAATTCAAACGACATCCTTAATTTATAAAATGAAAATCATATCGACGACAGCATCACATACATACACGTGTCCGTAAAGAATGCATTGAACCTTGGTACTAATTGCTAGTATATATGTTTATTATGGATTCTTTAATTTTGTCTCTTCTTCCTTAACCTCTTATGGACTGCATATATGCACGCCTTTCTCATTAATTATTACGAGTACTACATCAGTATCATACAGTAGTTAATTAAAATACTATCAAGTCTTCAATTCCCACGACCTCTAAAAAGACAAGAAACCATATATACGACGTCGCTGTCCCCATGTCTTTTCACTTCCGAAGATTCTGTTCTGTGTGGTTTAAAAAAAAAGTGTTGATGGAGTCTTTAATTTCCCTCATTGTACGTGGTGGAGTGCTGCTCGCAATTTGCAAATGCCTTCCTAATAGTATCTCACTCATAAATCGGGAGTACTCCAAAATGCTGTTCATGCCCCCAGACATAATGGAAAGAATCGAACCAATTGCAATGCTTGGAATCGATGTATCATCACAAATAAATAAATACGGTATTAAAATAAAGGCAGCTTTGGTAGTAATACGGACATGCAACTGGCCGTTTTGGATCCATGGTTGGAGTAAATACATACATTGTTTAATTTGTTTGAGCCTTGAGTGCTTCTGCTTCTCCTTTCTCTTTCCCATTTCCAATTAAAAAAATAAAAAATCCAGCTAGTGGTCCTGATGAGTGCAGTCGTCATTTCCAATCAAACAAAACAATGGAATTGAACCCCAGCCAAAGGTAATGAAGCCAATCTATTCTTCAATTTGTCAAAAAATAGCTTGTGGTAGATGCCATATTTGTTTGCATGTCTACCTACTACCTTTTAATTTCCCCCCTTTCAAAAAATTCATATTTTATGCAGGCATGCATGGCACATCTCTGGTCTAGCTATATAAATAATTCATTAATTAATTGTGTGTGTGTATATATATATATATATATATGAAGAGGGTTGAATGAGGATGTGTTGGGTCCGTAAACCTCATTCTTAAGATGATTCAATTTTCTAATCCACTACTTTAATTTAAGTAGAATATAGAAATCGCTAGTTGTATTATAGTATTGAATATTTGGCCCATCCAGCAATAGCATCTAACTAACTTTTTAGCACCTTAGCAACAAGACATCTAATAATATCGTCTCTGACCATAATTTATATATATCTATATACCTATGTATATAAATAATATATGTTGACAAGTTTAAGACAGACATAGTAGTGGTACTTAAGTAAATGTTTGACTTCCCTGGCCGATGGCTTACCAAAAAAAAAAGAGTAAATGTTTGACTTTACAAGAGTAGTGCTCCGATCTTATATACTTCCTCTGATATCATGAAAATGCAACACATGATCTGTGCACGCAATCAAAGGCATAATTTTAACAATTAATAACTTACATTGTGTATAAGTAAAAATTATAAAAATTTGGTATTCTAAAACTACAAGATGAGACGATTCTAACAAGATTTCACTTGACTATGTTTTTTCTTTTATAACTATTGTATAAACGTGAATCAAAGTTGAATAATGAATATTATCAAAAACCCAAATGTGTCACTTTCTCGAGAACAGAGGTAGTATTAAAAAGATGAGTGGGAGTAGGTAGACAATGCATGAATGAATGGAGAAATTGATCGAGAAATATAGCTAGGGACTTAGGAGAGATTAAAGTGGCTCAATTGTCGGCATGGAGAGGGCTCATCTCATTGCATTTGCAGAGAATGATAATCAAAATCTGTCATGAATTAGCCCATCTCATTTAACTTGTTATGTTTCATTTATGCACACAATCCAATGCGCTTTTTCAACTGTTAAGATATCAAATTATGTACAATAAATAATTATGTAAATTATATATTCTGAAACTACATGATTACACGATTCTAAGAATACCAAACTCGACTATTTTTTGTCAAATATATACTTGTGGTGAAATTAAATCAAAGTTGTGATGAAATTAAATCAAAGTTAAACAATGAACAGTGCCAAAAAAATCTAGCACAAATAAGGTGGGACGGAGGGAGTATATTTTAATCAAAATCATGAATTATTTGAAAATAGGTGAATGATAAAGGTTGTCTGCAAGATTATGTACACTAAACCCCTAGACCACTCACGATGTCCCTCTTTTTCACTTTGCTTGTCCCCAAGCCCCATAATATAAAACTCCAACTAATTGGTTAGTTCATGATATTGTTTTTTTTTTTTTAATTTATTTATTATTTTTTGTTCCAGCTGCCTGCATATATACTTCTTTAATTTGATTCAGTTAGAAAGTTACAAAACTAACACTCCGATCCCTATTGTCCAATTTATTGTCATTGGAATTTAGATGTTGGACGGCGTCAGTAGCTATCAAATGAAGTAATAAATTTAAGTAACAGATAGTAATAATATTTTTATTTTTTATTTTTAGAAGAGTCATTAAAGGCCTGAGAAAAAGTGGTGGGAACCCATGCCACACAAATACAAAGGGAACAAAGGGGAGGGATAAGGGGCCGGTGGGATTTGAACCTCAACCTTCCGTTGGAAATCAATGGACTTAACACTTGGGCTAAGTTCTCATCCCATAATATTTTTATTAGTACCATGTAAGCATATTTTAGCCCAAACTTCATATGTTCATTAATCTTATTTACAAGGTAGAAAATGAGCTTAGCTTTGACCATATTTGGCCTAATTTTCTACTTAAGATACTATCTATCGACTATCTACTCATTACTAAACAAGAATATTAGTTTTCAAATATGCTAATAAAACTACATAATGTCTTTGTATTTGTTAATGAATCTAATCCCTCCCAAACAGCCTCAATGTCGCACATCCTATCAATGTCATATACTTCCTCCATTTTTTATTACTTGCTACGACCCACACTGCACGCTGTCCAATGCCAAATTTTAAACCATTAATAATTCAAGTTCGGTATAAGTAAAAATTTTAAAAGTTTAATATTTAAAAACTACAAAACGAGACGAATCTAACAAGAATATACTTGACTATATTTTAACTTATATAACTAAGATAAAGCTTTAATTCAAAGTATGTAGGTGAATAATAACTAAATACCCCATAGAGCAATAAATAAAGAACAGAGGAAGTATACCACGAAAAAAGAGGCAAAAATAGGTGAGTTGGGGGATTGAACATGAACGCTGCCATATTTATTTTACTCAAACTTTTATGAAAGAAAAGGGCAGGAGCCAGGAGGCAGATACTTAATCAAATTTCTTGATTTTTGCTTAATGTTGGGTAGTGTTGGACGTTTTGCACAAACTCTGAAAAAATCCAAGAGTGGAGACATATTAATATTGGTAGAGCTTATTGGACCTTGACCCATAAAGTTGCATTTTATTGATGGGCCCATTATGATACTGGTAGCCTAGGAATAAAAGGACTGCTAGGACTCGAAGGTATGTTTGGGAAATAATTAGAGTTTAGCGTCTGTAGTTTAGATATTAGAGTCTGGAGTTTGAAATTAATGGTAATAAATAGGAATAAATTTGAATAATGGTCTTTGGTAATGTAATTTTAAATTAAAGTTTAGAGTCTGGAGTTTGAAAAGTTAAAAGCTGGGGAAGATGAACGTTCTAAGTTTAGAGATTAAAATTTGGCCGTTACTGTAATTAGTGTTTACTATAAATAGGATTTTAGACTATTTTTAGTATGTATTTTAAAAGCTAAACGCTAATCGCTAGCGTCTTTTCCCAAACGCAAATTTCTCCTCTCTGTGGACCGCCAATTCATTAGCTCTTATCATCTTTCTTTCCGTTTATTTACCTTGCTTTTGATGGGGTTACCCATAATAATAAGGCTAAAATTATTTTCTTTTTCCTCCCAAGTTGTGAACAAATTGCTGATTATTAATTTTCACTATTGTTTTCTCATGACAAATCCAGCTTGTTTATATATGATTTAATTTTTCGTTTGAGGATTGAGGGATCATCAGTTTGCACAATAGATTTGGTTACTTATTATTGAAATAGATTTATACTACATTATACAAAGTTTAGAGATAAGTTAGTAACCTGCATGTACAAACTTTGGAATATAAGGTACTAACCTAATGAAGGAATTAGAATAGTAGTATTTCATACAACTCCAGGTCTGATTGTTGTACTCCGGTCAAAAAGTGCAGGATATCAAGATAAATAATTGCAGCCGTCAATTGTATCCAATGACTGTCGTACTACTCTGTTCAGGTGAAAGTGAAACATTTGATTTTATGACACTTTTTCAACTTTGATTCGCATTTATATAATAGTTATAGAAGAAAAAATATAGTCAAGTGAGATCTTGTTAGAATCGTCTCATCATGTAGTTTTAGAATATCAATTTTTTTTTATAAGTTTTACTTATACACAACATAAGTTATTCATATCAAAAGCGTGCATTGAATTGCGTGCACAGAATAAACAAACGTGGCACTTTCATGGAAACATGAAGTAATAAGTAATAACAGTATCACTGTCATAGTGAAAACATATAGGCTTGCAAAACATTTGCAAGCAACAAACCATTTACATGACAAGGACAAGATCGACCATTTAATTAGCAACATTGTATAGAACATTAACCTCTGATTATGTATATAACAATTTTATCATGTAATCCAATAGCATCATTTAAACATTTTCAAATATAGAACACTTCAAAGTGACGGTAAATATAAAACTGGTGATGATATGTGTTGTTGAAATGCATATAAATGGATCCTAGAAATGTATAAACATAAAATTATGTCTTACAAATTTACAAGTTTATCATTCAAATTAATCCATCGAAATTTAAAATTATCAACAATAACATGAATTTAAGTACAGTACATCAGGATAAATATATCACATACAGTACCTGTAAGCAAAAATAAATATATCACTGTACCCTGAACAACTTCTTAAAACTTTGATTTTTTTTTTTTTAAAAAAAATCTAGCCTAGAAATTACAATCTATTTATTGGGTTAATTTGAACATGTATTTCTATCTAATTGAAAGTTCCATGATCAGTACACATGCGTATCTTAGATGCTATTGCTTAATTATCTGTCCCGGCCGGCGATACCACTATATTATTATTACTACTATTATTGTATCGGGCAATGGTAGACTCTGAAGACGTGTTATGTCTCAATCATTAATGAAATGTTGATTGAACAAGGAGTTAATGAAATACACACACATCTATAACTATTCCACATTATTATTATTATTATTATTATTATTATTATTATTAGCAACTTGCAACAGTAAATTAATAACATCACCACCATGCAGGCAACTAAATTAAGTGTCACTGATGGCATCTTATCATAGTTGTTAAGATCCCGATCCTGATCTTAGGATCTTACGATTTTACGATCACACCTCTTTAAATCGATCCCGATCCTTGTAGGATCTTAAAATTCGTAAGATCCCGATCCTGGTAGTAGAATGTTACGATCTTATAGTCATACTCCTTCAAACGCTTCTACAATCTTACGATCTTACCCTCTTAAACGCATAAAATTTTTGTAGTATTTTATAATTTGGGATCAAAATAACTTGTTTCTTTTAATTTTAAACTTAAGAGCCTGTATTCCATATGCATGATGTGTAAAAAAACATAATATGTATGTATGTGGAAATATTTTATGTTTGATTGTGATATTTTTGTATTGTATTGTATTAATTAACTTGCAATATTCTAAATACACAAAATAATACTTTTACTTGTCAGTATGCATAACTGAGTTTATCTATTATTGCAATTTCATAAGATCTTAGGATCCCGATTCGATCCTGCGATCCCGATCTTGCAAAGAGAAAAACGATCCCATATAGGATCCCGATCTTAACAACCTTGCATCTTATTATAACTTTTTTTTTTCAATTTTAATTTTAAAATGTTGAAATTAATGCAGGGTGGTTATACTATTATTTACCAAAACACTAATGTGCAACATCTATCCATTATCCAGGGTGGTTATATGTATTATTCACATAATCAATGCACAATATTGTGTTTATATAAATTTGGAAGTATTTTGACTACTGCACAAAATATACAAATTTGTTGTGAAATGAGATTAATTCATATTTTTATTCACATAATTAATAGTAAGTAAGTTATTAGCTGCGCTCCGGCGCCTCTCACCCAAAAAAAAAGTAAGTCCTACATGTGCATGTGTGTACAAAGAATTTGCATGATTTCTATTTTATTTTTATTTTATTTTATCATCATCTGATGTTAGTGTGGTGGATGTCTTCTTTGGATTTTTCTTCTTTTTCTTTTCTTTCTTCTGGTGAAGGCCTTTCTGGAATTGAGCTCGCAGGAAATTACCCTTATTCATCTGAATTGTCACAAATTTTACTTCTTTTGAGTGATGATATATGAAAGATAAGAAATATAAATTTTTGTCTGTATATACATGCATATATTACTAAACAATAATAGAATGAATGAAAGATGAGAAATTTATGCCTAGTGACAATTGATGAAATATGAGCATGTATTAATGAAATAAGAGTAATTCATAGAGACGCTACTGATTTTCAAATGTGTTTTTAATCCATAAATGAGGATGGAGTTCATAGTTTGGAAGATATTTTTTTAATTATTGAAAGAAAGAGACTCAAAATGGACCAAGAACAATAAATGTAAGAAAAAAACAAAAACCATGCCGCACTCTATCCGGATGTAAAATTACATACAAACACCCAAAAAGCCAACTATACGAGAGAATTGAAGAGAACCAGGCCAGCTAAACTCATTACTAGAAGTACTACTTATTATTTAATTAATCTTGACATGTCATGAGCCACGACCAATTGGCAAGGTAGCCGTTGGAAACCCGACGGCATTCTATTATTATTGTGGACTAATTACAACAAGATTGTGACATCATTTCAACCCACCAATCACATTTTTGTTTCTTCTCTTTTTTATTCCTACAAACCAACTACTACTTTGAAATCATCAAACAAATAGTACTATATTTTTCTTTAATATACTTAATAAAAATATGAAATCATCAATCTTTTAGAAATGAAACAAGGTTATCTCTTTACTTGGCGATTCCCTTCAACGACTCCCGGGTGCCCAGCTCCACATAGATCCAGACCATTATTAATGACGAGTTCAATGGTGATGATGCATACGGGAGCCGAGATCCTGGGAGCTAGAAAGAAGGCACTACTCCGCTGTCGTTATAATTATTGTGGATTAACAAAGACCAGTAGTGTGGGACAGGCACATGGTCTGATCAACCAGCGGTGGCCGCCAAGCTATGCCGCCGTGGCCCCGCCGGAATACCGTCGAACACTCCGGTAGCTCTTCGAGATCGGCGAAAAGCGACTCGTCTTCGTCCCCCAATTCATTCTTGTCCGAGACTGATTCTCCAGTGTTTATTCTATCGCGTTCTATCAGAATGGGGCTTTCCAGCATCGCACACGACGGGGAATCTTCGAAATCAGTAAACCACCCAAATTCACCGCCGTTAATTAGGGTTCCTTCTACCAAACTGGCCAATTTTTCGTCCGGGATCTCTTCGGATTTCGGGGCAATTGATGAATTGCTAGGGTTTTTCAGCATCTCCTCTCCGGATTCCTGCTCCTCCTCTTCGTCTTCCTCCTCATCCTCCTCCTCTTCGTCGTCGTCATCTTCAATCAATTCATCATCAGAAACTGAATCCACGGCGGCCTTTGCGACAGGTGTACGGTGGGGGTTGCTCCTGGAGGTCCGCGGCGAATCATGGTTGTGGTCACAGGAATACGTCACCATTATCATGTCGGGGTCGAGTTTACTCCTCTCCACCTGTTTTCTGGCTGGACATCCCTTGGAACTACTGCACCGATAATATCCTCTGCAAGAGTTCATACACCCCCCCGTCGTCATTAATTCCAGGAAATGAGTGCCAAAAGAAAAATACATGATTAATTATATATATATATATCACTATTTATTACCTTGGATAGGGGGAACCTTTGATCGGCTTCTGGCCGTATTTCCGCCACGTCCAGGAGTCCGGCGGAGGAGCACTCAACCTCTGAACGTCCTTTATCGGGACAGACACCACTCTCTTCTGTAAGCTACGCCTACTATATAAAATTCGAGTGAAAAAACAAATCTTGAGAACCAACGAATTCATTTCATCTGAGTTTGCACAACTAGATCAAACCCGGAAACAACGACAGCGCAGGCTAATCACAAAATCAAGCCCTAATTAACCGAGAATTGGGGGGAGAAATCCAACAGCTAGGGTTTTTCAGAATCAAGCGAATTAGTGTAAATGAATGATTACCTTCTGTTGGAGCAGGACGTGGAGGCAAGTTTGGGACCCTTGGACACGCCGGCGCGTGGAGAATCTCCGCTGGTCTCGGGCGAATTGTCGGATTCTTCAGCATCGCGAACAATTAGCTGGAGAGTCTTGAGTCGCCTACCCATGTATTCAATCTGAATCAAAAATTAGGGGTTAATTGTGAAGGATGAGAAGAAGAAAAGGAGGATTATTGGGCGATTAAAGTACGGTCCGAATGCGGACAGATTTGCAATACCCGGGTTTATGGAGGGCGTGGGAGCAATTGCTGTTTGAACTAATCCAATCTTAATTATATTTTAATTACAATTTGAAAGGGACTCCTTATTAATTAATTTGTACTACCACTAATTTATTCTACGTTGATTTATGTGCTGTATGTGATTACTCTAATAATCACAATATATTTATTATATTGATTATTTCTTATTGATGAAACCAAAATTCAAATTGTCAAAATAAATAAAAATAAATTACCCTTAGTTATTACAATTAGCAGTATACCAAAAAAATAAAATAAAAATAGCAGTATATAGTTTATTGTCAAAAAAATAAACTCACTCCAGACTATCCCCTCATTCTCTATCCAAAAAAATTGGCAGTACAATATGGTACAAATACAATTCTATAAATTAATTATCTACTTTCTCTCAATTATTTGTTTTATTTATTCACAGGTCTCTATCAATGACCATTCCATCTTTTTTTTGGCATTTTTTTTTCCCCGTAGTAGCTAGGTTGGCCAATATTTGCGTACGGTTCAACCAAAAATATTATTGGTACATGAATTAAAATAAACTTACAATTGTGATGTAAAAACACAAACTAAAATTAAAGTATCCTGTAAAGGTCACAATAATTAGAACCCTTAAAAAAGTGTGTAAATGTAAGCTATTTTTTTTACTACTATTTTATTAGTTAGCAAGTGTATTTATTATAGTAATTTTTTTATTGATAATAAATTTAATTATGAAATTTTTAGCAACTAAATCTGCAATTCAAAGTTCGTTCGTTATCAAAGCTACCGAATAGCCAAATAGAAAATACTTCTAGAAATTTGTTTTATAATTAAGTTCAAGTCCTAATTTTGTTTGATTTTTTTTTTCAAAGGTGGAGTTTAATTTGTTTGAATTTTAGAATGGAAAAAAGAGAGGACAAATTTTCTAAACTTATTATGTCTTGATTTTTTTTGCGATAACTTATTATGTCTTAATTGATTATTTATTCTATTTTTTGGTAGGTACATTTTTCTTTTATTCCAAAGAAACACTCGATGCAAAAATGATATACTACTATTTAGGTAACAGTGTATACTGTGTTTGGCGAAGATTTATTTATCGTTTGAACATATTCTCCATATTCTATTTCAAATTTCTCATTATCCTCAATATTAAATTATTCTCTTCCTCTACGGCTCGACCTCCCATTCTTTTTAGACAACCAAAAATAAATAAATAAATAAATAAATAATTATAACATGGGTTTTTTTTAATGTATTTTTCAAAAATATATAGGAGAAAACCTTATAATATTAATTTCTATATATTACTAATATGCAAAAGGATGGAGTGATGGGAGGCAATAAGTATATAATCTAATTAATGAAATACTCCATCCGTTTTTAAATGATAGCTACGTTGGAGAATTTGGTACTATTCACACAACCACTTTGACTTGAATTTTTATCATAGTTATTCAAGTTAAAATATAGTCAATTGAGATCTTGTTAGATTCATCCCGTCTCGTAGTTTTTAAATATCGAACTTTTAGAATTTTTACTTGTACCGAACTTGAGTTATTATTGATTTAAAATGTACATTGGACTGCGTGCTGCGTGGGTCCGTAGCAAAAAAAAACGGAGGGAGTATGAAGCAGCACATGGTTGCCCATTTAACGAGAATCAGCATTAAATGCCAAGTAGTGGTCGTAGTAATAATTTATTACAAGCAAGTAAATACATAGCCCCGTAATTATCTGGGAAAATACTGCTTCTTATTTTAATAATAAAATGGTAAGAGTAGAAATTACTTCCTTCATCCTTTAATTTCTTACTACTTGGCATTATTTTTTGTTTTATTTTTTTAAATGACTTATTATTATTAATTTTTTTAACCATAATTTAACTTCCAGAACTATGTTTACACCTTTCTTTTTTATTCCTTTGCTTTCAGTAATACTGTGTTAAATATTTATTCACCTAAAAAAATATTACATCCTTTTTTTTAATATTTCCATCTCACAGGTTTTGTTTTTTAATAAAAATAAATAAGTCCATTTAAACCATTTTGAATCGATAATTTAAAAAAGAAAAAGACGAGAAGCAAATATTATATCTTATTATAGATAATATATTGTGACCAAATGTAGTTAACCTGAGTGACATGGGTTCTGACAATTTAAAAAAAGGTTTATGGAAAAAATATTGACGCCCGAGGTGTGAAAAATGAATGTGGAGTCCAAAGTAATATTATATTTTTAGACGGTTTTGTATTTGGATTGGGAGAATGTAAAAGGAAAGAGATAATATATATATTACGAATTCTTATAATGTTATTCCCTTTAGTATCACATTCTAAAAATAAAAATAGTATGGAGTTGATGTGTAGCAATATAATTAGCAAATACTATTACCGATCGTGGTAATACTTTCATTCCCTGCCACATACGGTTTCGGATATTTTGGATTACGGATACGGTATGGATACATGACGGATATATGATGGATACGGATTCAATCGGATACAGATTATCGGATAATTTTTTATAAAATCTTTTTTAAAAATTCGATATTTTTTATATAATTATTAATAATTTATAATTATTAAATAATAATAATATATTAATATATTCGGATATCCATATTTAAAATCCGGATAATATCCTATCAAATTTCTGATACGGTCGGATATTCTCGGATACGGTCAGATATTTTCGATTACGAATACGAATTAAAATACGGATTCGGATTCGGATACGGATATTGAAATATCCGGCCGCATAGTCGAAAACGGATTCGGATTTGAATATAATCGGATACAGCATCGGATCGGTCGGATATTTACCGTACCGCTTTCACCCCTACATACATGCCACTTAACTTGCAAGTTTTCTATTCAATATAAATTCAAGTTTTAATGTATTTATTTAATAATTAATATTTTAAAATATATAATGATATAAAATATTATATATTAAAATTATGCAATTAATTATATTGTCTATGTTATATTTACAATAATATTAATTTTTTTTTTAAAAAAAGAATCCACCGAAAAAAAAAAATGGCATAATATAAAGAGTGGGGCGTGGGGTGGCTCGTTGGTAGGTCCGACCCTACAAAAAAGGACTCACAAAATGCCATTGGATATTTGGATGGTTGTCGCCTTTTATAAAACACGTAGTTAATTATTAGCATAGTAAGTATTTTTTTGGGTAAGCAGCATAGTAAGTATTTAGTTATCTCCGTCCCACGAAGTTTGAACCCTATTCCTTTTTGGGGTGTCCCACGAAGTTTGAACCCTTTCCGTTTTTAGAAAAATTAAATTAATATAAGTTTGATTAGAATCTTAATTATTGTCAAATCCCATTAAAAATACTTACTTTTACTATTCTGCACAAATTCCAATGCATTATTACTTTCTTACACAAAGTCCCTTATATTTCTTTAACTCTTAATATTACAAAATTGATACAAATAAAAATTGTATAAAATATATATTCTAAAACTACACGATTAGACGATTCTAACAAGACCACATTTGAATATTTTTCTCAAATTACATCACTACGATAATATTAAGTCAAAGTTAAACAATAAACAATATCAAAATTCATTATAATCTTAAACACAAATACCCACACCACTTTAACTACTAAACTCCACTACCTAAATTACCGTGCCCCAAAGAAAGGCTTCAATCTTCGCGGGACGGAGGGAGTACTTATTATATTCTGACTCAGAAAAAACGTGGGTTCAGCTTTGAATGAGAGATTATAATTTTTTTTAATGGTTAGCCCCTTGCAATTATTTTATATCAGTAAATAAAAATACTACTGAATAACAATATCCTGTACACGTAAAAAAAATACTACTGAATAACAATTTTTATTTATTTAAACTCCGGCCTGTATATAATTATTGTTTTTATATTTAAAAACCATTAGTAATTATTATTTTATTTTAGAATATTTTCTCTTTTTAAAAAAAATTTAAAGAATAAAACATAAATTCAAATTATGGATAGTGACCAAATACAGTTAACATGAGTGGTATAGGCTCTGCCAGTTTAAGCAAAAGTCTCGAATTCGAGCCTTTGTGTATGCAGAATGAGCGAGGGATTAGTCTTGAGGTTAATGTGACCTGAGAATACGAGGTATACGCAAAAAAATTATGGATATTGATATTTTTGTATTTTCACCCTAAAATGTTTTTTTTTAAAAGAAGTAACCCATGCCTACTACTTCTGATGCTCCTTTTAATGTTGAGAAAAATTCAAACAAATAAGTAAAAAAAATTAAAGAAAAATGAAATGAAGCAAAAATTGAAAGGAAAAAAAATCGAAACAAACAAGGTCTAAATAAAGACGCCTTCTATAAAATCAAAAGTCAAAACAAACAAAATATAGTAATATATATGATATAATAATGTTAATAATGTCCAAAAAAAACAAAAAACCTAATTCCTCATACTGAGCAAATGATATAAAATAAAGAAATAACCATTATATTATTGTTTGTGTAATAAATATTTTATTTAAATATAAAATCCGTTTTACTATTTAATGTGACTTTTCTACGAGTATAAAGATAACTTGTAATAATTAAAATGAAAAAGATTCTAAAATTTATAAACCATTATTTGTATATAATTGAATTCTTTTTAAAAGAGAGGAAATGAAATTAAAAGCATGGTGGATGGTGTTTTTATTACGAGTGTACTGAATTCCTCTGACTTTCCATTTTTTTCCATTATTCACACTGACACAATAAATTATTTGGATATTTATTACGTGTATATATGGGTAGTTGGGCGGATAGTGATGCCTCCTCTATCCACGCTGGGAATACAATTTTTAATAATCAAAAGTCTACTAGTAGTGGAGTAGAAGTATTATTTTGTTACTAGAAAATTATTCCAATTTAAATTTCCTTGAAAGATTCTCCTTTTTAACTCTCAATAATTTTTGGATGGGATCTCTATCCTCTATCCTCTTTCTTTTTCTTTAATTTTTCTTTTTCGCGTTTCATTTAATTAATATTCATATGCTTGTAAGTTGCACATGTATGATATTATATAGTACAATATATTTATAACTTCTGAGACATTCAGAGGTAAGAAAAAGGGGTTATCCCAATCCTTACAAACTAATTATTGTTAGATTCATCATCCTAATTTTCTTGAAATTCCACAACACGATTACTTACCTTAAAGTATGCATATCTTTCGAAGCTTCTTGTATGATGTAATGGTTTAATCCTCATGCCAAAAGTTTATTGGACACACTCCCAAATTTTAACTAGCTAGAAGGATATCTTGAATGATGTTCGTATACATTTCAAATCGCTTCAATTCGCAATGTATTATATACTACTATTTAACACTACTCTATCCAAACCCATCATCCTCATCATTTCCGGCCGCCTCTTTACTAATAATTTATACTACTAAACTCTTACTCTTCAAGTAATCTAAAGATATGATCCAAATTATAATCCACCAAAGTTCAAGGAATTAAACTCAGGGAAAAGAACAACACAACATTACAGCAGTGTTCATTTCCATTTCTCTTAACGAAGAAATGGAAAAGCACAACAATATTATACCGCGATTGCACCCTTATCACTTTCCATATAGTTTACCATTTTTTTCTTCCAACAAAAGTGGCCCAGAAAACGGAAAGTTGATTTCTTATCTATTACACACACACTCATACACACGTAGTATGCCATAATAATAAGAATGATTTTCTGGGAGTCCATGCAGTTGGTCTCCGGGTCCCCTCATCAGCATTATTATATTCTGGAAACTAAAATAAAACCATAATAAGCAGGATATTTGTTCTACTTGCATAATTGGGTGGTTGCCTGCATGCTGGTTGGTCACTTTCTGAAACTTTATTCACTTCATCAGAAATCAAAATTGAAAGGGACACCTTTAATTAATTTAGCTAGCTAGCAATGAAGCTCAATCAAACCTAATTAATGATGGGATGAGATGATAGCGGGTAAATCTTGAAATATATATATAGTAGTAATTAATAGTACAACATTTGAAACTAAATCATCAGAGTTAGTTAATTAATGATGATGATGAGGAGGAGGAGGTGGAGGATGTGGAAGATGATGATTTTCTGGTTTGAGTTTGGATGACATTGAGAATAGATTGAGTCAAGAGAGTGGCATCAGTATGATGATTAGTAGCCTCAACAATGGCTTCCATCCCAAAGAAGTGATTGCAGCTAACCCTTGCTTGGACCACATTCAGATTCATTCTCTCAAAGGCCTCCAGGATTGAGACCAGCAGCTCCTCCCCTTTCTTACAAGTCACCATTACTGTCAGATACCCTGTCCCAACATTCTCCACTTTCACTTCCTGCGTCTCATTACAAAAATTCGCATTCATCAAAACCCTATCGTCTACCTACCTCACTACAAATTAATGAATTGCATTAACTAATTAAGTACTACATATTACTCTTCTAGCAATCCTTAAATATAAGTTATTTTAGATAAGATAGTTTGTCCCAAATTCAAGTTATTTTCATATGAGAGAGAGGGGAAAGGAGTAGCACTTGGATATGGTTTATGAGGTATTGATACTCTCTTTTGATGGCTTCCACTTGGAGCCTCAAGTTGTAGATGTACACATATGCATCCATTATAATGGAGCTCCTCTTCGCCTGTTATAAGTCATTCACAAATACACACAATTAGCAAAAGTTTCTGAAGAAGGACAATGAACATGTAACGAAATGAAAGTGAATATAAATTTTACTGATTTGGATTTGATTAGGGTTTTCAAAGTCTCAAGTTTTCTGCGGACGGCAATCCTCCTTTGCAGTCTGGATGCCATCTCTTTGGATCTTCCTGCAAAAATTGGTGTAGTGCAAAATTAGAGGATGATGATGATGATGATGGGGGTGATGATGATACATGCTTATACTTCATTGGAGGGTTTATATAGAGAATGAAATATGATGGGGCTTGGGAGAGTCACGGAATGTCAAGACAGGGTACTGACATCCCATTGTCCTTATTCTGTAAGAATTATGCATTCCAATAAATCCCAAAAGTACTTCAATTATGACTCCTAATCAATGCCTAATGATTGCGACTCATCATGCATATGGTTATTACAAAACACGCGGAAAGGAATAAGGAATTCACCCAATTTCATCATATTCCCCATTTCATTTCAAATCAAATCAAAACTAGGGTTTCCAATTGCATAAGATGCCAAATAATTGGGTCTTCATTATATTATTAGTGTCAAATCTGATGCAGAGCACGAAACATTTCAGAAGAAGAGAATGACAACAGGAATCCTCACAGAAGTGTCGATGTCAAAAACAAATACTGCAAAGCATCAAAACTGCAAAAAGATCAAATTCAGGCAATTAGGAGAGGTGAAAAAACAAAAGGGAGAGATCAGAGAGACGGTAGTACTATTATTGTGTAGGGCAGGCATAGAACGTTTACAAACATTTGAATTAATTCCAAAGTAGTGGTAGTACGAAATGAAGAATGGGGGTGCAGTGCAGTGCAGAGCTGCTATGCCTATCATCAGACATAATCATATCAAAGCAGGTGTTGCAGAATGTGTGTGTGTGTGTGTGTGTGTGTGTGTGTACAAACAGTATATGTATGGAATTATGAATGAATGTAAACACAAAATGGTGTTGGGGTGTGATTTGTCCCGTCTGTCTAATATCACGAGAGGAGCTTATAAGTTCTACTTTCTGTCCTATGGTTTGGCGTGGTTTCGTTTTGTCTTTCCAGCTGATCTCTATTCTCTATCTTAGACAGTACTGCCTGTCCCTCTGATAGTCACATGCCCCTGTCAATTAGTAGTATTACAGACCCCACCCACCCATGAACCCCTACCCCTGCCTATGTCGTCTTTGTGCTGCCTCTACACCCTTCATATTAGTCGACATATATCCCTCCCTACCCCCCTTTCATTCTTCCATTCCTGAAACTACAATTAAAGACACAAATTAGTTATATTTATAAAAAGGATGGCTTTTATTTAATTTAAACATGTCTAATTATTACACAATCAGGTCAATTGTAACATACTATCAACTTTTCAAATATGCATTAAAAGCTTGCATGACTAGATGATTACAACGATATAATTCACATAGTACGAGCTTGCTTGGTTAGTTCAGCTGTGTTGGGTTTTGGGTGGATGGTTTTTGCAACAGTAATTTGACTCAACATGTCAGCCTTCTTTATAGTACAATATGTCCTAAATTATGTTAAAATTTTGCAGTATATCCAAAGTGAATCCACTGGAAAAAAGGAAAAAAAAAAAAACTACGTACAATCTCTTGTCAAAGTATTAAAGCTCCCTAAGCTCTACACTAAACAAAAGAGCTAATTGTCATCTAATCAAGCGTTTGTTTGATTCCTCCGCCAGCTTCAATTGTGTCGATTACAAACAATGCACATTTTCACTTTAGTTCTAATTAATGTAATCCATCTTTTCAATATATATAGCCTCTTTTCAAAAGTAATTTCAAGTTCTAAATGTTTCTTTCATTCTTTCGTCTATTAACTTGCAATAAACAGAAAAAACCAAATGCTACACTCTCCCCATTCTGTTTTACTTTTTTTTTTTTTTTTATTTACTTTCATTTTCTGATGTTTCAAAATATTGCTCTGTTTCTCTTCTTTTTTTAAATCAATTTTATTCAACCACATGAATATATTATTGTATTACATGTACATAAATACTAGTAACGACTAAAACCCAGGCAAATAAGAGAGTACATATACTAATACATTCATTTGGAAGAAATGATGATTCTTTTTGATGAAATGAATATAAAAGGCCAAAGAGAGAAACAAGAAGCGTACTTGATTCTTGAAGATAGCATCAGTATGACAAGACCTCTCCCTAAATAATTTTTGTAAGCATTCTTCATAGGCATGCATAAATATGGCAGAAGCAGAAAGAATAGTTGCAGACCCAACATATTGGAATTTAGCTATTACTCCTACTTCCTTTTCCCGAACGTGACTCACCTATGACTCTATGACCTATCTATCCTATCCACCATGTACGTACTAGTAGTATGATGCATCAATGATCTATTCTTTCGTATCTATAGTTTTTTTGTTCTTTCCATCCCCTTTCTAGAGATGGGCTTCGTTTGTTTCTGTCCAAATCCAAGGCGCCTCTATGATGTCGTTTCAGCATAATATAGTAGTAGCCAATATCTCTCTACACTACTGTACACCCGGTGTCCCTTCATTCTCTTTTATTTGTCTCTGTGTTTAAATATGATGTCTATATTTCTTTCATGGCTTGTTCTCTCTCTCACACACACATTCATTCTTGTCATATGGAAGGATTTTTTAGACTTGATGTTTGTCCACATATGGAAATTTCATCCAGAATATTCACATGACAAGACTGCATAATTAACCTTAGTATTACCCCTACCTAGCTATATTTCTATGTATTAAGGTTTTTATGATGCTGCTAGTATAATTTAATGTAGTTTTGCTTCTTTACTGCATTGAACTTTCAAACAAAAATAGCTCCCATTTGAAGCCTAAAAAATTACTCCTATTTTTTTTGATAGTATCATTTAGTAAATAAATAAATAAATAAAATTAGCATCGAGTTCATTACTATATGTTATTTCCAAAACTTAAGAAACTATTTAAATTCATTTAAAAGAAAAACGCTTAAGAAATTGAAGACATAAGTGATGCATGCCCCAAGTGATGTGGGCTGGTGAATGGAGCTCTCTAAAGTTAAATCTGAAATCTGTTTGGACCCACATATATATAGCTTCTCGGCCCACATATGAGTTGGAAATTTGGAAATATATTTCTTCTTTGATTCCTCATTCCTCTCTGGCTCTCTAACATTGGCATTGCACTCTTTTTTCTTTCTTTCTTTTTTTTTTTTTTTTTTAATTCATAAATTTTGATATAATGAATTAAAAGAAAGAGAGTAATATAATTATCACAATACTTCTATATAGTATGTCATTCTATATGCACAGTGCAATCTCCCGTTCTCCCCTCACAAATCTATCAATCCTGCATACTACGTATCAATTAGCTTTTGTACTACACCACCATCACCGATTCAAATATTCATTCAATGTTCCCAAAAACAATGATTCGGTGCCATATATCCCTGATTCGTTGTTCATAACTTTAAGTATTTTAGACTTAGTGGCCCATTGAACAGCTGTGATGCATTATTACAGGGGTTTTTGTGACAAAGATCAATTATTCTGTAGTAGATTCTCCCTCAAAGTAACCAAAATTCCAATAGCTAGCTTGCAAATTTATGATCTATCAGCCATTCATTGCAAGCAAAAACAAGCATAGTAGAGAACAGCATACAATCCATGCGAAACCCACCACATGAAAACCAAAAATATGAAGAATGGAATTTCAAAAGTGTCCTTTAATTTTATGTCTAGAGAAATAAGTAGCACGGTGGTGGCCACTGGCCAACACTGCTATAGGAATTCTCAAAATTAATTTCATACATCATACTTTCTCTATTTTTTAATATTTGCTACGAATTCACCCAGTACGAAGTCCAATGCATATTTTAAACAAGTTATAACTTAAGTTCGGTACAAGTAAAAATTCTTTAGATATCTAAAAACTACAAGACGAGACGAATCTAACAAGATCTCACTTGACTATATTTTAACTTGTATAACTATGATAAAACTTTTATACAACATTAAAATTCAACATTGCATGTTGAATAAAAAATTGTCCATCATTACCGATGGAGTGCTGAAATTTAAAATTTGGACAATGCAGACATCTTGCATCTATTATCCTATCCAAATGGTGCTTATAATGTCAGGACTCCCGCAGTCCGGACTCATAAGGTTTCATCTATCCAGCAAATTTTTAGCGCACCATCAAAACACAAGCATTTGTGTGACAAGAAATTGCATTTTAAAAAAAAATAATAATAATACTGTAACTTATACAGATCAACTGATAACACATTGTGCAGTTCATGACAAACCGATCATTTTCCTTTGACCTCTTTTTAATAACATCCACCAAACTAGTACTGAAGCACATGATTTACCGAAAGGAGAAAAGACTAATGAGAATATACCCCAATGCCATGCCAAAATGTGGAAAAATGGGGAGCCCTACAACTACTAAAAATTAAATTGTGAAATCATCGAGCTAAGTTGTTCATGGAATCACAGATTGTGTGGTGGAATGGTACTATGGTATGAATCCATTATTACAACATATTTACACGGAAAAACCATGGGAGGACGAATCCTATTACCAAACATGCCATCAGCAGGTTACATAGGGGCTGCCCGCGCAAGCACCTTCTGCTCCCATCCGGCGTCGAACCTGCAGCACCGGTATCGGCAGGCCTATTCTCGTGCCACTCTGCCATGAATGCATTATCACCTACACCCGTAATGTTTTCGGCAGTCCGACCACATATTTCACACAATCTGCGACCACAGAAAAATTGAGGGCTAAGTTACACAAGAAAAAGCAATCCTTCCAATCCAGGCTAAGCTACAGATGGTAAGGATCAACCACAGTAATTCAAGATTTTGGGGGGGATATGTTTGGATATCCATATAACTGAACAGGAATGAATATCCACCTGGGGAAATAACGATTTAATGAATCTATCGATCGGATTAGAATCAATTTATGAGTTGAGGTTAGAAGAAAAGTCTTGAGAAATCACCTGTTCCCTCTGATTCTAAACCAGGCTTCAGCACAGTGCGAATGAGCAACTCCAAGCTCTCCTTTACATCCACAACCAAGCTCGGTCAATTCCAATGATGTTTTACCACTTTCCTTTGCACTCAGATGGCATATTCTACACAGTTTCTGATTTTCCCCAACTAATTCGTTGCTGCTCTTGATTTCAATAACGCAGGATGGACATTTATCTTCCCCCTTCTCTTCTTCTTCTTCTCCACCTTCACCTTCTTTCCCAACTTTACAAATCGCAGAATCATGTGATTTTGCGTTCGATTCCGCAATTTCAGCGGATCCTACTGCAATCGCAGTATCCGAATTTCTCGTTTCGTCGCCTGCAGTAGATCGGATCACATCTCTCAATCCTCGATCCGGCAATCTCAAATTCATCATCATTCGCAGAGAAGGAAACAAAAAGAAAAATTCAAAAGCAAAAACTAGAAGCGAAAGCACAGAATGGGAACAACCCCAGGATCAATCGATAGCCAATACTACTTACTTATTACTAGTATAATAATAGAGGGAAAAAAACAGAGCATTAAATGGATGGAAGAAGAGTAAAAGATGAACAAGAAGTTAATGAAGAAGAGGCAAAACACGGGGGGAATTGTATTTGTATTAATTGTATGGCGCAAGCAAATTGGGAAGGGTCCAGTCCAGAGTGTGCAAAGTTGTTTTTCAGCAATTCCGGAAGGAAGGAAGACGAACAGAGAGGATTGACTTGATATATTATCCCGCGGCACCTAATCTTCCTACTTCTACCCTTGTCATTTCTGCAATTCTGCCCACCCAAATTCTCAAAATTAATCTTGTAACTTGTAGTAACGTCCTCTACTATAGGATTGTAATCGAACCGTCGAAACGAATACTACAGTATTCGCTTTGATTTCATAAGCTTATCGAATATTATCGAATCGAATCGAATTATTCTATAAGGTAATTTTATACATAATAAAATTAATTTTAATTATTGAACTTAAATATTTAGTTCATTTTATAGATTAAATTTAATATTTTAATATAATATATAAATATATTTATATTAATTAGTAAATATAATCATTAAAATTAAAAATTTAAATTATTTAGTATAATTAATTTATATATTTATAGATAATTTAATATAAAAACGAATATCGAATCGAATCTTAATCAAATCTCAAAATTTCGAATAATTTTGAATCGAATCGCGAATCGAACAAAAAATATTTGATTTGTTTACAACCCTACTCTACTCTACTAGCAGTATTAAATTAAATTAAAGTAAATTTCTCCTCTATTTACCACTCATTTTATTACAAAACTACTAGTATATGATGATGTACTATATTATAAAATCAATAATTAATGGGAATCGAATCAACTAGGGTGTTCAAAGGAAGAGTATAAATAGATATCTTATACTACTAGCAAACAATGTAGTACAACTTAAGTTATTAATTTATTTTAATCACAACACCACTTCACGAAAAAAATGTATAAGACTCTCTCTATTTTTGAACAGAAATTAATGTATAGCTTGCTACTATTGATTGATCTCCTAAAATAGGTAGTCGATAATCGAATTCGTCTACGATTTTAAAAAATTTAAAATAAAATAATAAATTGAAGTATCAAAATACTAGTAGTTCAGAATTCATCGACTAAAATAGTAGTAATGGGATGAGCACGAGAGTAGAGAATGAGATGGGTACTTGGATAGGATTGGGTTTACTTTGACCGCTGCATAGAACTTTAGTGTCTAATTAAAATAATGAAATGAATAAGATACTTATATGTATTTATATATTTATGCAGGGGGACAAGTCACAAGTCTTAGTAAACAGACATACAGTAGGAGTGAATGGAGGATATTATTGGAAGTTAATGATGGATGATGTAAGTAATGAATAAATAAATAAATAAATAATAATGAGGGGGTGCTTGTATGGATTTGCACGGCAGCATCAACCATGTTTGATGTCTATGAAGTACTAATTTACTCCATTAATGAATCATGAAAACAAACAAGTGGCGCTGACGTTTACCCTGTCGCGTTAAGGTTGCCCATTCTCCAATCTCTACTACACGGAATCTGTTTTCTTCTCATCCCCGCTAGACGGTTCTTGACTCCGTCAATTTACATGAATTGAAGAGGTAAAAACGCTGCCAAACAAATTTATTAATACTCCACGTAACCAATAATTCAATAGTATATATAGTAGTATAGTACTCTCCATTTTCCAAAAAATATAACACTCCTGTTTTTCATACAATCCAATACATATATTTAACATATAATATCCCAAATTGTATAAAAATAA
Organism: Hygrophila difformis; assembly: GCA_030278955.1. Lineage (NCBI taxonomy): Eukaryota > Viridiplantae > Streptophyta > Magnoliopsida > Lamiales > Acanthaceae > Hygrophila > Hygrophila difformis. The sequence goes on from JAOANR010000006.1 coordinate 7,101,180, forward strand.
AAATTATAAAAATTTGATATTATAAAACTATGCGATTAGACGAATCCAAAAAGATCTCATTTGACTATATTTTATCTTATATAACTATGTTAAAAAATTAAATCAAACTTACTCAATAAATAGTACTAGTAACTATTCACATGCATGTTTCATTTATTAAAAAAAAAAAACGGATGAAGTATATACTCTATTCATGTCCTTGTTATTTGTACTAAATTGGAGTAGTTATCTAAGTAAGATTTTCAAATTCCAACTTTATAAATAATAAAAATTGTTTTTTTAAAAAAAATACGGATAATGTTCTTATGATAGATCTACCCTAGAAGCTTATTAGGAAATTGGGGTTTCATGTTTTTCTTTTCCAATTTTGTCGTTGGGTAAATACTCCAATTGGTAGTAGTAGAAAAATAAGGCCTCTGAAATTCAAAGTGGGTAGGGGTCGTCTAGCCAAGCCAAATCTAATTGATTTTTGAGCCAAAGTCGGTACAATTATATTATAAATTCCCGGCTTCACTTATTTTTATCAAAGTAGACCCAATCGCCAACTTGTGATATTAATACCGCCGCACCCAACTAAATTATATTGTTATTGTTATACAATTATTGATGACAATTATTGATGAAATTTGGATGTATACCACTTTTTCAAAGAAATGCTCCATTAGTCATGATACCTATTCTAGTGAAGGCAATTAATTATGATGCCATTAGCCTTGTATTATGTCTATAAATATGGGTTCTTAAGTGAGAAATACACACCAATATTTGTTCAAAAAACTCTTATACTTGAGCATATATTTTCCTTACTTTTGGTCTTAATTACACTTCAATAGTTGCACTATTGAATACACTAATACTATTTCTTTTATTTCTTCCATTGTCTTTCATTCAAATATATCCATTACTAATATATCATCATTAGAATTCCATATTATCATATAGCTAATAGGCATATACTTGTAATAATTTCACAACACGTTATCAGCACGAGCTACGAACGGAGCTCTGCCGGAATTTCTTTGAGGTAATATTTTGTATTTCAATAATTCTATTATGGCTAACTTGACAAAGCAGGATTTCAGACCATTGATGGTATCTGGAGAAAATTATCTATCTTGGAAAATGGATGTTGAAATCCATTTGGAATCAATGGGTCTTGAAAAAATAATTGAAAAATATAATCAGGCTTCAAACCAATACCGTGCGAAAGCTATGATTTTCATCCGCCATCATCTTGATGAGGGATTGAAAACACAGTATTTAACGGTCAAAGACCCAATTGAACTCTAGGAGAATTTAGAAAAAAGATATGATCATTTAAGATCAATAAATCTCCCTCGAGCCCAGTATGACTGGTCACACTTACGATTCCAGGATTTTAAATCAGTAAATGATTACAATTCTGCTCTGTTTAATATCGTATCACAATTATGACTGTGTGGGGAGACAATTACTGATAAACAAATGCTAGAGAAGACATTCTCTACATTCCACCCCTCCAATACGGTGTTACAGCAAACATACCGAGCACAGGGTTTCACTGAATATTCTGATCTGATTACGTTTTTGTTATTGGCTGAAAAGAATAATGATTTATTATTAAAAAATCATGAAATGAGGCCAATTGGCAGTAGTCCATTGCCAGAGGCACATGTGACTGAATCTTCCAGCCGTGGTCGTGGCCGTAGTCGTGGCCGGGGTCAGAGACCTCGTGGTCGTGGGCATAACCGAGGCCGTGGGAAAAATCATTTCCGCAACAATGTTTACATTAGGCCCACGACAGACACACGTAATCAGAATCAGGGCAACACCAGAGGTGATGTCCAAAAACAGAACTATGAAGAAGCAAAATGTGATAGATGCGGCCTAAACGGGCACTGGTACAAAAATTGTCGTACCAGAGATCATTGGGTGAAACTTTATCAAGATTCCCAGAGGGATAAAGGAAAAAGGGTGGTTGAAACAAACCATGTTAACATAATGAATTCTGAGGAGAATATGCCCAATATCCCAGAATTTCAAGTTGAAGATTTATATAGTGATTTAGTTTAATTGTTATGTTGTATTATTATTTTATTACGCTTTGAACTTCTGTATCTGTCTTTACTTTTGCATGTGTGCTATATTTATTGTCTATGTATTGTAATATATTACTTATGTTAAGTCTTGTTTTAATATTAATTATACCTTGTTTTAATTACAGCAAAATGGGGAATTATAAAAGTGATAATATATGTCTTATTGATAGTGCTTCAACGCACACAATACTAAAAGACATAAGGTATTTTTCCAATTTAAAAATGGGAGATACAAACATAAACACAATATGTGGTAGTGCAAATATTATAAAAGGAATTGGCACAGCCAACCTTATTTTCCCAGAGGGAACAAAATTAATTGTGAAAAATGCACTCCTATCTCCCAAGTCTCGAAGAAATTTATTGAGTTTTAAAGATATCCGAGAAAATGGGTATCATCTCGAGACATCGACTTCAGAGAATGTCGAATATTTATTAATTACAAATACCACTCATGGTAAGAAATATATATTGGAAAAATTACCAGCTCTGTCTTCTGGATTGTATTTTTCAAAGATAAATACAACTGAAAATTATCACTTAGACCACAGGCCTAATATTCCCCAAATAAACCAGAGGTTTATTGATGGCCAGAGGCCCACTAATATATATCATCCCAAAATAGACCAGAGGTCTATTGAAAGCCATAGGCTTACTGATGAATATATGATATGGCATGATCGTCTAGGCCATCCCGGCTCTACAATGATGAGGCGAATTATTACAAATAGTCATGGCCATTCATTAAAGGGACAAAAATTGCTGCAACATAATGAATATATATGTGTTGCTTGCTCCCAAGGAAAATTAATTTCCAAACATTCACCAACAAAAGTGGGAACTGAAAGCCCTAGTTTTCTTGAAAGAATTCAGGGTGATATATGTGGACTTATAGATCCACCATGTGGACCATTTAAATATTTTATGGTGCTAATTGATGCATCAACACGATGGTCCAATCTATCATTATTATCATCTCGCAACCATGCGTTAGCAAAATTACTTGCTCAAATTATTAAATTACGAGCACAGTTCCCTGATTATACAATAAAAAATATCCGATTGGATAATGCTGGTGAATATTCATCCCAGAGGTTTGATGAATACTGCATGTCAATTGGCATAATAGTTGAGCATCCTGTTGCTCATGTCCATACACAGAATGGACTTGCTGAATCGCTTATAAAGCGTTTACAATTAATTGCCAGACCATTATTAATGAGATCTGGATTGCTATTGACAGCTTGGGGGCATGCAATATTACATGCAACAAAATTGGTGCGGTTAAGGCCGACACATTATCATGAGTACTCCCCTATACAATTAACATTTGGGCATGAACCCAATATATCCCATCTCAGAATATTTGGTTGCGCTGTGTATGTCCCGATTGCACCACCTCAGCGCACAAAGATGGGTCCCCAACGTAGATTGGGAATATATGTCGGGTATGAATCACCATCGATTATTCGATATCTCGAACCATTAACTGGTGATTTATTTACTGCGAAATTCAAAGATTGTCATTTTGACGAATCTCATTTCCCGACATTAGGGGGAGACAGAAATCAACCAAAGAAAGAAAAAGAAATCAACTGGAAAACACCGTTAGATTTCTTCGATCCTCGTACAAATGATTGTGAACTAGAAGTACAAAGAATTGTACATTTGCAGAGTATTGCAAATCAATTGCCGGATGCATTATGCGACTCTAAAAGAGTAACAAAATCTCTTATACCGGCAGCAAATGTTCCAATCAAAATTAATGTCCCAGAGGGACCAATTACAAGTGCCAAAGATGAATCTACTGCACGCTTGAAGCGTGGTAGACCACCAGGTTCAAAAGATAAAAATCCTCGAAAGAAAAGAGGATCACAAATAATTGAAAGTGACAAAATTACAGAAAATATTCCAGAGGAAAAAGAAGCTCTTGAAGAGCAAGTAGCTCCAGAGGAGCAGGAACTTGCAGCTCCAGAGGAGAATGAACTTGAAAATAATGAAATATCAATCAATTTTGTTACAAGCAGAAATGTTTGGAATCGAGATGCAATTATCATAGATAATGTATTCTCGTACCACATAGCACTTGACATCATAAATGATGACGAGGATCATGAACCAAATTCGGTTGATGAATGTCGGAAAAGAAAAGATTGGCCAAAATGGAAAGATGCAATCCAATCTGAATTGGATTCCCTGGCTAGACGAAATGTGTTTGGACCGATTGTCAAAACACCAGAAAATATAAAGCCAGTCGGATACAGATGGGTTTTTGTAAGAAAAAGAAATGACAAAAATGAAATTGTCAGATACAAAGCGAGATTAGTCGCCCAAGGGTTTTCACAGAGACCCGGATTTGATTATAATGAAACATATTCCCCCGTAATGGATGGAATAACATTTAGATATCTTATCAGTTTAGCAGTCCATCAAAATCTTGAAATGAGATTGATGGATGTTATTACTGCGTATCTATATGGAAATTTAGATACAGATATCTATATGAAGATCCCAGATGGATTAAAGATGTCAGAGACATATGAATCAAATCCTAAACATATGTATTCCATCAAATTACAAAAATCCCTATATGGACTGAAACAGTCCGGGCGAATGTGGTATAACCGACTCAGTGAGTCTTTGTTACAAGAGGGTTATACAAATGACCCGATCTGTCCATGTATTTTCATTAAGAAAAATGGACAAGAGTTTGTAATCATTGCAGTTTATGTTGATGATCTCAACTTGATTGGAACTCCAGAGGAGCTCCAAAAGGCTGTTGAATACCTAAAAAATGAGTTTGAAATCAAAGATTTTGGTAAAACCAAATCATGCCTTGGTTTGCAAATTGAATATTTAAATAATGGAACATTTGTCCATCAAACAGCATATACTCAGAGAGTATTAAAGCGATTTTATATGGATAAAGCACATCCATTGAGTACTCCAATGGTCGTAAGGTCACTTGATATAAAAAAGGATCCGTTTAGACCACAAGGGGAAGGTGAACAAATTCTTGGACCAGAGGTCCCATATTTAAGTGCCATAGGTGCTTTAATGTATCTCGCAAATTGCACTAGACCAGATATATCATTTGCAGTAAATTTATTAGCGAGATTTAGTTCATCTCCTATTAGACGACATTGGAATGGAATTAAACACATATTTCGCTATCTCCAAGGAACTATTGATCTTGGGTTATTTTACCCAAATGATTCTCGACATGAAATAATAGGCTTTGCTGATGCCGGATATTTATCAGATCCACATAAAGCTAAATCTCAAACTGGCTATGTTTTTACATGTGGTGGTACTGCAATTTCATGGAGATCAATGAAGCAGACTTTGACAGCTACTTCGTCAAATCATGCTGAAATTTTAGCAATCCATGAAGCCAGTCGAGAATGTGTATGGTTGCGATCTTTGATGCACCATATATTGAAAAATTGTGGCATAGCTACTGAAGAAAAAATATCCTCAACAGTTTTATATGAAGATAATGCAGCTTGTATAGCACAATTGAAGGGAGGGTATATTAAAGGAGATAGAACGAAACACATTTCACCAAAATTTTTCTTCACTCATGATTTACAGAAAAATGGTGAAATAGATGTGCAGCAAATCCGTTCAGCTGATAATCTTGCAGATTTATTTACCAAGGCACTACCAACAGCAACATTCGAAAAGTTGGTGAAAAGCATTGGGATGCGCCAACTAAAGAATCTCAACTGATGCTTTGATCAGAGGGAGAAATTAATATATAAGAATTATGTACTCTTTTTCCTTCACTAGATTTTTCTCCCAGAGGGTTTTTATCTAGTAAGGTTTTAACGAGGCATATTCTTTTATATATAGTACATCCAAGAGGGAGTGTTATACAATTATTGATGACAATTATTGATGAAATTTGGATGTATACCACTTTTTCAAAGAAATGCTCCATTAGTCATGATACATATTCTAGTGAAGGCAATTAATTATGATGCCATTAGCCTTGTATTATGTCTATAAATATGGGTTCTTAAGTGAGAAATACACACCAATATTTGTTAAAAAAACTCTTATACTTGAGCATATATTTTCCTTACTTTTGGTCTTAATTACACTTCAATAGTTGCACTATTGAATACACTAATACTATTTCTTTTATTTCTTCCATTGTCTTTCATTCAAATATATCCATTACTAATATATCATCATTAGAATTCCATATTATCATATAGCTAATAGGCATATACTTGTAATAATTTCACAACAGTTATTTTTTTAAAAAAAAAAAGAAAAAATAGAAGTAAAGCTTGGTCCTAAGAATCATATTTCCTTCCAATCAAAGTTTGAGAGTTTTATTCTCATCTAATCCCTATTCCTTCCCTTTACCACCCTTATAATTTATGTTACCACCCTTATAATTTATGTGGCTTAAGTTTCCACATTTTTATCGATATATAAGTGTCAATATTTATCAAAAGAAAATTCGGATTCATTCTAATTTATTTCCATCTTTTATTCTTATTTTTAGTTTTTATTTTATTTATTTTTCAATGGGTAGGCTTCACAAGGGAATGGGGATATGACCATTCATGAGGTTGATGATTTGGTTCCCATTCGATCCTTTATTCTTCTCCTTTATTCTTTTTATAATTTGTGTAAATTGGGAGGATTCACAAACATCATCACATCCGTACTCTAAAATTTTATTGTTTATATATAGTATATTTCTATCTTTAAAAGTAAGTGTTATGCTTCTTTCAACGAACCACTTGTTACAATATTTTTTTCTCAATCAAAGACGCCATTTTTTTTTACTCAAGAACATCTTTTCAGTGACATATTGTTTTATAACTTGTCATACTTAATGGTACAATAGTGAATCAATTTGCTCCAATATGGGGGAAAAAGAATGGGGGAATAAGAAAACGACCAAAAACAGCAATAACTCAAACAGCGTGTTCCATGACTTGTATGGATACTATAGCCCCACATACCAAGTCTATTATGAGTTGGGAATTCCATTGTTGGTTAATACTGTAATTCATAAGCTGCTGCAGGCTAATAATAATAATAATAATAATAATAAACAACCAAAGAGCATAACTTATTTTCATAGTAGCCGGCGGGCACCCAACAGGTTGGCAACAGTGATTCGTCTAACGTCTAAATGAAGACACAAGGCATCATCTCTTATGTACTCCATGACGTTAACTGATCACAGGCGAGATGAGAGACAGATAGATGATTATGATGAATTGATGATGATGTAATAAAAGCATCAATCTACCAAAAAGATAGATTAATTAAGGTTAAAAGCAATCCAGGGGCAGTCTCTTTTCTTGACATAATTTATGAAGTATATATGTAGGGCAGGCGATGGAAGCCGAGGGCCCTAGAAAACATGAGTGAGTGTTTTGTAGGTTATGTTTGTGAAGGGAACATCAAACGTGTCAACCATGTCAACCATGTCTGCATTTTAATGTTATCAACATCTCAAAAGTGTCAAAACCAGTTGAGTTGTACACATGTAACATGTAGTATCTGCCATGCGCGCTTTACTCACCCACTTCACACTTATCAACATTTCTACGGACGTACATACATACACATACTAATATATACCAAATATGAACGGAATATTAGGGGACTACGCATGGGGAAGAAAATTAAACATGTTTGGCGTGGAAGACCATCAACGGATGTGAGCATTTCAATTAATTCCAAGTTTACAGCAAAATATTCTTCCCTGATGATGAGCCTTGGAAATATATATATGTATATATATACACTCTACTATTTCCAAATTGACATCTTCATTATTATAACCCATGAATTAAGTCCATGTGTCCTGTCCTGACCTCTATTAGGTGTAATTCTTCAATACTCGGCAAAGGCATTCGACAATACCCAGATTTCAACAACCCCCCACATGACTGCCAACTGCGGCCGATATCTCAATTAAATCTTTGGACTCTACAAGCTATATATATGCTCACCAAATGCCGATGACCATTAAAAAAAAAAAAAAAACAAAACAAAACAAAAAAAAAAAAACAAAAAACATGGGTACATGATTTATCAACTCAAAACTAGTTGGATCCAACACATGGATGCTATGGCTCTGATACTCCTTGTTAAACATAGGTTCACAAGCATTCAATTAAAAAACAATCGGTGATTTTGGTCTTCACTCTATGCAACCTTTTATCAAACTATTCCTCCAAGGCTAAAAATTGGACTAAATGGCCATGCACGTGGGGACCAATGTGATCAGGAAAATGAAACGGAGACAATTTTATATCAAAGGTGAAAAGAATTAAATGGTCATACACGTGGGGGCCAATGGAAGCAAAAAAAATGAACAAGAGTAGATTGTAGTATGGATCCATGAATAAATGTCCACATACCTAAATGGCTAAATGCCCTGTGATTAACTTCAAAAGGTTAAATATCAAAGGTGAAAAGAATTACAAATATAGGGGAGCGTACCTCGTATTTTTACCAAGCTATCCTTCCTTACAAATGCCATAGAAGAAGCACCTCTGATCTCAACACTTTGGAAACGGACTATCATCCTTTTCAATCCAACATCCTAAACTGCTCAAAGTAATAGTAGGAAATCTAGATCAAGGAACACAGGAATTGTACAAAAATGCCACATTGTCCCAAGCATTTTGCTGGGCTGGCTCTTGCATTGCGTATTACTCAGAAGAACTTCACTGTTTCAGAATCTATGTTTCACTTTATTATTTCTACATTCTGGGGACAAACAGATTTTAGTTGTTACATCCACGATATCCACGCATAGAGAAGACAAATTTAGAACATTCATTGTCTTTTCATGCCTCATTTTTACCATCCAATGGATTTCTGCCCTGTCAGTCCATGTCTTTGGTGCTCCTGAAATTGGTTCCTTTAATTTTTCGGAGGTTGATAAACTTCAGTCAGTTTACTCTTTACCGCAACAGTCGACCTCTAAAATACTACTAGTATCTGTTGCTCACAGTTACAGGTTGAGTGAGTCTCATACTCCAAGTTTGGCCAAATTGTCCTACCGGCACCCCGGAGATCACAATGACTACCAGATTTTCCGACCTGGACAAGTGGCAAAGCAGGATTTGACCACGTGGCTGGTTCCCAAGTGACGACTTGGATATAGTCGGCCGTATTGTGATGGATTCAACTCAACCATTAAGCGGTAAATATTATTGTAACTGTTAAACAATAAACTGATAATTGAAGTCCTTATTTCAATTCAAAATCGTTATCTAAATAGGGGAAGCAATGTGACTGAAAAAGTAGTTATTTCTAAATAGGATGAATCCTACATCCCTAAATTTAAATGTCAAATGGACAAGTTCAAAATCCCTAATTCCCTTGTATGTTTGAATCAATTCCAACACCCTAATATGGTAATAATTCAAGGGCCGGATTGAATTTATGCAAAGCATTTCAAGAAAGATTCATAATTTTACAGAAATGGAAAGAAACAGTACCATCATCTAGGGCCTGAAAGTTCAATGGCCTCAATGACAACAGAAGACTCCTCAACGGCTTCACCAAAATTCCACGGAAAACTAAACGTGCCATCATCTGCTCCACCCTGTGAAGGTTCTTGATGTTCTGTATGCCCATTTACATCTTCCAGCATCTTCAAAACTTGTGACATTTTTGGTCGAATCTCCGGGTTTGATTGAGTGCATTTCAAAGCCAGTTCAACTGCCTTCTCCAGCTCCAGCGCATCAAAGCCCCCCTTCAGATTCTTGTCAACAAGCTCTTCCAGTCTCTTCTCCATATGCAAAGTTCTGATCCAGTCAAGGATCATGCCTTTCTGGGCATGACCTGTGGCTGCAGCATCTAAAGCCTTCTGGCCAGTGATGAGTTCTAAAAGCAGTATACCAAATCCAAACACATCAGTTTTTTCCGAGGATTGGCCCGTCGAAAGATACTCTGGTGCAATGTGGCCTACAGTGCCCCGCACAGCTGTTGTTACATGTGAATCTCGAGGATCTAACAGCTTGGCTAGGCCGAAATCTCCAACTACAGCTTCGAAATTTTCATCGAGCAATATGTTTGCAGCTTTGACATCCCTATGAATTATTTTTGGATTGCACTGTTCGTGCAGGTACAGCAGACCACGAGATGCTCCAACAGCAATACGCATTCTTTTGCTCCAATCCAAAGATGGCTTCTCCTGATGAGGGTCTATCGGCTAAAAATTAAAACATAGCTCATAAATGAAAGTATAGACATAAATAAAATGGATAACTAACCTCGTAGACGGTCTGCAACACTCCCATTAGGCATATAAGGGTAAACGAGTATTTTCTCCTCTGGGGTCATACAAAATCCATACAAACGTAGCAGATTTCGATGCAAAGCCAAGCCTATCATTTCGACTTCGGTCTGAAATTGGACTTCACCAGTGAAACTAGGATCTTTCAATCTCTTAACTGCAACCATCGTCCTGTTCGGAAGAAGTCCTTTATAGACTACTCCAAATCCTCCTTGTCCAATAATGTTTCTAGTGTGGAAGTTGTTTGTTGCATTTTGTAATTCACGCAATGAAAACCTTTTCAAATGACCAATATTGAACTGGTAATCTTGTTGCACTGCAGATGAAACAACATAAGGAACTTTTGTCAGTACTTTTACAGCGATCCAAATGAAGAAAAGAGATGAGCGTGCAGTTGGGGGATACCGTATGATGTGCACGGAACACGAGTTCTGTACCAATGCACCAAACATACGAGCAGTATGATGGAAACAATGACCGTACAACTGGCTCCAATTACCACAGCAACAACAAAATGATGAGGATGATGGCTAACTTTGGGGTACGCATTTGTTTCTGAAAGAAAAACACGTTTATTGTTTGACAGAGATGTGACGAACTGACCATTCTAATGTGGTGAAAAGGAAATGAGATGTTACCATTAACTGGTTTTGGAGCAACCATACAAATTTGAGAGGGCGAAGAACAAAGAAAGACGTTCCCTGCAACACTGGAAAAATATATTCCCTTCAAAAATCAAAAGATTTGAAATAGTTATACATGGACTATATCAAAGTGCCGCACACTCGACAGAATGTTAATAGCACAAGGCTTATAATTCTTGAATGCACAAATGCATATCAGAATGTCAAGACAGTTCATGAATCATGACTGAATCGAGTTTTCTGTCATGTATATTACTTCCTTCGTCCCATTTTATTAGGCTTCTTTTGATTATTATTGTTGTTTATTGATAACTTTGACCTAATATTGTCGCAAGTATATGAGAAACAAAAAATAGTTGAGTTGTGTATTGTTATAATCGTCTAATTGCATAATTTTAGAATATATATATATATATATATATATATAATTTATAGATTTTTCATTTGTACAAATTTGAGATATTAACCATTAAAGAAGTGCATTGGAATCAGGCTATTATTTTCTTGGAAGTCGCTGCAAATGATAAGTGTAATAAACTTAGGGACATGACAAAAATAGATCAAATAAACTTACCTGTAGTCTTTAGAGAGTATCTTAGGAATTGGGCCACTCAGGTTATTGAAGGACAAGTCCCTGCAAAATATTGGTCCTTGTTAACAGCCATTTATGATACCCTTCTACTCATAACATACTCATTATTCTGATCAGAAAGCATACAACACCAAAAGACCAGTAAGGTTGGCTACGTCCATGGGAATTTGCCCAGACAACTTGTTTTTGCTAAGTCGTCTGAAAATTCATGTTATTGAGAAATTAGATCAACTCTCAGAACTCAACCTCCATAAACAAGAATCTGAATAAACAATAGACATATCCTTACAAGTAATTAAGACGAGTTAAATATCCGAAAGAACTTGGAATTTCACCACCAAACTTGTTACCAGAAAGGTCAAGTGTTTGCAGCTCCGAGAGCATCCCAATCTCGGAGGGAATACCTCCTGAAAAATCATTATTCTGTAGTAACCTAAGGGGGTTCAACACAAGCATGAAGGAATTAACAGCATAGAACAACATGAAACATTGATGAGATGATAAATTACAAGACTTCTAGCACTCACATTGTTCGAAGACGAGTTAAATTTCCAATACTAGGCGAAAGTGTTCCAGATAATCCCACACTAGCCATTTCTCTAAACGAAAAAACGATATAATCAGGTAAAATGTGTGATGAGGCAAAACGATAAGTATGGATTCCATTCTCATAATTAATCAATTGGGAAAACTCACAAAGAAACAACAAAGCCCTCTTCAGAACAGCCAACCATATTCCATGTACAAGGGTCGACAGAATTGATATCCCATCCTTCAAGAACATGATTCCCATCCCTCATTTCTCTTTTCATAGACATCAGAGCAGCAACTGCTCACAACATTCGAACATTCACATATTCACATATCCAGAATTTGTTTAATTGTATTACTTGAGTAGAAATCTGCAATAATAGTGAAGGGAGAAGTAGGAATCTCACCTTCAAAATTGACACCCTTTGGGGAAAGAAGACTATAAGAAGCATCAACAACAGCCAACGCCAAGAAAACAAGTGACAGAACTAGCCACAGTTCTATCATTAGACTTCAAACTCCACTGCAATAAAGAGGGCCGATCGACGCCCCAGACGTGTAGTATGTGGGCTGTGTGTGTGTGAGAATTTTTCCTGCAAAATTCAAAATTATCCTCAATTCAACTTCAAAAATCCCAGTTAGTCTTCCCCATTATCTTCCCTGTTGCCGCCTGGAAATGCATACAAGGAAAGATTAATGTTGTGGTTCATTTAAAGTAAAATAAATGAGAATACTGTCAAATTATGCAGAGCCATGTTAAGTAAAATGTGACACAATCACAATAATATGACTCGATTCCTATTTAGTCAGAAAACAGTAGCCTATGCTTGATTACCTAACAAAGCAATTAAGCAAGGGGCATACATTCAAATTAACATTAAATATAGCAGCCACCATACAGTCCAAGATAACACAGAATCCCATATTTGTAGTTCCAAAAAACTCGTAGAAACCATCAGCGAACGATGAACAAGACAAGCAGTACATTACAACAAAGATAGAATCTCAGAAGGCCATGAAGATGAAAACAGAAGCAGAAGCAGCCTCCAAACACAAGGAAAATCTAGATCCATAAAAACAGAGTGGTAAAGATAAAATATAGAGAGAGCACAAACTGAGTAATGAATGTTCGAAAGCAAATAATTTAACAAACAGAAAACACAACTCAATGGCTCAATGCATACAAATGTGACAGGCAAAGTGGCGAGCATATCACCTAATACGGAAACTGAAACTATTGTTTCATTATATAGTACTCCTATAAATCAAATCACAATAGCAGTAGTATTAAGGAGAAAACGATATTGAGAGGTGATTGATTACCGAAAGAACAAGGACAAGAACAGGAACGTGCTCCAAAGGGCATTGCATTCACGGAGGGGTTTCCAATCCAATACACACAATCCACAATCCAATGGACAGTGGGGGCAAAAAACCCTAGATTGACACAAATGTGACTTGTAGTAGAGGACATTACTATAATTAATAGTATTAATATTGTTTGTTGTGGGAGCAGTAGTAGCATTATTCAAAGGAAATTCATCGGGCGGGACGCCAAAAGGTTTGAAGAAAGGAACAGTGTCTGTGTCTGGTCCATTAGATTAGAGGTGTTAAGTACTTTGTTAGCCGAGACACAATAGACAATAGACAATGGGCAGGGGAACGGTCAATTGTCCCACACCCGCCTTCTTTGTCACGACTCACGACGCCAATGGACTCGATGGCCGATGCACAGTTGCACTTCCACACCACCTGCGTGCGGTGCCAACTGCCAACTAATTAAGCCGTCGGATCCACAAAATTAAATCCATATACAGAGATGATGACTGCGACTTCCCGCAATCAATCAATTCCAAAAAACAAATCAATAAAGGTAAATTAATTAATTCATGACTTCATACCACACAAATTTTTAAAAAAAATATTCCCTCCGTCCCAGCTAACGCGTCCTGTTTGACTTTTTGACACTGTTCATTGTTCTACTTTGACTCGATTTTATTGCATGTATATATTTGGAAAAAATAGTCGAGTTGGGTCTTGTTAGAATCGTATTATCATGTAGTTTTAGAATATATATTTTACATAATTTTTTGTTATACATATTTTGAGATATTAACGGTTGAAAAAGTATATTGGATTGTGTGCAAAAGTGAAACAAGACAAGTTAAGTGGGACGGAGGGAGTAATAATAACTCCCTTCGTCTGAGGCAAAATATTTAATTTGACTTTTTTTATATTGTTTATTGATTAATTTTAATTCAATTTTATTTCAAATATATATTTAGAAAAAATAATCAAACTTGGTCTTATTAAAATCGTTAATTTTAGAATATAATTTTTTATTATACATATTTTAAAATATTAACGATTAAAAAAATAAATTGAATTGTGTACAGAAATAAAATAAAGACATCTAAACAAAAGGAAACTATCCCCAAACACTCCACTTGATTCAGATTCCAGATTAATAAAATGAACACAATAAATCGGCAATTAAATTACTACTACTACAGTACTTGTGGTAATCCGATAATTGCGCGCTTGAAAATGCGTGCCGTAGAGGCATGCCCCCAGCAATCAATCAGTACTGCTGTCGGCGTTTGACCATTCCAAAAGGACAACCTACATGTCGATCTGGCATGTTCATTTTCCACCCTGTATCTGTTGTTATGGTAGGGTCTCCACCCTCACCATGCATGACCAATTGACCATAGACTGAATCCCCCAACCTCTTCCTCACAAACACAATAGCTTCAAATCTAAATTCAAGACGGAATTGAATTTACCCACAGAGCAACGATGTATTGAAAGAATACACTAGTAAGTACTTCTTTACTAACAAAATAAACAGCCTGCAACTTTTGATTTGTTTCACAAGAGGAGAAACACAACAAGAGAAGGGAAATACAACCAAAAACATTTGAGAGCAAGAAACAGAATATAAAATCCTCCGAGCCCACCATTTTTGGTTGGGGTAGAACTGCAATGCAAATTACAACATATTCATTCATTAATTCATACACTCAAGCATTAACTCACCTGCTACACACTTCACTTTTACCTTGTTGAATAAAACCAAGCATATATATACATAAAAAAAAAAAAAAAAAAAAAGAAGGGGGGGGGGGGGGGGGGGGGGGTGGATCTTTTCCATATGCGCTGCTTAAATAGGATAGGAACAGGGAAGGCAAGGATAATACACAACAGCACAGCACAGCACAGCATGTATAGAGAAACAAAATCCAGCAGCTGAGTGCACATAGTTTCGCGGATATTGCTGCTGGTCCCATTCATTGAACTCCCCGGCATTCAGAGGAGATTTAGTACCAATCTTCATCTTCAAATCATCAATGGCTAGTTGGATAGTACACCTAAACATCCCAGGCATGTTCATGTCATTCCCTCGTAGGATGCAAAAAACTGGGGTCCTAATTGCCGTTTCACATGTTCTGGTATCAGTTTGTTGATAAGATCTGGAGAGGCACCATTCAACTGCATCGTCGAAGAAGATAAGAATAACCGAGTCAGAAATAGACACCTCAAACTAAAGAAAGCTTTCATTTAGCTTCATCAGAGAAGGAAAATTAAATAACATATTTGAACCTCCTGTTTGAAGTTGAATAGAGGTGGCAGTGTGCGACCATTGGGGAGCCGAGCATTAGGCTCCCGAAGCTCATCGAAGAAAGGATGAGCGCATGCTTCAAGCTGGAACAAAGAAGTACCTTGTCAATCCCAAGACAAAAATAAATGCATCTTACTAGATTTGGTGCAGGCTGATTGCATATTGATATGTAGTTATGCATGCTACTTTAATCAAATGATACCACACCAAGTAGCAAAAAAACTCAGAGAAGCTCACCGCTGTGCAACGGAGGTTCGGGGAGTATTGCAGCAATCTGGAAGTAAGATCTATAGCTTCTGGAGGCATCCGCTTGTGAAACACCTACGAAGGTAAAATAAGTCACTGGGTCAGTGATTTCACAAACACACACACACACACACACAGAGATACAAACAATTCCATATCACATTATACCCCAGCATATTGACCCCCTCCCCCAAGAAAACCAAACAACAGATGAGCTTTCATGGTTCGATCAGCAATATATACAGGTAATGCCCCAAGATGCATCTAGCTTCTTGGAATCAGATACAACTTTAAGTGGAACACTTACCTTGTGCCAAGGGTGAGCCTTCATTTGAGGAAACCTAAAATCATTGTAGTTAGGATTCATACAACGAACTTCCTCTCGTGTTGGAGTTCCAAGAACCTAGAAGACAGCATAATAAAAGCTTAATAAATACATCAGTATGCCAAAAAGTAAGCAACAATATCCCATATGACATATCATCCCCAATGTAATGATGAAACCATACCTTGATGATTTCCACAAGCTGACCCACAGCATTTTCTCCAGGAAACAAAGGCTACACAATACAAATGCATGAATAAGTGCAAAAGGTACACTTAATACAACCAGATGAGAGGAAAATCAAGCAAGGGCTCCAGTAATAGGAGTTTATGATACTCACTTGACCTAGAAGAAGCTCAGCTAGGACACAACCTGCTGACCAGATATCAATAGAAGTAGTGTATTCCGTTGCCCCAAAAATAAGTTCAGGAGCTCTATAAAATCGTGAGCAGATGTATGATATGTTTGATTCACCTCTCACCTATAAGAAATATACAGAAAAGAAAATATTTTTCAAAATGTCGCTAACTGCAACAGAAGAAAGTGTATAGTTGGCAACAAAATCAAGTAAACTTCAATATGGAACAAACATAAAGCTGTAAGTCCCTATTTATATTGACTCTGAGATCTGATAACAAGAAAAAGGGCAGCATCACTTACCAACACTTTTGCACTTCCAAAATCGCAGATCTTAACCTGGTGGGTTTGAGGATCCACCTGCAGAAAAAGTGGGGCATGTCAACAAAAAGAACACTCGCTTCAACTCAATTAGTGAAAAGTCTCTACATGGTTACAAAGGAGCATACCAAAACATTTTGTGGCTTCAAATCCCTATGGCAAGCGCCAGCAACAGAATGCATGTAAGCCAACCCTCTAAAAATCTGCAAAAGGCAAACCAATTAGCATGTTAAAAATATGTGCTAATTATGACAGCAAGGACATATGAATCAATGAAACAGCTTCAAAGAAAATGTTCCACTCACTTGGTACGTATACAGTTTCACAAAGATGAGCGGCATTTTTTGGTTCATGTCGCTAAAATGCTTTAGGGCACGGTACAAAGTCTCAGGGACATACTCCATAACTAAGTTGAGAAAAAGCTCATTTTGGCTTGTTGTTGAGTAGAAACAATGCTTCAAGGAAACAACATTAGGATGATTCATAGTTCGCATTAATTGCAGTTCACGATTTTTGTATCTTCTGTCTTGCATAACCTTCTTTATAGCGACGGCCTCCCCAGTTTCAATGCATTTTGCCTGAGTAATATGACAGATGGCAAGACATTTAGGAGGAGAACATTACAGCAAAGATCCTAGCACGAGTAAAATTCATGGATATACACCTGAAACACTACTCCAAACGAGCCAGTTCCTACAACTCTTTCTGCCATATAAGTAACAGTCTGCAGAATAAAAACAAGTTAAACAATGACTCTTCAGGTATAAACAAGTAAACAAACTTCAGGCAAAAATAAACTGGAGGGTGTAGTTTAGCACAGATAGACCGCTGACTGAACGGGTAGGGGAAAAGCCAGTGTAGTATAGATTCCCTGCCAACTACGAATTATACCTGCTTTGGTTCTCCATTCTTGCCACCAATCGTTGTTGAAATTATGTGGCCTGCTACTGCATCATTTCTATCCACTACAGGAGCAGGCATCCCCTGTAAAGTGCAAGTTACAGTCATATGAAGAACCCTTTGACGGTCTATTGCCCATATCATTTAAGCCTTTAATCCTCAGTAACGATGTTTAAACAATTCATGGATACACTCATAAGGATTATACAAGAAATTATGCTCATCAACTCGAGACTCAAAAAAGAAAAGAAAAAGTAACATAAATGATTTAAAAGCCTCTTTCTCGGTCACCAGACAACTAAAGAAAAATGTTAAATTAAACGACAAAAAATGCGTTACAGACTAGATCTGAGGAATAAAAAAGGAAAGTAGTTTAGAAAGTTGATCTATTGCCCATTTCTAACCAGAACAAGAATATCTACTTATAACGCTGAGAGTAGAAAGATCAAGAATCTTGAGAGGAAAAAAAAAATCTTCCATCAGAATTCCAACCCACAATTTTATTTTATTTTCCAATCCTACGAACTTATCCCTAATTCAAGAACAAACAAAAGTAAAAAATATTCACATGATTTCAAGCTTCCTAGAAGATCAGAAGGTGAGAAACTCAGACAGTATAGAAAAGATAACAGGAACAGCAATCCCGATCAGCACAATCTAAACAAACTTCCGACCCCAGATTCAAGATCTTTGACGATAAAGGAAGCCCAGATCTGCAATTCCCAGGCTAACAAAGACCAAAACTGCAATTCGAAAGCAACTCCGAACCAAAATTAAACAAGATCACAAAAGGAAATGAAGTAGAACTCACCCTTGCGTCCGCCATGACACCCAAATTCCCGGTCAAGAAAACCAATCAAAACCAGCAACAAAAAGAAGGAGGGGATTATGCTTCGGCAAACTCAAAAACCTGCAATTCTCGTAGATAAAAATTCGCAGTTTACGGGTCAGTGGTCATGATTGTCGGCGAGCGAAAGAGGGAAAAGGGAAGAAGAAACAAAGACAGAGAGAGTGATGGATGTAGGGGGAGAGAGAGAGGATGCAGAGCAGGAGCAGCAGGACCCATGAACCAAACAGCAGCCCATGTGATTACAGCTCTCTCCTTTTTCTTGAGTTGTGGATTGTGGAAATAATTGGACTAGAGAGAGGACCCCAGACTTGTTTAATTACCATACTCAGTCATTACTACTCATATTCATATGGTCAGTCTCAGTCATACCCCTTACCCCTTCCCCAATCCCCATTATTAATAGAAAGCGTGTCTCCACACCTACGCGACTTTAATTACCACTTTTGGGCCTCTCAAGGAATGGGCCGATTCCAATTCAGGCCTCATCACACTTGTTGTTTGGAGACTATAATAATAATCCGGGCCAACAATTCCATCAAAGAAGGTATGTGGATTGTTGTGGCTTTGTTGTACATTACAACTAGTATATCCTTACCTTTTATTATAAAATAAAACGGAAAAAAGGCCAAATATATCCCTTTTGTTTCAAAAAAAGCCAAATCTATCCTTTTTTTTATTTTATTACCGAATTTATCCTCTACATATGCTAATTATATCCGAAAATATCCTAAATTCACTAATCGTGGAATGGCTGCTGATGTGGCAATAAATTAACTTAAACGCTACACGCTGGATGGGATTTGAAGTGTCTCTCAATTAAGGCTGGGGAAAAATACCGAGTATACCGCATACCGCACATACCGTATCGAAAAAAGAAATATCGAAATTTTCGGTACAGTATCATACCGAAAAAAATTCTCCGTACCGTATACCTTACCGAACTTTACGGTATGAAAAATTTCATACCGTTGCCGTACCGAACATTTCGGTATACCGATTTTCGGTATACCGAAAGTTTCGGTATGAAATATTTTCATACCGTTTCCATACCGACATTCCGGTAAGTTCGGTATATTCCGCTATACCGAACATTCAGTACATACCGACATACCGTATCGCGGTATATACCGACATACCGAACATTCACTACATACCGACATACCGGTATTGCGGTATAAACCGGCATACCGAACTTTCGCTATATACCAACATACCGATATTACGGTATATAACGGTATCGCGGTATATACCGATACTGTGATATATACCAAAGTTCGGTACGGTAGCGATATACCGCGGTATCAAAAAATTTATACCGTTACCGTACCGAAATCTTACGGTACAGTATGATACCATACCGTAAATTACGGTATACTGAAAATTTCGATATTTTCGGTATTTTTTTGATACGGTATGTGCGGTATGTAGTATATTCAGTATTTTTCCCCAGCCCTAATTGAGACACACTTCAAATTCGATCCAGCGTGTAGGGTTTAAGTTAATTTATTGCCACGTCAGCAGGCATTCCACGATTAGTGAATTTAGGATATTTTCGGATATAATTAGCATATATAGAGGATAAATTCGGTAATAAAATAGAAAAATGATAGATTTGGCTTTTTTTTAAACAAAAATGATATATTTGGCCTTTTTCCAAAATAAAACAATTGGTTGCATTTGTTTTGAAATTAAATTACAGGTTTTCAGATTAGTTTGTGCATTCTCAAATTCAAAAGGGCACATGATTGATTGCCAATGAAAATTATTCTAATAGTTGTCTGGTGACCATTTTGATTTGTCTTTTTGCTAGGGGTGAGGAATACTCGACTCGATACTCGATTAGACTATTAAATTTTAAAAGTATAAAAATAGAAAAACTATTAGATACAACTTAAGCTTTCTTAAGTCTAACAAACTTATATTTTGCAACATAATAAGTAAAACTGCCAATTAAAATTCAAATTATATACTATATAGCCTAGTTAAATTCGAGCTTGAACTTTAAGTTTTGTTACTGTTCAAGCTCGATACTCGATACTCGATCACCCCTACTTTTTGCTGCTGCTTCTTTTTTTTATTAAGTATTTTTATTGGGCAATTGGGCCTAAATTGAATAGAGTAGTATCAAATTGGGATAATAATGGACTTAAATTAAAATTTAATATATTTGGTTGGGCATAATCTGTTATGAGGTGTTTGATGATAATTGCAAGAAGTTTGGGCATCCAGGTATTCCATCATAAAATTTTTCAAAAGATAAATCAATTCAAATTAAAACAGAAATTAATATAGGATCCAGGAGTATCCATTTTCTATATATAGGTGTTGGTGAATTATTTAGAGTGACATTGTACGTACATTTTTTGGGTATTAGAACTTAGAAGGGTTTACTTATACAGTACTCTCTCCGTGTCATTAAAAGTAGTCACTTTCTTTTTGGGTATGAAAATTTAGGTTGTGGTGTTTAATAGTTAAAGTAGTGTGAATAAATTTGACTAATCCATCAATCTAATTTATAATGGTTACATTTGATTTTTAACCATATTTATTATTTAACTTTGACTTAATATTATTATAATGATGTAGAAAGAAAAAAGTAGTCAAGTGTGGTTATGTTGGAATCGTAATGGTATAGTTTTAAAATATATATTTTATATAATTTTTATTTTATTACCATCGAATGTCCATATGTCCTCTCTCCATGATGAGCCTCGAAGAAGCATACCCCTCATTAGTCTAGTCATTTCCATTTTTGCAGACCGCATCAGTCACCTCCTGATAGCTGACCGCAAGTCCAAACGCCAACGCCTCAAATTATCAAATCTCATGGCGGCTTCGCAATCCCACCACCAAGTTTAGGGTTTTGATTCCAATTCCTCATATCCATGGCTGCCGCCACCACTTCCAACTCCAAAGACAATCATTTCAAGCCGCTTTTACTCAGCCGATACGAAATCGGGAAACTCCTCGGTCAAGGAACCTTCGCGAAGGTCTATCACGCCAAGAACGTGAAAACGGGGGAAAGCGCCGCGATCAAGGTGATCAACAAGGAGAAAATACTCAAGGTCGGCTTGACCGCTCACATCAAGCGCGAGATCTCCATTCTGCGCCGGGTTCGTCACCCCAACATTGTCCAACTGTTCGAGGTCATGGCCACCAAATCCAAAATATTCTTCGTTATGGAGTACGTCAAGGGCGGCGAGCTATTCAATAAGGTTGCCAAGGGCAGGCTCAAGGAGGACGTCGCTAGAAAGTATTTCCAGCAATTAATTTCCGCAGTCGCCTTCTGCCACGCCCGCGGCGTCTACCACCGTGATCTGAAGCCGGAAAACATCTTGATCGATGAAGATGGGAATCTTAAAGTGTCCGATTTCGGATTGAGCGCCTTATCGGAGCACAAGGTTAAGCAAGACGGCTTGTTTCACACCATGTGTGGGACCCCGTCGTATGTGGCGCCGGAGGTGCTCGCAAGGAAGGGCTATGATGGAGAGAAGGTCGATATTTGGAGCTGTGGTGTCATACTGTTTGTATTGATGGCTGGTTATTTGCCCTTTCATGATGACAATCTCATGGCTCTGTACAGAAAGATTCTGAAAGGCCAATTTAGGTGTCCGAGTTGGTTTTCACCCGACTTGATTCGACTATTGAATCGAATGCTCGATACGCATCCCGAGACTCGGATCACCATTCCGGAGATAATGAATACCAAATGGTTCAAAAAGGGGTTCAAGCATGTGAAATTTTATATTGAGGATGATCAACTCTGTAGTAGTGTCAATAGTTCCGGTAGCAATATGGACGGTCTTGAGTTTTTATCGGATCATTCGATGTCAGAATCAGAGTCTGAGTTGGAGAGCAAAAGGAAGATTGCAAGGCTGCCTAGGCCTGCAAGTTTGAATGCATTTGACATCATTTCCTTTTCACGTGGTTTCGATTTGTCCGGGTTGTTTGATGAGGGATTGGATGGAGGGATTAGATTTACTTCGAGAGCATCTGTTTCGACGATCATGGCAAAGTTGGAGGAAATTGCTAAGGGGGTTGGTTTTGAGGTGAGGAAAAAGGATTGCAGAATGAGTCTTGAGGGATGCAGGAATGGTGTTAAGGGACCGTTGACAGTTTTGGTTGAGATATTTGAGTTGACGCCATCGTTGAACGTGGTTGAGGTTAAGAGCAAGGGAGGTGATAGAAACGAATATGAGGAATTCTGTAACAGACAATTGAAGCCTGGATTACAGAGCCTTACAGAGGGAGATGTTACTGAATCTTCTTGCCAGCCCTCAGATACCAACTAGAATATGAAATGTGGAAAAAATGTATGCCCTCTGTTTTAGTATTATGAATCCTTTATGTGTTACATTTTCCATGTGTTTATGTTACTTTCCCTGCCAATATCTCTCATTGTGCTAACTTTTTATGCCGCTTGTGGTTAAGTAAGTTTGTGAATAAATTAATAAAAATGCGGCATTGTGGTGAACTTTTCATCTTTCTCTGTAATGTATTCAATGTCAAGTGAAAAAAGCAAGGGAATATTTGATTGCATTTCAGCGCAGAAATCAGATGTTTCTGTCTGTAAATCTAGTACAGTTACACTTGTGAGAATCTATGTACACATTTTCATACCCATATGGATTGATTGGAGTGGAGTGGTCGAAGTACAACTCTGTTCTACTTCTAGATTTGATCTTGTTGAAGTTAACCTCGAGAACCATCCATATGAATTCGACTTGCTTACCAATCATGGCATATTATTCTGCAGCTACTTACCAATTATTGGTTGTTGGGCTTGTCAGGTGAACCGACAAGGGTGTTGATATCCACGTCAGTTAAAATGTGGTCCTCCTACTACTTTATATGGTTGAGATTAACTCCACCTATCACCAATTGATTTTAGGTGTGAGCCTAATCTCGGAAGTTTGTAGGCACATGAAAGGGAATGCAAATCTTTTACCTGAATAGTTAATGCAACAGCCCACCAGGATGACGTGGTCCTGTTATTAGTGGTAAACTGGTAATAAGCGAATTAGCGAAGAACTTATGTGTGGACGGCCACGGGCCACCCAATATGTAATGAATGCTGATTTTGGTTCATGATGTTCCTGCCCTCTGGTTTTTTTTACCATCCATTTCCAATCCTTACAAGAATGTCATGTTTTATTCCGTGTCAGGGATTGTGAAATGTGAACTGAAATGGTCCAGTCCAAACCCCAACTTTACCTCCTGCCTGGATGCTATTAACAGCTAAATGCCAACTAGCCAAGCCAGTAGGCAATAATATCCAGTGAATGACACTCTCACCAAACTACTAGTTGTCTACAAGAAAAATGAGATGGACTTGTCCGGTGGTTATGTATTGCTCTCTATTATTTTCTGTATTTTGTTTTCCACCACACACACCCAAAACCACTCTATTATTGCTCCTGCTTATATGTGTAACATTACAATTGACATGTAGATGTAGGCAATCAATCCGGTTAGGGGTCCAACCCTACCCCAATTTTTTTTAAAAAAAAAAATTGTATTATTATATATATGATAATTATTCAATTATTTAAGCTTAAATTAATGCATAAAATTGCTTCTCTTTCACTTTTTTCAAGACTTTAGTGCATTCAACACCTCTGTCTCTTCCCCATTTTTTTTCTGCCATCACCAGCAGCCTCCTTTCTTCCTTTTTGCTCGGCACACCGATGAAAACCCTTATTTCTTGGTAACTCACAATTGATGGTAAGGTGATCTCGTGATGAAAAATATGAGGCCTAAAATTCCACCTGTGATGTTTGGCCTTCATAACTATGGAACCCTCTTGTTTTGCAATTCCTTAAAAAAATGAGCCCTATCTCCCGAAAAATCCTGGATCCGCCACTGTGCGGACGTGTTCCGTCCATGCACAAATTGTGTTACGCGTCGCCATAGTGGGTCTTCATACCATTAACATGCATTTAATAATTAAGGAAAGTGTATCAGTGATTACCTAAATTCATGGGAGTAATGAAACGGTGATTTGTAACTTCCTTATTCGTAATGGAAGAAGATTCGATTTGTGGTGTGGTCTGTCATGTGCGAAGAAGAAGCAGCATCTGGTAATTCGAACAGAACATATTTATGCAATTTTCACAGCATTAAGTAAACAGGGACAGATCATATGAACTAGATGGCAGCACAAGAATACATAATTTCATTATAAATGCTTTTGGCATGCCACTGTAATGAGTATGTGTTTGTACAGTAGATAATTGTTAGAACATGTCTAGTCAAATCTTATAGCTAGCATATCTGATATGTTAATATAGCAGAATATAACATAGAACATGTTGATGCAATTTTCACAGCATCATGTGAACAAGGAGCAGATCACAGTATGAACTAGATGGCACTATAGGAATACATAATATTTTCAAAATTGGAATCAATCTTGGCAATCACATTAAAAAATTGTGCACGATTTTAGGAAAACTCAGAAATGGAAAATCTCATTAATTACCCACCAACCACTCAAATGAAAAAAGGAAAGTAAATTAATGATATACTGCCATATGTATCTGTGAGTGGAAGCAGCACAACATGTGCGTCCCGGAAACACTTCCGCAGAGTCCGGATAGAAACGCACTCCGTAGGCAATAGTATCTAACTTTTATTGTCCACACAAACTTCTCATTAATAGTTTACCCACTTGGCTTCAAATCTTCAATAATACCAACATTAATTCCTTTAACCAAACTCCCATATTTGGACTTTGTCTAAATTTCATAAAAAGAAAGAAACGAGTAATAGCCAATTTTAAACTGCTGCCTGTTTTGTTGCCTATTTGCATACAACCACGGGAGAAATTTTCAATTAGTCTACTTGTGAATTTTTGAAATGATTAAAAAAAAAGGTCTACATATTCTTATTACACCATTATACATTAAGATTAAGTGCTTTCATTAACTGAATTTAATTCTGAAAGTAAGGTTGCTAAATTAGAAAAACATTTACATTTTGTGGGGGTTAGGTAGGCGGATTGTCAATGTCTCATTTAAAATATTTCAGTCCTACGACATTATTATAATTTTACCACTACAAATGCCTATTTATTTATTTATTTATTTATTCCTTTCCGTGTGAACGTAAAAATCATTTACCAAGTGGTCTGATAGATATAGGGTTCGAAATTTTGTGTATGCAGAATTCTGTTTTGAAAGAGATAACCTTTCAATGCCCACCAAATTTTCAATATGATTTAGTCTTGAGTTCAATAAAACATAATAATAAGAATAATTCACCAAAAATATATAGTACTTCGTAAAAATCATTTGGGTATTATGCAACACATAATGACATACACATGTTTCTCGATTTCAGGGCAATTGTCGTCCAAAGGCCAAAAATACGCCTTGCTGTATGTGTTTCCTAAAAATTTAGCACGATCAACTCAGATCACCATTTTGAAATTTTTTGTCATATACTGGAGTAGTTATTACCTGTAAATTGCACCACCAAAAAATATTAGCGTTTTTAAATAACGACTCCATTACCTTATCATGAATATGGTTGCAAAATAATAATAATAATAATAATAATGGTAATAATAATAATAATAATTATTATTAT